>NW_023590975.1:0-16452 GCF_014843425.1 Jatropha curcas
TGTTGTTGAGAGAGGATTAAAGGAGTTCACGCTTTTGAACTAAGTGGAAGAAAAGAGTTTTTTCGTTTTAGAGTATTAACTCATTGAATCATATCTTTTATCTCTCAAACTTTAACTCTCATACCCTATTTTTCTTTCATCTTTACACTTCACATTTTTTATCTTTAAAAGCAGAAAAGGAATTTTTTTTAACTACGTTTTTGAAAACGGTTTTGTTTCTAAATGAATTTTTTTAATCTTTGAAAAAAACTGTTTTTCCTGTTGTTATATGTGCATTCTTTCTGTTCTATTTAGATTTTATTGTAATCCTATAGTGATAGGTTTTTTATTTTGTATAAAACATTGTGTAATAGTTAGGTGAGAACTATTGTGAAAGAGGTTATCAAGCGACTTCTTCCGTGAGAGAGATTCTAATGTCTTGAATTGAGTTTTCTTGTTACTCTAGCCAACAACAGAAAGGGTTTGAGGTTAACTAGAACTTTTTAGTGAAATTCTAGTGGATAAGGCGTAGATCTAGGTGTTGATCTATTTGCCTTGTACTTTTGGTTTGTCCTCTATACCTTGAAAGAGATAACATAAGTTGAGGATCTCCAGATGAGTTCCTTGGGGAGTGGATGTAGACGAGTTATTGCCGAAACCACTATAAATTCACTCGTGTTGATCTTTTAAGATCTGAATTTTTGCTTGTACTGCCTTTATTTTACACCTTTCTGTTTTATATTTTAACAATGCTAAAGTGAAAATATTTTTCGTGTTAAAACTGGAATAAGTCTTATTTTGTCTGAATATTAGAACTCTGGAATTCTGATAATGTGAATATACCAAATTGCTAACAGTCTTCTATTTACCAGTATATTTCACTACCGGTGGGTTCTAAACAGTTTTCTAACCTGTTAAGGCTTCTGTGAAGTGTTTCTAATTTCAATAACTATCTCTCACACAGTTTATTATGCTTTCCTAAACTTTTATGGGGGGAAGCTCTAAATACAATAGCTTTTCCGTTTCATAAAGAAGTTCTTAATATTGAATAAGACATTATTGAAGCAGTTCTAATTAATAGCTGCACTTTGCATATCTTTCTTATTTTTATATGAAATAGAACATTGAAGAGGAAAGTTCTTAATCCATTATCTATTCTCACAACTTCTTTATTTATCACCTGCACTTAGAACTCTATATTTAATTTTTAAATTCTAATTATTTTTTAGAAAACTCAATCACCCCCCTCATGGGGTTGTGACCTACATTATACGAAGACCACAACATTTTACTCATCATTTTTCTAAAATTTCTAGAAGTAGAACAGATTCATCAAAAAACAACATGGATAAAGATTCTTCTTACAACTAGAGTTTTCTTTATTAAACACCATATATGCTTTATATTAATTAGGAATATCCTAGAAAAAATTCTTCATAATGATTTTAGCATTTCAAATTTAGCAAGTATGATTTTATCTTGTTATCTAGATAAAAACATTTACAGTCAAAATGTTGAAAATAACCAATGGGTTTGGCTTTCGTACCTTTGTATGTTCATTATGAGTCTTTTTTTAGTTTAGATCTTACCAAGCCTTGTTTAGATAAAAATAGGTTGTGTAACAGTCGCTGCCCAGAAATACTTGTCAACTTAGAATCCTTCAGGCATGGTTCTGCACATTCTCCTTGGAAGTTTCTATTCTTATGTTACACTACTTTCCATTCTGCTGGGTGTTTAGGTGCTGAGAAGTTAGGAAGATTCCTAATTCTTTGCAAAAAAGCCATCGAATTTCTTGATTTTCAAAATTTTCTTCCCATGGTCACTTCTAAATCGCAGAGATGTTGTTATCCTTTTTCCATTTTGTATTTTTTCGAGATGAACAAACATGTCATATGACTCATTCCTTATTTCTAAGGAAGAGTGTCCAGGTGAATTTAGAGTATATCATTTCAAACAATAACAAGTGGCATAAATTTACCTCCAATGATAGAGGTAGTACAGTTCCAAGAAATCAAGGTGTTGTAAGCAATTCTAAATGTCTAAGTAGGAAACATGCCCTTTAGATTGAAAAGATGTTTGGTTGTTTGCCCAATTTTGACAAGCATCACAAATGTGGTCTTTTTTTCAACTTTAGCTTTGGCAAAACCATGAAAAAACAAATCTTTTCTTTAGACAATTTAGAAATAAGTGCATGCTTGCATGTCCAAGTCTTCTCATGCCACAACCAACTTTAGAAATTCGTCAACAGAAACTACGCATATGTTTAGGCTTTATGCTATTGAAAGGAATCTACTAGTTTATATTTCCAACCTTTTTTCCAATCAATAAAGTTTTGTTATCATGATGTTCTGAAACTTCACAATAAGAGGGTTCAAGATCCCACTCGTTTATTTTTATCACAATGTAGACTTTATTTAATAATATAATGTAATCCATTCTACCAAGCATGCATTCTTCTAGAAGGATTAGAAACCTTATCAAACCTATACCAACAATTTGACATTTTGCTTTTGTCTCCAGCTCACTCTACTCCCTTTTTCTTTTCTAATTTGCGTGAATTTCTTTCTATCACTTGGCATTTTGCCTAGAAAAGTGTATCCATGTAACCACATTTCTATTTTCAACTCACTCCTTTAGGCACACCTTAAAAGATCCGCAGATTTAGGGTACCCAGAGGCCACTGGGTAACAAAGTATAGTCCTGTTTACATTCATACTTACTATTGATTTTTTCTTTTTTGTTGAAACTACTAGAATTTTTTCAAAAGTGCTCTTGATGTTCTAAAGTCACAACATATAGAGATAGCACTTTTCTAATAGAAACATGATTTTGTTCCTTGAAGTGCTATCATAGCTAGAACTTGTTCTTTCTTTAGGAAATGATTTCTGAATTGAACTTTTAGAATTCTAATCTCAATTTCAAAGATCATTTCAGAATTCAGAAATTTTACTTTTTTCTTCAAAGTTGTTCAATTTTAGAAAAATTTTTCTATTTACAATCTTTTTAAATTCTTTGATCTCCGATAATAGATCCTTTGCATGTACACTCTTGATAAAACTTTTTCTTAGAACTTTATGCTTTTTAGCAAGCTTTTCAAATTCAGTTGCAAAGGTTGGTTATAAGTATTTCTAGAAGATCAAACTTTCATATTCAAGTTCAGAGTACTTGCATTACTTTTATCATGCTTTTGGCGCTGTTGCAGTCTACTTTTACTACTTTCGCTTTCTGTGTTGACGTCAGAGTTTTGATTTCTTTGGAGTCAGAATCGATAGTGGCCATCAGATAGATATTTGCAATTTTTCTACCTAGTCACTTTGACTTTCAGAATATAGAATCGTCTGGAGTCACTCCAAAGTAACTACAAATTTCCTGCTTCAGCTTTTCTTTCTTGCTTCTTTTTTCAACTTTAGGATAGTTAGACTTGATATAACGGCTTGCTGCACTCGTAACAAACTACTTCAAATGGTTCTTTCTTAAGGCAGTTGTTATTTTCAGGTGAAACAGTTCTTTTTGATAAACTTTTTCTGTGGCTATCAACTTTTCTCATTAGAACTTCTTAAATTTTCTTAGCAACAAGTGCTAAATCATCCCTATAAGATAGGAAAGAACTTTCTTCATAAAAACTACTTTCAAACTTAGTCCTTTTTTTTCTTTATCTTCTACACAAGAAGATTTCATGTCTTCTGTAAGAGCTCGCATGCAAATAATCAGAGGTTACTGGAGTTCTACTTGTATTTCCTTGAAAGTTCCTATAAGAATCCATTTTTTAGGTAATTTCTTAGATTTTTTTATTAATTAGAGCTCAATCTTCTAAATTTTCCTTTCCAAGAGTCTCAAAGGATTAACTATATTTGTTGATCTAGAATTTAGTCAATCTAATTTAGTCCCTCCTTTCATTACTAAGCATTTCATATTCTCTCGAAATTTGATATTGATTCTAGATTTCCTTCACCTCGGTTCAGTTACCCTCATAGGTAACTCTAAGTTTTTTCCGGACTTTCCATTGCAGACTTACATCCCAGACACTTTGTTGTATTCTATTTGGATTAAAATGACAGTAAAGAATATGTGTTTTTGCGTTTATAGATATGTCTCTCCCAGATCAGCATCGTTATACTTTTTTTCTGATCTTTCGCCTCTTACATTTTTCTTACAATTTTCATAGGGATGCGGAGGATCAGTAATAATGTTCTCCAACAGTTTATATCAATGATTTTATAACAGTTTTCCATTCTGGTTTTCAGTAAGTGTAATTAGAACCACTTGAACCAAATGTGGTCTAGAAATAAGATTGACCTTCAAAAGATTCTGTAGAGAAGTGGGGCTGTCATGGATTTTTCTCTTAAGCGGTTTTAAGCTTCGGTAAGCTAAGAACCATGCTATGATGCAAAAGATTGTGGGCCCTGTTTATGTATGGGCACTAACCCAAGAGGGGAGGTGAATTGGGTTTTTCTAAAAAATTTGGGCTTTCAAAAACAAAAATAAGAATTTGTTTTGCAGCCGAACGAGAAGCGCATTTGTGAGAGTTTAGTTATCAAGTTTAGAACTCCTCACAGCTTATTGCAAGGTCTTAGAAAAGACTCGTGAAGAACAATTAGATTTAGAACTACTTTCATAAAGTTTAAGCAAATTAGAAAAAGAGCTCTGTGAAGAATCAGTTATTGCATTTTAGAATGCTTCACAAAGATTATTGCTTTAGTGTAGAAAAATTCTGTAGGAAAACAGTTATTTGCATTTAGAAACTGCTTCACAAGCTTTAAGCAATATTAGAAAACTGCAAATTAAATCCACCTATATTGTAATTTACGCTGAATTAAGAAGGACAGATTAGAACTTGGTTATATAACTTATAGAAATCCAGAGTTCCATGTTCTAAGAGATAAAGCTTATTCACACTTTAGAAACAGAAAACTTAATAACAATTTTGCAATTTCCTTTGAAAAGGACTAACAGTTGTGTAATAGGATATAATCAGCATTAACTTAAGACATAAAGAAGATAAACACAAATTTAGTGGTTCGGCCACCTAACTCCATACATCCACTTCAAGATTATCTTGAGCTCCCTCACTATGTATCTCTTTTCAAGGTAAGAAGGACAACCAACTTTGTAAGAATTAGAATCAGCAACTAGGATTTGAAACCTTTGTTCCCACTAGATTTTCCAAGTTTCTTGTCAGCCTTACCTTTTCTGTTTTTTGACGAGAACAAAAAACTCACTCAAGACCTTAGAATCGTCACCACAAGGAGAAGGTTCGCTTAATAAATATTACACCATAGACTTTTCACCTAGCTATTACACAAAAGTTTTTCATTTAAATCCTCTAGTCTATAACAGTTACAAGAAATCTATATAGACAGAGATAATGAAAGTATAAGCACAGAGAACAGAAAAAAAGATTTAGAAAATAGAATAAAGTTCAAAAAACTGTTTTCTTCAGGAATGTTGGTATTAATTTTGTTCTTCTTCTCTTTTGAAAAAAATTATCTCTTTGATGGTTAAATAGACGAAAAGGAATAAGGGCGTTTTGAAGAGAGAGCTTTCCAAAGTATCTAAAACTTTTAATGAATTGGGAACTCTTTCACTCGTTGCAAAAACTTCACGTTTGGAAAGAAGAAAAACGCTTTATATAGAGGATGAATGATCTCAATTTGAAATTTTAATTTAATGAGAATTATGACTTTTCCAAATAAAAGATGCACGAAAATCTTCTATAACAATTTATTTTGTTGCTAAAAATATTTTAAGCAAAATCTTTTTATTTAGATAAGTGGAATTTTAAAAAGCCAGATTTGACTTTTCTTTTTAAGAAATTTTCCCAAAATAAAAAGATATTGTGTGAATCTTTTGCACATACTTGTTTATTTGTTGCCAAAAATAATAAGCCAAAATCTGTCTTTATTTACTTAAGTGAAATTAAAAGAGAAAGTTTTTGAACTTTTCTTTTTTTAAGGAACTTCCGAAAATAAGAAAATATGTGAATCTTTTGCAAATCCTTGATTATTTGTCGCAAATAAATTAAGCAAAATCTTTTTCATTTAGGTAAGTAAAATTAACGACAAGATTTGAATTTATTTTTAAGGCCAATTTTCGGAAAATGATTTTGAGAGAGAGAAAATATTTTTGTTTCTTATGAAAGAATATTCTCTCTGTCCTACAATATATCTTAAAGATATAGCATAAAAAAATCTTTCAATAATCTTCATGGTCTCAATGAATCTTGGATTTGTTAGGAAAACCTTGCTTCTTAGTGATTTTCCATATAAAAAATCTGCATTAAAATAATTTTAGTACATACAAGAATTGTTAATTTACTTTTTGCATAATCCATCAAAAATCTGAAGATAAAATTACCCCTTGGTTTCATATGACTTGAATCCTTCAATAGTTGGGTTAGGAAACTATAGAACCAATGCCTTATTATTAGTTTGTTGATGCATTTATAGTGAAATGTATGGTTCATTTGCATAAAGATTTTCCAAAGCTACTTCAATGAGAGACGCAAATTAACACCCCAAATGCATAAAGCACATAAGGAAGTTAATGAAGGAGGTGTACAGTTTGTATGAATGCTTCCCTAGTAGCATTTGATGAATTGGTGTGAAATAGAAGATTGCATTTGTACTTACTGAGTGATTATTATAAGGGTGTCATTTCATCCTATTCCTGAAAATAATTTCCATGCAGTTGATGGGAGTGAATGATTTAGCCCACCTGAGTGAAGAGAGAAGTTGGGCAGGCCTTAAAAATAGAAGAAACGGGAGACATGTGAAAAGACCAGCCGCAAGACAAAGAGCATCAGATCACCCATGTTAGATGCAAAAAATGCTCTCAATTGGGACATAACAAAGATTGAGAACATGTCATCCTAGCCACCAATGCAACTCATTTATTTTTTATTTTAATTAGTGTTGTTTGTTTCTTGGTGATGAGCAACTCTCAGTTTGTGCTTGGTGTCAAATGTTCTTTTTTTTATTTTTTATTTTTATGTGTGTTGTTTTTACTGATTAAATTTTTGATTTTTCACCAATTTTGTATTTTGTGTTTGTATTCTCGCTGTGTATTCTGCCACATTAGGTGCAGCTCTTGAGTTGAGTGACTATGCGTTTTGGTGAAACTACATTTTCTGTTGCATTGACTCTTTTTGCGCATTGATGATATGGAATTTCTGAAATTTCTGCATTGTTTTGTTTTTGGTTTGCTTAGTGACTGTGTTTTTTGCTTGTTATTGTCAATTTTTCTACAATTTTTGGTTTTGCTATTGCTCGACTGTGTTTCTGCGCTCTAACTAATATGTCAATTTTCTATAATTTTTTTCCTATTATCAGGTAAGAAAGGGAGGGACAATGAGGGAAATTTCTCAGAGCTCAGATGCAGTCTAGTCCAGAGAGATAAAGCCATTCTTAGAGGCAGTTCTCAAGGGGAAGCTTCAAGGCATTCTTAAGGTTAATACTAGAGGCATTTGTGAAGGAGAAGCACAGTCTAGATCCTAACACCAGGCCTTACCAAAAACAGGGACCTGAAATTGAGGAAGTTCGATAGTATTAGTGGACTATATATATATATATATATATAATTTTATTATTAAATGGCGCATTGCACTGCAACTTCTTTTATCTGTTTTTTGGTTTTGTTTGACTTCAATGAGGATTGTCAATTGTTATACAAAATAGTGGTACTTTAATAGTTGCTTGTTGCCCTACTTGTAAATCTCCAACAATTATTGATTTATAGGTACTCTTACCCAGTTCCATTCAATTACCAATATTAATGTAAAAAATGTAAAGTTTCCTTTGGCAATTCTATATTTCAAACTAATTTTAACACTATATTAGGCAACCTTGAATATTTGTTCATTTCACTTGCTCATCCAAAGTTACTTCATTAACAGTGCAACAGGCCACACCACTAAACATTGCTTGCAAGTTCTAAAAAATGTCATTAGTCAATCATTACATAACCTAACTACACACTAATATTCATTACAACTCACCACCACCACCTTTGTACCCCCATCAATTAACACCTTCTACTTAAATGGCAAAACTCACAAAAACAACAGAAAGTATAAAAATACTACAATGCATTATCACATCAGCCAGCTTTTCACATTGCCTTTACAAACCCCATCCATCCTTTCCAATTTTTCCAAAAGTTGCCTGTTCTCATCCTTTTCATGATGATAGAATTCCCTTTTAACTCTTAAACATCTCTAACAGGGTTTCTGTGAAGCAGGGTTTTAAAATTTCATTTACCTCGTCTTGCTTCTAGGTGGGAATCCACAATAAACACCCCTATGCTTTAGCTTAGAAACTGTGCCTCAGCTGGCTTACACATCCAAAATGACCACATTTATTATTCACATAATAGTAGTCAAGTCGCGTTCTTATTCTTGCTAGTCTCTGAGATCCGAATGCCGCCTTCCTTCCCCCTTCAATGTTGATGAACTTTGCCTTCCCAACCATTCTTCTCACCACTTGAAGAAGTCATTCTTGTCTGTCAACCCTAGTTTTCTCTCTTCTTTTACGAGAATTGGTGTGTTAAATTTTCAATTAGAGGTAAATCAATTATATAGCACGTGCATTTATATTATTACAAAGTGTGTGGAAGGGTACTTTGATATTTTTATATTTTTTTTTATGTATCACTCCTGCTGCTGGTCTTTTTGCTTTGAACTAACGCAAAAATGAATAATTTGGGACGGGAAGACTCAACCATATAACGGAAATAAAGTTAAGGACTACTAAAATGCATTTCATGAAAGAAAAGAATGAACTGTTGTATTTCCAATTATACAGGGACGTATAGTATTTTTTTCTTTAATATTATGTCTTCTAGTTTATTAGGCTTTAGAAAAGGATACTCACTTCAAGCTTTTTGGTTGTTTTTCTTACTATTAATATTACTTGATTAGCTTTAATGTTTTGCCAGCTTTACTGCTTTGCTTTTAAAGAACAAATAACAAATTGATTAACACAGATTACTATGAGAGCTAAACTACAGCCTATTAACTGCAATTGCAGAGCTCTTTTTAAGCCCTTTTACTTATTTTACTAGAATATATGAAGCAACATTAATAAATAAAAAATTATAAGCACTTTATTAACGGTAAGGTTCAAATCCAATTTTGTATATATGCCTAGCGATTAAATCTATTTTGCTCAATTTAGCTTAGTTCATAGGGTTATTTTTTTGAGTTGAACTCAATTTATTTATCATTTAATTTACATTTTTTATTGATTATTGATATTTATGAAGAGACTCAATAATCTTTACAATTGAGAGAGGAAAGTTGATAAAATTATTTGAAGAAATTCAAAAATGTAGATTTTTGATTTTTGGGTGCAATTATAGTGTTTGACTTATTTCATTCAAATAATTAGCTTGAAGAGGTCATAAGGCTTTTATTTATGGGTACGCCGGCCGTTGCGAGCGACGCCGGAAAACCAGCCTCTTATTAACTATGATTTCTAATTTATTCTTATTAGAAAAGCCAATTATTTATTTAACCCAACCAGTGAATCGAGTTACTTATATGGAAATTATTTATTCGTCCTTATCAATCTTAAATAATATCACAACAAGCAACACATTCAAATTCAAAGCAAATTAAACCAACAGCAATTAAACCGCAGCATTCTTAACCAAAATAATAAAAAGACGCCGGCTCTTGCCTTATGGTTCAAGGCGGGTGGGACACAAACGAGTCAAAAAATTTAAATGGAATAAATAGAATTGATTTATCCAAGAAACTGCTTACAGTCGATGGCACATGAAATATGGAAGAAAAATTCAAGCGTTAAGGTAAATGGATAAGAATTGATGTTGAATCAATTGCTTCTTTCTAGGAAATTTTTATGAATAGAGGTCTTAAACAAGTGGCTGAGGGGCTTGCTTTCTATCATCTTCTTCGATTTCAAACCTAGCCTCTCTTCTTTAACAGCTCACGTGCTTCTAAATAAAACACAAGCATTATAATGTATTATGTCTCTTATTTCTATTTTCTCTTTTGAAATGATCTTTTGTTATTGAATAAATGGCAAAAAATCGCTATATTAAGGAGGCAGGACGAATGATGATTAGAAATAAACTCAAGGACTTCAAAATACATTTTTTTGAAACTGCAAGGAGGAACTTATCTGTATTTCAATTACCCAGGACAATTAGTAATTTTTTTCTAAAAAATAATCCAAACGCATAAATGCTACCTGAAATCAACATCTATTTATTGAATTTTTTCAAAAAGTTTTAATTGCAACTTTCTTCCAATTGTAACGCTATTTAAAGTCTCTTGATAATAGCAATTTATCAATAAAACTACATTAATATAAATAATTGAGTAAAACTCAAAGTAGCCCTATTGAACTCGCTTCAAATGAGCAACATATATTTATTCGGATATCCATATATCAAAAATGGGATCCGGCCTTACCATTTAAAGTGCTTTTATTTTTTTCATTTATTAATATTGCTTCTCTTGTAGTTGTAGTAATGATTAAACGGTTTGTAAATTGCCAATTTGCGATTTTTAATGGTTGTAAGGTTGTAGTTTTAGCTCTGATAGTATTGTTTTAGTCACATTTTGTATTTGTGCTTTAAGCAAACAGCTAAAGTTGGCCAATGGCTAATCAAAGGTTATAATTAATTAAATAAAAAAACACTAAAAGCTTGAGTGGCGTTAGTCCTTTCTAAAGCCTACAAACTGGAAGGCAATTATTTAAATTTATACAACGACTAGAAAAAGTTCTCTGGCTGCTTTTATTTCATTCAGGCAAGGAGAGCCAAGCACATGACTGAGTAAGTTATTGTCATGAAGCCAAAATATAATTTAAACGACTAACCATGAACTAACAAAAAGATTGTTAGTTTATAAATGACAATAGAAATTTGTATCAAACATCGGGCCGGAGTACCCAATTCCCTTATCCAGATCGCATTGGTGCGCCTGGACCAGTCTTTTTTTGAGAATAATTTAGGCCTTGAAACAAAATTGGGTTTATAAATGGAAGTCATTTTTATAAAAACGGTTTCTCATTGCCTAAGTAATTGGGTGGCCGACTCAAAATTGTTTGTTAAGACGATTTATCGGCACGCATCCAAAATAAAAAAATATTTCATCGGAAACACAAAAATGGATGTTTTCGGGTATCCTCCGGGGATTTTTCGACGAAAACAGGAATTGGCGACTCTGCTTTGGCGGATTGACAACCACTAGTCCCCGATAATGTTTTAATAATTAGTGTTGTGATTAGAATAACTCTAAAAAACTATATTTTTCTAAAATTGCAATAAATTGGTTAGAAAGCCGTTTGGAAAATTTCTTTTAATCGTCCTTGTTTGTTTATTTGCTTTTTCCCTTTTATTTTTATTGTTGCTAGTTGCATCCATTACTGCATTTCTTTCTTCTCACCCACTTTTCTACCCAAAATTACCCTTCGGTATTGTTGTTTAACTTCGAAGTCGATCCAGCCTTAAACATGCGTTTTAGGGAACATCTATCCGAGAATTAAGCAATTTTACACACGCAAGCCTAGTACTTAAAGGTTGCGTCAAAAAGAGTCAGGCCCATGAAAAGCACCCGAATGCCTGGTGTTGCGGACCAGGACTTGTAAAACCCAATGGACTGGAGCCCATGCATGTAGGTTTAAAAGCCTTAGTCACTTTCCCGAAGGAAAACTAAATTTGGTTTGCTATTATTCATGTCGCATTCGATTCGAGGTTTATATCTTAATCTCAAACCCGCTGCATTGTCGAGATTAAGACCAAAAAATTCTAGGAATCAGATGTTATCGAATTTTACCCAACGGAATTTCAGTGTGTGGAAGAGAATAAGGTTGGAAGGCATGCATTTCCCAACTTCTATTCTCTGTGTTGTTATAAATGTACATATGTTTGATATTTCATGCATCACATAACCATTCTTTTTGTTTCAAGCCATGCATTAATAAGAGTAATTTTCGTATGAACGTGTTGATCTGGATTTTTGAGAAATGGACTCTAATTCGTTTTGAATATATAAATTGCAATCGCTAATTCGTTTTGAATAATATAATGCAATCGTTTATAGTGAATTGCGATTCCTTTGAATTTTCACATTTCTCGCATTATTTGAAAATAAGCGTGATATTGCAAGAAAAAAAAATTTGTAATTAGTCGAAATAAGATCCTGCTTGGGACCATTTGTTCCAAGGCAAAAAGTAAGGACACAGAAATAAAAAAAAAATATCCCGCTTGGAAATTCTTTCCAAGGCAAAGATTAAAGACTAGAGAGAAAATAGCCAACTGTAAAATCCAAAAGGAACGGTCGACGACAGATAATGCTGGGAATATTTGAGTACAAAATAAATTATTGCTATATTATTCATGTCGAATTTCTCATCCTATGTGCAAGTGTAAAGACAGAGGAAAGGCAAAACACCAGTCACATCGTCTTCTCAAGTAGAAGAAGAAGAAGACGTGTCGTGGAAGCAATTTTTGAGTAAAATGGATGCCTTACCCGTTTACAGCAATGCACAGGAGAATTTGCAGGTCACAGAATTTTGACATGGGACAACAACTGCACGCGATCCAGGAAATTTGCAGGTCACAGATTTTGACATGGGACAACAACTGCACGCGATCCAGGCAAATCAAGCACGTATGGAACGGAAGTGGATAAAAAAAAAGTTAAAAAAATAAAATAAAATAAATCGAATTCACTCTGTCACCTTCAGGTTCGGGAGGCCTAGGGATTTTCTGCCCTTTGTTTTTTATTTTTTCTTGTGTGTTTTATGCATGTGCATTTTATGTGCTTTATGCACGTACCCTCCCACAATAAGGACATTGTGTCTTTCAAGTGTGGAAAAGACCTATATTTCCATTTCATTTCACTTATAAAAAAAATTGACAAAAAAAAAGTGCAAAAAAATAATAAAAAAAAAAGTAAAAAAGGGGGGTCAATTTCTTTGCCTTAGTTAAATGTTTTCGTCTCTACATGTTGATTTGTTTATATTTTGCTTGTTGAAATAGAAGTGTTGAATAATATACCATGATTAAGAGATTTAAATGCTTTTATGCTTTTATGAACTGTAGGTATTAAAGTATGACATAAAATTTTTATTTGGTAGAAGCATTAAGTCTTCTAGGACATTATCTTTTACCGTTAGAGAAGCATGAATTCCTGAACTTAAATGAAGAATAGGAAGAAAGGGAAAGCTAAAGCCATAATACGCTTTGTGGTGTGTTCAAGTCAATTAAAAGATGAGGGTAGTTTTGTAAGAAGAAAAATAAAAAAAAGTGAATAGAGGGAGACAATGGAGAGTCTGGTTGCTAGAAAACAATGGTGGTACGGGAGCATATAATGCAACCACTTACCATTTAACAGCTCCCACATATATGGATTATAAGAAAAAAAAAAAAAAGAAGAGGAAGAAGGAAAGAAAAATGTGGTGATGGGCATAAAATGCAACCGACTTTGTTGAAAAAGAAATAGGTTACCTTAAAATAGCCTTGTGTATAAGAAACAATGACATGTGTGCTAGAATTGTCCTTAAGTCTGGTCCTATTTTTTGCATTTTAAGGGCCAGGAAGGATTGGGCCTATCTCCATATTTTGAAATGAGCTTAGAAGTTTCGTATAGCTATTATTGACAATTTTAAATGTTCGATATTCATTTGATTACTAACTTAGTTGGCATAAGACAGCGTCAAAATCTCGTATCTTTGGTAGATTACTTAAGAAGTCTAAATCAACGAGCAAAAAGTAAACTGATCAACATGAAAAAGAAAGATTGAATATGAATGTTTTTGCTTAGAGACAAGCAAAGGGCTAAGTGTGGAGAAATTGATAGTCTCCCAAAGCGGGCAAATTTTATTCTGTTATTTTCATATAATTTGCACTACATGTTGTTTTTATACATTTTACGTTTGCTCGTGTTGTTTTTGTTTTAAAGTGAGAAAAATAATAAATTGAAAAATAAAATTAAAAAAAAATAAAACAAAAAAAACAAAAAAAAATTTTTTATACGTGAGAGAGTTGCACATTTTATTTCTTTCTGAATATTGTAGGTCACCCCATCTTTAAAAAAAAAAATCAAAAAAAAAAAACAAAAAAAAATGTTTTTATACATGAGGGAGTTGCATGTTTTATCTCTTGTAGGTGGTAAAATGCTCACCCCATCTTGTTCTCAAAAAAAAAAATGTAAATTTTCGTCCCTAGTTAAATAATCCACTTTGATGTGCTTTCATTTTTTTATCCAAGGGCAGGAGGCTCAAATGCTAATCCAGCAAAGGGCAGGGAGGTAATCCACTTTGATGTGCTTTCATTTTTTTATCCAAGGGCAGGAGGCTCAAATGCTAATCCAGCAAATAATTTCAAAAGAAAAGATTTGTTGTTGTCTTTTGCTGGACGAAATTATTCAATGCAAAAAAAATTAAAAAATAAAAAATATAAAAAATAAAAAATAATAACAAAAAATAAAAATACACAAAAAGGGCAGCCGCAGCAGTCACCACAGTGGTTGGATCATCATCTGCTTTCGGTGGTGATAGGATGTGGATAGGCTCCACTGGATTGAAAAAGTAGCGTGGACGCATCCAGAGATATGACAGATGGGCAATTGGCACCCAAATAAAACGGTGAGTTGAATGCCCCCTTGTTGTTTCTGTGGTTTTATTTAGCTTTCATTTTATTGTCTTTTGTTAATGTTGGAATAATGTAGATGGGCGTTTATGCTCGCATTAACAAGGTGGACCGCTTTTGCAAGTGAGTGGGATGCCTCTTTTTTGTTTGTGGTTTTGTTTTCTTTGTGCAGGAACAAAGCAAATTTAAAATTTAATAAAGAAAAAAAAATCAAAGCCCAAGTCGGCTTATTTAGCAATTTGGAGTCGGTATGTAGCTCGATATACTTCACAATTGCGCATCTACTGTCGGCCACACATGGGGCAAAGTCATCAAAATCATCAGATAGCCCTCAGGAGTGAAATTAAAAGTTCATCAAAATCGACCAAATTACCCTTAGGTAGTTTTCTTTCAAAGACACTGCAATGCAGGAAAAGTAAATGTAGCCTGAAATTTGAGAGCTAAGAAAAATTTAGTAATTTTTGGGCTAAGCATTGTTAAAAGACTTTTGTTAGAATTGCCAAAAGTTTGAACGGATGAAAAGATAAAAATTTTCAAGGTTTGGCTTAAAAGGATAATATGTTTGGGTCTCGGGGTGGATTCCGGGACTTGGGGCAAAAGATAAAATCTTTTGCCCTGAGTGCAACAATTTCAAATTTCAAAGGTTTACGATTTTTTAATGGGCATGGGGGGCATGGATGCTGCCAATATTAAACAAGATCTGTTTGTACACAGAAATTGCGCCTTTCTTTTGAAAACGTTTTTCAGGTCAACCGGTGATGATTTCTCGAAGCCGTTTGGTCCCACCAAGCAGTGATGGTGTATTACGAAGCTGTTTGGATCTTTTTTCTCGATTAGTGATGGTGTATTGCGAAGCTGATCGAGTCAATTCTTTTCCTAATTAGTGATGGTGTATTGCAAAGCCGATCAGGACAATCTCAATGGCCAACCGGTGATGGTTTCTTGAAGCCATTTGGTCCCACTAAGCAGTGATAGTGTATTACGAAGCTGTTTGGATCTTTTTCTCGATTCATGATGATGAATTACGAAGCGGATCGAGTCAATCCTTTTCCTAGTTAATGATGATGTATTACGAAGTTGATCAGGATAATCTCAAACCCTCTAAAGCCGATTATACTATTACGAAGTTGAAAAAAAAAAAAAAATTCAGGAAGTAATCTCAAACCCTGCTAAAGCCGATTATACCCGCTGCGCTTTGGGATTCTTTCCAAATCCGCTGAGCCAAGTTACACCGCGAGCGTGAGGAAGGTGAAGCAACAAAGCTGATTGAATACTTGTGCTTTGGATTCTTTTTCAATCCCTCTGAAGCCGATTAGGACGCGAGCCTGAGGAGGTGAACAACAAAGCGCGGGATTATACCGTGCCTTTGGATTTCTTTCAAATCGTTTGCCTAAGCCGATTACACCGAGGCTGGAGGAGATTGAACAACAAAGTGCGATTGATGGCGAGCTGTTGGACGAAGAAAAATCTTTTGTTAAGTACAGAAAAGATTGCAATCAAAGCCGAGAGTTTATTTGTATAAGGAATTGCGCCTTTGACCCCTATATGCTAAAATCTGTTTGTATACAGAAATATGTCTATTTGAACCATACCAAAGGCGAGATCTGTTGTAGTATACAGAAATTGCCATTTTCAAAGATCATGCTTGAACAGTGCCAGATGGACTGACCGATGCTTAGAACGTGTGAAGGTAAAGAGTCTCGACTTGAGCCTTCAGGTAAAAATGTCTCAAGATCTTTCGAGCGCAACTAAATTTCAAAGTTTAGAAATGGTTATTAATGCATGGGGGATGTGATGCTCCAAGCGATTTAACAAGAGGCAAGATCTGTTTGTACGAACAGAGAATTGCTGCTT
>NW_023590976.1:0-16313 GCF_014843425.1 Jatropha curcas
CTCTTTTTCATATTTAGTTCAAAGACATGCGAAAAGGTAGGGAAACCATGTACTATATTAGGATTTTCTTTGTTGCTGGATAATCGTTTCGTGGTGGAAAAGAGTTTAAGTAATACGTTGTCCTTGGAATTTCATTGTGCCCTATTGCTTGGAAGTATCTTCGAGGGGTGGATCCCGGGGGTTCCACAATGATAATATTTCGAAGGCTCAGGAGTTCCAGGTTGAATGGAACTCTTTTGCACCAAGTTTAAAAAATTATTAAAATAGGACACACAGCGATAAGCAAACACCTTGAATTGTCGGGTTCCAGTTCTCAAAGCAGCTAGTTCAGTTTTCCAGTTGATTATGAGTATTAATTTTTTCAACAGGAAATACTACCCACTCTTGTATTTCTACCAGGCGGAATAGGCATTTTTTTAAAAATTAATATGGAAATTTTTTAAAAATATTGGTAAAATTTTTATTTTTAAATACTGTTGAGAGATGGCTTGTACGTCAAGTATAAGCCAATAAAATTCAATTAATTTTATAAAAATACAATATATCAATAAATTATCATATCTATTTAAGCTGATAAAGAATATTATTAATTAAGATAAATTTATTTAGGAAAAATTAAAAATGCTTCAACAACGTGTAGATTTTGGAACTTTAAGTAAGAATATAGTCCTTAAAAGGAAAAAATGTTAAACTCCCGACCTTGGTAATTCAACAATATAATGTATATTTAGCTAAATTTTATAAAAACTAAATACTAAGTGGATTATAATTTTCAACAAATATAAAATAATGAAAATTTTTTCCGATTTTTCGATTACCGCACAAGGGACGAGAAAATTACCGTATCGCCGAACACCGTAATCGGGAGACACTATTCGGTTTTCATGGATGTTTGGCGAAGAAAATTAACATATCAACAGAGATAGAACTCTGGGAATAATTCATCACAGTTTCATCTAGCATATCGGTTCGTACTCTCAAAGTTCACAACTGAAGCCCTGTGGCCATGGCCTGAAAGTTTTAGCCTTTGCCTTGTGACTGTGTTAATTTACTTAGCGTAATCCAGTCTTCAGTCCAGAATATAATGACGAGTACAGGGTGAGAGTGTGTCTGGGCTAAAAGCCCATTGCGACATGAGCATATTGTTTCCACCAATTGAATAAACTTTTAATTTTTTCCTTTTTTTCTCATTGGAACCATTACAATTTATAAAACCAATTTTTTTTTGATTGGAAGCATTTCAAACCTTGTTAAAGCAATTTATAATCGCTAATGTTTAAACGACACAAATGCGAAAATTACTTAATTTAAAAAATATGAGAAAAATATACGGTTTCAAAACGGTTATAATGATTAAATAATGCACGTAAAAAAAATTTAAATGAGGATTTTACATAATAAAAGGTAGAAAAAAAAAAATTATTGGGGTTGCTATTGTGTGGCAAAGAAATTTAAAAGTTATCAAAATTTTTATTAACTTCTAAAGGATATAACAAGCTCCGCATAAAGTTTAGAATGCCACAGAATTTTTCGGGTATAATTTAGGTGAATTTATGGGCATTTGAGAACTTACATTAATTTTTCTTTTCTTTTTCCACTTTTCGAAATATATTTAATTTTAATTTTCCATAAAAAGTAGTTTTACAATTGTTTTTTCTGAGATATTTTGGAAAGAAAATATAATTTACAGAATGTCGATTTCTTAATACTGATTAATAAATTTAATAAACACTACGATTATTTTCATAATTCATTAAATTGATAACTCAATATAAGAGAAAGAATAAACGCTGAAACTTTTAGTTCTAACAACACACACTTTTCTAAGGTCCTTAAAATATTTCATCACAGAAATCAAATTTTTGATTATCCTCATTGGGGCTCTCACACGGTGGCCGAAGAAATCTATTATTCTACATAATCATTATTAAAATTATAAGATTATTAGTTGTAGACACTTAGTAGGTTGAAGGATGCATATTACGACGTTTCATGTAGGTTAGCTTGAATGCTCCCGCTCTACCCCCTAAATCATCAATATATATATTATATATATAATATATATATAATATGATAAATTATTTTATTAAATAAGAAGGATGAAATTAAAAATATAATGTTTTTTTATTTTAATAAAAACAAAATTGGTTTAATTAAAAATTATAAAAAAATTAGTCTTTTGGTAAATTTACTAGTTTTTCAATATATTAGAAAAAAAAAAAAACAAATACTGTACGGTTTTTTCACTTCCTCATTTTCAATTGTTTTATGAAATTTTTTGAAGCCTTCTGTTAACTATTTGGGTGTTTTCGATTGTTTTTTTTTTAAATGCAAAATCGAGAATTTTCATTAAGTGGAAACTGTATACCAAATTTGGGATATTATATCGAATATGTTTTCTATTTTTTGTATACGAACATCTAATAATAGACCCACTCATCACAAAAAATAAAAAAAAACAATCTTTGATTTGAATATCTAATCGAGGTTTGACAGGAGACAGGCATAATAATTTGTGTTACAGAGCAAATCGCTTGCTCCACTTCGTTGGCTATTTATGGCCACTTTGTTGAAAACCTTCTATAGTCTCTCTATAAGTGCTGATATGATTACATTGCATTTCTTTCCTTCTTATTGGCAGATGAGAATACGCACTTCTTTCTGCATAACACTATCCAAATAATCAAAATATGCTAGACAAATAAACTCAGAACTAAAATCTGAGGACAGCGAAGGGAAAAATTTCACAAATATATGGCATACAATAATTCTCAATATGGTAGCCGACATTAACTCAGATTTATTTATCTAAAGGATTATTTGTTAAAAAACCAAATAAAAAAGTAAGGTTGAGCGCAGCCCGGTGAGAGTTCATCCATGGCCACCTATAGAAGAAGAGAGGAAAGGTTTTAAGGGTTTCAGAAAAGCGGAAATTGTATGAAATTGTAATGTTCAAGAGTGGAGAGGAGAGAGAAGAGAGAGGAAGAGAGAGAGAGAGAGGAGAGGAGAGAGCAGAGAGAGACAGAGAGAGAGAGAAAGAGACGAGAGAGAGAGAGATAGAGAACGAGAGAGAGAGAGAGAGAGAGAAGAGAGAGAGAGAAGAGAGAGAGGAGAGAGAGAAAAGAGGGTTTAGAATATTCAGGTATGTTTGATTATTTAACATGCACTAAATTCTTCTTTTAAGACATGCATTCCAGCAACGTCATTGACTTAGTTTTTTTTTATAATAGTAAAAAATTATATATAATATAATATAAATTATATATAAATATATATATTAAAAGTGATAATTTAATTTTTCAATTTCCTAATCATAATATTTTTTCAATTATAATTAAATATTAAATGAATATTAAATATCATGCTTTTTTTGTTTCTTTTGAATATGGGGATGGAAATTGTTGAACTTAAGTCTATTATATAGGTCGTTTATTATTTATCAATAGATTATACACTGTGGTGTACATTAAATGATATAGGTGTTTAAATAAATGTAAAATTAAAATATTTGCGAAATCAATCCTTGTTAAGAATCTTTAGAATTATAAAAGAAAATATTACATATAACATTTTAAAAAATTCATAATTCTTATCACTCTCCTAATTAGAATCCTTTAAATTTAAAATTATATAATATTTTTCATTTTATTATCTCTCCCTAATTAAAAATCTGTTAAATTATAAATTGAAGTATTATATATCAAATATTAAAATATATATTTTAAAGACATAAAGCTAAAATAATTTATAGGTTGTCGCAATTTAAAATTTTCTAATTACAATCAAATATTATATATAGACGTTTTATAATTAAAAATTTTAAACCTATTCGTTTTTGCCTTATCGTCTCCTAACGTAAAAATCTTTATCAATTGTTGTAATTATATATAGATAACATGAATATATATATATATAATATAATCATTATTTCAAACAAAATAACACATTTTTGAACAAAGTATTAAATTTATTATTCAAATCAAAAGTTAAATTTAATATTTAGTATCGAAAGTCTTGACTTTAATTATTAATTCAATTTCTGATATTTAATTAAGTAATTGGGCGATTATTCTTAACTTTTGAATTTATTAAACTATTTATTCACCTATCCTCATTTTTATTATTACTAGTTTTAGTGACATGTCGTTCACGTGACTAATAACTCGTTATTCGTGATTCCAATTCAATTTTTGCAATCAATACTTATTCTGTATACTTTTTTTATTTTATTTTTAATATCAAATATTATTATAATTATAATTTATAAAGTTTTAATAATGTTAAATGTAATTTCAGATTTGAGAATTTTTTCCTTTTTAGAAGGTATATCTTTTAAAAGAAAAAAATATATCCACATCAACCTCAGACAAAAACATAAAAAAATAGAATCTAATAAAGAAGAATATATTTTTTCTTTTTTTTTCTGATCTTTCTAAATAAAGTATTTTAAATTATTATAATCAAATAGAATTAAATATTTAAAAAATTATGAATTATTCAAAAGTCTTTGAATTATCATATATATGTTATTAAAAATAAAATGTTTAAAATACTTAACATTAGTCTATATGTGTTATATTTAAAAAATAATTTATAAATTTTATTCAATCAATTAATAGAATATAATTTTTTAATTAATTTGTATTAAGATTTAACATTAAAATACTTCCTTAGATCTTTCAGGCTGTAGAAGAACTATTTAAAAAATAATTTTTATAAATTTTATTCAATCAATTAATAGAATATAATTTTTTAATTAATTATGATTAAGATTACTCTAAAATATTCTAGATCTTCAGCTGTAGAAGGACATGAATCACACTTTTTAGATAAAAAAATTAAATAATTTAGTCCATCCAAATGCTAGGGAGGATCTAATTGTTTAGTCGAAAAACAAACAAATGTATCTTTCACATTTTTTGCACTCGAACCCAAAACTTTGTAAGGACTATTGGTCCAGCCTCATGCAATATAGAAAAAGAAAGGAAGGATTGGAATATCTTGAATGTCCCTTCTAAAGATTGATTCACTTTTTTCTTTTTTTTTTTTTTATTGTTTTTTATTTTTTATAGAGATTGCAACCTAATAAATTAAAAACAAATATTCAGTCTCTACCTTTCAATCTCGGCCGTGGTACCATCCCACACCCACTACCACCGCGGCCACCACCACCACCTTGAATGAGACTTGACAATGTCCATTGAACCCTTCATTTCTTTCCTTGTATAAGTGGTCTTGTGGTCCATCTCCATGCCTTGTACTCTCAAAAGCTGCAACCTCAACAACGTCCCCCTTATTATTAAACTTTGGAACGTCAAAATACTTGTTCTTTTGAAATGGTTAAAGTATCAATTTTAACTCTTTTATTTTATTTTATTTTTGGCTTAATTAAATTTATCTCACAATTTGCGTATCGTTCTTTATTTTTGATATAAGGGATTAGTTATTTTAGAAAAAGAAAGCTAAAAGATAAATATGAATGGAGAAAAATTATTTAGATTAAAAGTACAAACTTATTAATTTAAAAATTATATTTTAAACCCGTGTATGTTATTATGTATTTTCTATTTAATCAAATAAAAAAATGATTGGACTTATATCATATATGGTCTTTCATTCACGATTATTGGAGAATAGACCAGTCATTGAATCCAACGTTTGTTGTGAAAAAAGTATGTGTATGGATCTATATAGATTATCATGTGCTTTAACAAAATGAATAAAAAAATATTTTATTAAGTAAACAATGTATGTTTACTGAAAAATGCCGAAAAAGAGAAAGAAAAGAGAGAATCCAAGAAGAAAGAGCTGAGAAATTGAGAAACTCAATTTATAATTTTAGGAAATTTCGATTTTAATTATTGGATTAATTGTAGAAAATGAGTAAAACTTTGCTCAAAAATTAAATCGAATCGAGTCAATTAAAGATTCAATTAAGTGCTATATATATTCCGATTTCAGTTCGATTTAGGAAAATAAATAATTTGGTTTCAATTTTATCGAGTTACTTTGATTTTGACTATATTTTAATAGAATGAAATTGTTAAAATTTAAACTCTCTAACTTTACATTACTAAAGAGTGAGATGAGATGACAAAGTTCATTCTCTTTTAATTAGAGGTATTGAATTTGAGACTTGGATATGATTCTTTGAGAATCTAGTAAAGAGCACCTTATCCTCTTCGTGGATCTATCCGGAGTCAACCTGAATTAATTAACTCAATGTACTTCGGATATCGGACGGTTTAGAAAAAAAAAAGAAAGTAAACTATTTGTACCTACAATGGCAATATGCTAAAATAATTAGAGGGTAGAAAAGTTCATGAACAAATTATTATAGGAATGAGCCAAAATTGATATGTGTAGACCCTCCAAATGAGGTGTGTCTGAGTGGTTACAGTTTGCGCACCGTGTGAGTGGAGATTCGGCCATTTTGGACGGCGCCAGCTCAAGATTCTTAGACCAATACCTTGAGACACGAGTCACGTTTTTATAATCGAGAATGTGGTTCTTGGCTTTCTCAGATTACAATGAACTAGGTTTGGCCTTTGTGACATTAACCTCACGAATAGTAGAAATTTTTAAGTAGATTTATCATATTAGTTATAGACCTTTTAAATAAAATAAAATCAGATCAGCAATTTACTTTTTTCTCATTTTATATTAGTAAATTTTATCTTTAATCAAACGGAAAACAAACCGTTGATGTGGCTGTATTTCATTGGATGAGACTATAGTTGACGTAGTAAACTAAATCTACCTAAAAATTTCTCTATAAATAGGATCTTAAGATAGTAGCACCAGGTAGACAATATAAATTTCTTCAAGTAATTTAATAGGCTTGAGTTAAGATCTAGTTTTCCTCAAAATATTTCCATCAACAAAGATTTGGGGAGATCAAACTACACTTGAGGTAGAAAGTCATCTCTAGAGTAAAAAAGGAAACAATATTTGGTTCCATGTAATTATAGAGTTATGAAGTTTGAATTACTACTTTTAAACCTTAATCTTTCAAATTAGATCACATTTTAATTACAAGATTTTAAATTTTAATTATATATTAATCGATCTATGCATTATTATAAAATTTTTTTAAAATAAAAGATAAAATTATTAATCATTTTTGTTCCCTTTAGAACTTTTACTTTTAGTAGATAATAGGGTATTATTGAAATTATGGCTTTTAAAAAGAATAAAAGTCGAAGCATCTTTTACGAAGCATCAATGAAATAGTGTCTACCAGACAAAGTGAGTGGCCTAGTGGTAAAGACGTTGATCATCCATCTGCGAGCCACAAATAAGGGGTTAACTATGTATCTTAATTAATAAAACCTATGAGCATATTAATTAAACTATATAAATAATATCGATAAACATATTAATAAAACTTATCTTTTTTTTTTTTTTGTTTGATATTAAACTGTAAGCAATTTGATCGCATAAGACATTCATATAATTGTCAATTTTTGATGGAGTTTCTTTTTGCTAAAATGTCATCCGTATTACTAAATGTATTAGGTGCCATAAATTTAGGATTTTGATTAAAAAATAGAGAAGACAATAAAAGAAGAATTAGAAAGAGAGAATAGTAATTGTGATTATTATATTGACAACACACTAATTAGGAGGTTGCATATACAACATATACTCACAATCAAAACTTCAAGTCACATAAAATAAAATAAACATTTTGAATAATCAGTGAAAACAAAAAGCAGAAAGATATGTTATTTAACAAAAAAAGAAAAAATACAATAAAAGACGGTTAGCTCATGTCAATAGATAGAACAATAAACAAAAAAAAAAAAAAAAAAAAAAAATCAAAGTAGAAAAATAATGCCTGACAATATGAGAAATTTTATGCATTACGATCTTTTTTTTTGTTTTCAATTGTCAAAAAAATTGGACATTTTGATCTTCTTTAAATAAAAGAAAGAAAAACACATAAACACAAACATATAATATAGTTATGTTAGAAGAAAAACGAGATAAGAGATAGATTACGATTATTAATGTTAAGTTATTTTAATCTATTTTATATAAAATATTCACATTGGGTTGAAAAAAGCTTTTACAATTAATTGACGGAATCAACAACGGATTAAGAGTTTAATTAACTATTAGTTGCTGATTAGAATTCTTACTAAATGTTTCTACTCTAAATGTTGTGTTGAGTTTCAATAAACAACTGAATCAAACTATTTGTGAACTATTCGAGATTCGACTCGATAAAAGCTCGGCTCGATTCAAATCTGTTTTCTAAATGAACCAAGCTTAGACAAAATTTTAGACTCGTTTAAATAAACGAACATGTTCGTGAATGGGCTCATCTAGTAAGTTCGTGAATGGACTCGTATAGTAAATTTGTTCGTTTAATAGGCTCATGAACGAGCTCATTTACAAATTTATTTATACTTATTTTTATTTTATTAATTATAAATGTATTATTTTTATTAATAATTATTTCAAAATTATTATGGTAATAAATATATTGCTAAATTAAGATATCATTTTAGTCATTGATTAAAAACATACAAGGAAATGATATTATTAATCAATAATTAGATAATATTTTAAAATAGAAAACACATTCTCATGTTAAAACTACATAATTTTGAATTGAATCTAATTAAAGTTATATATATAGTCACATTCACATATACTTTTTAATATGAATTATATATAATTATAAGTAATATCATTATATATAGGGTTTCTTTTCTATCAATAATGATCTAGTATTTCAATTATAATTAACACTCTAATAGATAATAATAATAATAATATAAACACATGTAAGATCACTATATTGTGATATATAACACATTTGCTTATTAATTATGATAATTAATATTATAATTTTAAGAAATAGTTTTATCATTATCACTGTTTTAATTATCATTAATATTTTAATTATTATAGTTATGTGTTTCTAATATTATTCTAATCATAATATTTTAAATAGGAATATTATTCAAACAAATATATTAATTATAAAACTTTTCAATTATAATTATATCTAGTATCACAATTATTATTATTATACTAAGTAATATTAGAATTATACCTTATAGCAATAGCATGCTAGGTGGTAATAGGTACAATATATAATAAATATTATAAATTTATAATTATATGTAATAATATCAATATTTTAAAAAATAGTCTCAATAGTGTTTCTAATTATTACTAGTAGATAATAAAATAATTATTATATGCAATAATAAAAAATTTATTAACTAACTATTATGGAGCTCGAACTCAAGCTACTATAAACGAGCTTTGAACGAGCCTGAGTTCAAATCGAGCTTGAGTTTAATATTCTTCAAAAGAGTCGAGCTCGAGCTTTAAAATGCTAGCTCGAGCTGAACTCAAACTTTTTTCAGCATTTCACAAATTAAACCTGAACAATTTAAAGTTAGGTTTGGTTCGATTTGTTTACAGCCTCGGTTTTTTTATAGCCGTACTATATATATTTATCCGTGATTTGTAATTTGAATAGAGAATTGCTTTCCATTTTAAGTCTTTTATGCTATTTCTCTGACTATTCTATTGCAGAATCAATATAACCAGTTAAAAAAAAAAAAAATGCTATAAAACACAACCACATGGAATAGAACAAACTCAAACAACCGGCTACGGCTAGTGGTGAGTTGATTTGGTGGAGGCACATGAAATGCATGAGTCTACAGCCCCTAGATTTATGAACTATTTCGTTGTTTTTATTTTCGTGTTTGAAATTTTATACATTGTTGAAATTCTTTTTGGCTTTTGAATTATTTAAATTTCAATTTACAATGGGTCAAGCTGAGGACTGTATACATATTGCGATATATTGTTTGGTTGGCAAGAAAATAGATTGAAAAATTAGTAGGAGCACTAGCACAGCCAAGGGTCAATACTGGAGGCAAAAAGAAAATTTGTGTCAAAATCAAAGGGGTTAAAGATATAGGGCAACATGCAAAACGGTAAATCTTGACATTGTAAATAATATATATTGTGTTAAATACCCAGATATGGGTCTCACTTTTTTCTCTTTTTTTTTTTTTTTTCAGTTAACCATAATTTTGAAAGTAGATTAAAATTAAAATAAAATATGCAATTTGGAATACTCAATGAACAAAGGTTATTTTAAAGTGAAATTAAAACAATTGAAAAACATTTCTAAAAAAAAAAAAATGATTTAGAGGACTTTTGGTCATCTGATAGCTGTTTCATGCAGCCAGGGGCAGATCTAGAAAATTAAATTAGTGGAGGCAATGTATAAAAGTAATAATTCAATGAGAGCATAACGTAAGAATTCAGTGGAATAAATCTAAAATAATATAATTATAGATATTAAAATATAAAAAATTATAAATTAAATAGAAAAAACAGTGGGGGAAGTGCTCCCATTGCAAATCCGTCCCTGCATGCAACTGATAGATGTTCTATAACTAACAATTACATCATAGGCGTTTGATAATCTTTTGAATAAGGAGTTAATAAATGAAAGAAGTCTCAATTAGTTGCTGATTCCATCAGCTATCTTTTGAAGTTTGTTCGTATCAGTTGCTAGCTAATTTGTATTTATATTATTTTGGACTTTATTAACCTCATAAAAATAATTGCTAATACAATTATCTTTTTCAATTTAATATTTTTTATGATCATCTTACTGAAACTATTCAGAAAATCTTTTTCAAAAATTTTTCATTTAAAAATATAATCATAAAATCTAACCAATGAAATCAACGGAAAATATTTTTATTATTACTAAATCGGACCCATAAACCAGCTTGAATTTTCTTAAAACCAAGTGAAAAACTCAAAAACCAAGCAAATCGAGCCAAATAATTAAATTGGACCAAATTGATTTGAATCGAACCAGAATGGCCCAGAAGGCTCTAGAACCCACTTCCCTTTCCTTTTTCTTCTTCTCCTTCCTTGCGGCAGCGCCAGCGCGTTCCTCCCTTCCCTTCCCGTTTCCGGCCACTCCTCGGCGAGAACAAGGTGGCGGTCGACTTGTCTGGAGCGGCTGGTCATGTTTTCGACCTCTAATCACGCGAAAGTTGTCTTCTTTGACGAGTATCAATGTAACACCCCTTCCCGGTCCACCCGTAAACCCGAATGAACCGAACCGAGACGCTACAAACTGGTTGACTGTATGGCCTGACATGCTGAAAGTGTATCTGCGGTCGGAACTTGTCTGGAGCGGCTGTGTTCATGGTGTTTTTCGACCTCTTAATCACTGCGAAAGTTGTCTTCTTTGACGTGTTAGTATCAATGTAAACCACCCTTCCCGTGTGTCCACCGTTAAACCCGAATGAACCGACCGAGACGCGTACAAATACTTTTGGTTGACTGTATGGCACTTGAACATGCTTGAAATCATAATGATATATATTACAAAAAATTACATGTAATTTATTATTACAAAACATTGCGTACTAGTTTACCAAAAATGGAAATGGCCCATCTGTTTTTGCCCTGTACATGCCTATAAAAAAGGAGAGGACAAAAAAAGGTACACCATTATAAAATTGAGTTAGTACCCTGAAGACCGAGTCTTCTCTACAGATGAATCTTCAAAGCAAGTTGTTAACTGACTCTCTACGGACCAGTCTCAAAAACCTCGAGTCTTTAAAACAGGTAACTCTGCTGTAGCAATAAAGCTCAGTGGATTACTCAAATCTTATAAAGAAACATGTAAGCACATACATAGATAGAAATAAAGCACTAGTAAACTGCATATGAATAAAAATTTAACAAATTATAAGCATCCATTATAGCATGATCCTTCATTATTACCTTGAATCTTAATCTGGTTGCTCACTGTTACTTATATACTGTTAATTGATTTCATAAGAAATGTTTATGTCAGAATCTTGCCACATGGCTTCCTAAGGTTTAAGTTTGTAAACCGACAAGTGACTAAGAAAAACTGTATGAAAACTGGATGGAAGGTACCTGTAATGCTTTAGAGCTGCATTATGGCCCATATATAATTGCATATCCACTCAACGGGCCTTGTAGCCCGGATTGAAGTATCTAACTGTAATGGGGGTGCCCAGGATCTGCTATCCTATTTGTCGCGACATATGCTCTCTATCCATACATGGTTTACACCTAACGCTCAATGGAAGCATATTTTGGGATATCACATGGTCTAATTACTTATAAACACAAATCATAATAAATACACTCATAAGCTATCAATAAATCATAATTGTTATTTATAGATTTCCAACATCAGTTTGCTCATGCTGAATGTTGTTTTTTGATACATGTTCTCATGTTCGTTATTTTGTTGGTGTTAAAATGATTGGAGGCATATAAGTGGAAGCCAAAGGAATACAATCTGCATTTGAAAATGAAGTCCAAAAGTGCATGAAAGCCACAAGTCGCCGAGCGCGTAGTTCTAAATTCCGTGAGCGCAGAGTGGTGTTGCAACGCGAACTTCATCATGCAAGTTCGCGCTGCTGCGCGCCGCGAGTCTTTCAGCCTGCAACAGGTTCTTGTTATTCTTTTGATTCATAATCTCTCATATACAAACTCCGATTTGTGTATTCAAAACAACCCATGTAAAAGCCTCTCAGGAAACAAAATAAAACCTCTCTGATGGACACTTCCTTTTAATTCCATCATTTAACAAGGGCTGATTCAAATTCAAGTATGAAGTTGAACTGGTTAAAATTATCCCAGCAAGGCCCTGTATTCAAACATAAACTCCAATATTTACTTCATTATTCATTCCCTCCCCTGTTTTTCTCACCCATTACCAGTCCTTCCCACTCCATCATGAAGCAATTATATCTGTTCTCTTAACCTTAGCAACACCAACCGACACCAAATTCTCACTGCCAAAGTGAAAAATGGCGAAAATGCATAAGGTCAAAGAATATTTTCGAATACCTGTTAACTCCTCAACAAAGGCTTGAGTTCTTCTTTAGCTTCTTTTTTCTTACAATCTTTGAACTCCACTTCTCCGCTATGATACACAGATCAGAATGTCTCTATAACCTTATCTACAATACTAACTTCAATTTAGGAGGTTTGATAATTAACATAATAAGCTCAAAGAATTCTACTTACTTGGAGAAAATACGAGGTTGCCTTAATGTGAGGCTGTAACATACCAGTGGACAAACATGGTATGCGAGGAAAGGAAAGGGAAACGAAGGGTAGATGAAGAAGATGAACGATAAAGAAGACAGAATTTGAAGAATGCAAAG
The DNA here is from genome assembly GCF_014843425.1 of Jatropha curcas. Next base: position 13,215 of record NW_023590976.1, read on the forward strand.
AATGAAGAAAATGAAGAAAGCAAATTTGGAATATGGAAGTCTTGCGTTAACTACTTTCCAAACTTCTCTACTTTAATTTCATGGTACAACATATCCATAATAAGACCTACAGTTTCTTACATGTTACATTTTAATACCTCAACTTTTTTTATTTTTTTTTTTGCAAATAAGTACCTACTCTTTAATACCTTTGATCTTTTCTTCTCACTCACCCGTTAAGTCACTATATAATCCCATTCATACTATAATCCCATTCTACCCCAACCGGGTTTGGTTCAACTCGACTCAACTCGACTCTATGCTAAGACTCGACTCGGTAGGATGTCACAATCAAACTCATTTTCATTGACAGCCCCTTCTCTTCAATATCCGGCGATTTCTCATCGTTTCCGATAGCTTTGACCCGAGGGGTGAGAACCGATCGACTCCTCTCACCTGTAGGTCCATTTTCTCTCTGTCAAATCCGACAACAAAGCTCGAATGTTGAAACCACCATGAACGGCGGTGAGGGGCGGCTGTCGAGCTCGTTTCAGCAAACTATAGGACTAGTCGTACTAAACTAACACCGGAAATGGACTCTTTAGTGAATTTCGAGTCTCGAGTCGGAACAAGGGCGCGGGCGTCGGGATTAGTGACGATCATGGAGGCGGAGCGCGGCGGATGGGGTGCGGCGACTGTGTGGATGGTATTCGTTTGTGGCGGTGAGTACGGAGCGACGAAGGGACGCGGAGCCGGGAGAGGACGTTTATGATGCGGCGAGGCACAGCGGTGCCATTGTGCAGAGTATAACGAACTGCTGTGAGTTCAACTCTTTGGGCCAATCCCCTAATCTTTCTTTGGGACATCGTTTCACGCAACTGAGGCGGACGACAGCGCCCTTCATCAGCGACACTCCGGCAGCAGGGACGGGCGACCCACTTCCGGCGGGTCCCAAAGAGGCAGAAAACCATCTCCTCCTTCTGTGTGGATCGTGGAGTTTGTAGTTGATTCTCAACCGGTTTATGTCTTAAGGGGCTTTTTCTCTCATTTTCAGATATTAAAAATATCCAAATACTAAATTATTATAGTTGAATAATGAATTTCCAACAAATAATCTAGTTTAGATTATAATTCATTTGTTAAGAATTAGTAAGGGGCATATAATTCTTGTTAAGAATTAGTTAGGGGCATATTGTTAGAAGCAATTAATTTTGAATAATGTTAAATACATTTCATGAATATTAGTTATAATTAGAAGATTGATATTGAAATGAAAATTCTTAGCTAATGTTTATGTTGGTTAACTTAGGAATTTTATTAAAATATTGTTAGGGGGAAATTAAAATCTAAGGCTTAGACGAGTAAGTATAATATAGAAACTATCAAATGGGAGTACATGTATTTAACTTGACGAATCAAGTTTTATTATAAAATGTTTAGTTCTTTGGTAACTAGATATATAACACTTAATAATATCATTGAAATATGCTCGAAGGCTAAAATAACTTATTGATTAGTTGGTTTCGAGCTATTAATTGAATATGCATGTGTGTGTGATGGATGACGTATGTAGCCTAAAGAGGATGAGTTATTTGGATTGACTGCCCGATGTATTTGGATTGACTGCCCGATGAATGGGCTGTGTGAATTGAGTAAGAGATCAAATGAATGATTATGGTTATGGTGAATGGGATGAGTCGATGTAAATTACCGGATGGATGGGCTTTGAAATTTTGTTATTGAATTATGGTTTGATCAAATTCTAGGGGAGATTCTGCCGAAATTTCAATAGAACCTAGGTTAGTCTTAACCAATAATTAAATTAATTGGTTTATTAGGTTAATTCTTAGTTATTCAATTATTTATTTATTTTCGATGGATCAATTATTATAATAATATGTTGTTGATGATTCTCTATTTAATAATAATTATCTATGAATGTCTACTTGTAACATCCCTTCCCGGTCCACCCGTTAACTCGAATGAACCGACGTTAACTCGAATGAAACCGAGCGAGACGCTACAATTCTGGTTGAACCTATGTTCCTGTCATGTTGGGATATCATTCTGTTATACTAAATATGGAATACAAAAAAACAACTTTCCCAATTAAACATCTAACACTTCCAACATCTGCAAAACAATCATCACTACACGGTGAATAAACACGTTTTATATTATCTTCTTTCATAATTGTAAAATTCGCTCAGCCAAATAGCATTTAATATCCCGAGCAATTAAATTGCATTCATGATCTATATCAAGTTTTCATGGGACCAATGCATACCAACTATTTAGGTAAAAATATTTCATATTCAAATTCATTTCCTCCAAAATACTTGTACACCACAATAATTACATTGCAGTTCAATTATACTCTTTCCACTTCAACATAAGCTCTAACAAATGTTAATTAAATTATACATGGCCATAAATTCGGGTAATTTGTAACGTTTCTGTGCCATTTTTGTTACTCTTAATTATTTTACAACTTCTTAATCTTAACTATCGACCAAATTAAATCACTTTTTTGCTTTGATAGTACCTTCTTGCAAGTCTTCAAAAGTAGCAATCTACGATCTTTCAACCCTAACGCGTTGAATAAAATAACTCGACGCGCTGAGTTATTTAAAACTCGAGTGGGTGCCTTTCATAATTTCACCATACTTAACAAAATGTGATGGACAAACCTACAACTTAACTACACATTCATTAAAATCATTTGATAATCTTAGGAAATCATTAAAATTTTCAACATTAAAATGTATGTCTTATATAGTGAGGAATTTTTTATAAACTTCTAATTGCCTACTCAAACATAAATAAAATTTAGTTTTCCCCAATTTTATCTTCATAAAACTTCCTTTTTACATTTGAAAAAAAAGAACTTTTTAATCACCCCCACCCTATTTTTTTTTTCCATGATACTATCATTTGGATCTTTTACCTGCTGTTTTTCCAATTATGTTGTAATGACTTTGGAAATTCAATTTAAAAAAAAAACATTTGTAAGAAATTACATAACAGTTTATATTTTCATTGTCTTTTACTTGCTATTCATTTATGCCTGCTATGACTTTATGCACTTTTAGTCAGCGATCATATAGTTATGATATCTCT
>NW_023590977.1:0-36028 GCF_014843425.1 Jatropha curcas
AAAGAGGAGAGATGCAAATTCCCAAAATAAGAAAAAATTGAATTTGGGAGGATTTTTATGTGATAGGAAAGGATTTTTTTTCCTAGGTACCTTCTCTTTCTGGTAAATATTGTTTGATTGGCGCTAATATAGTATTAAATAAAGCGACTGGTGTAGAGGAAGTGGAAGATGACGGCGATGGTAGTCCATATTTGATATGGGGGCTTTGATACGTTTGATTTCGTTACAATTTTGGAATGGGTTGATTCAGTCAGCTTTCTTTTTTTCTATATATAAATTTTCTCCTTCTCGTCAATCTTTTTCTTGTCATTTTATAAATTAGGGTTTCTTGGTCTTGTTTGCTGCTGACGATGAATGATTTATTAACTGTTTGGCGACAGGAGAAGAAATTCCTATGCTGCGAGGTTGTTAATTTAATTCGCTATGGCTATTTTCCTAGAAATTTTTATTTGTTGATTTAAAGCCTCTTAAAATTTTTATTTTTTTTAAAATTTTTGTTACAATTACGTCTTTAGTTGTTTTTTTTTTTAACGCCAATAAATATATTATTATTATTATTATTATTATTAGAAAAGCTTAAGAAAAACTCTAAAAATTCTCCCGAGCGCAAAAGGTCCTCCTGAAACACTCAATCCTAAGAAAAGTAAAAAAGAAAAAAAAAAAAAGAAAAAAAAAAATATATAATATAAGTGCATCAAGAAACAAGCAACGGGATATTGAAATACGCCCTAAAATTTCTTAATTGAATAATTAGTAGGATATTTTTTTTTAATTAAGATAGTCTCTTTAAATTTTTATTTGTGGAGTTTTTTAATTTCTTTTATTAATTTTTCAATGAGATTTTTGAAATATCAATATTTTGTGATTATATTGTTTAGGCAGTTGGACTTATTACGTTTTCAACTTGTAAAATTATTAATTTTAAAAAAAGTTATAGTTTAAATAAATGTTAAGTAAATATTTTTTTTATATAGAAAATAAAACGTTCAAAATATTCTATTATTAATATTTCACATGTGAAAGTTTAAATGAAAAATATAACAATTATTGATTGTTTAAGAAATTGCATACTCTAGACTGAACACATTAAACTCAATATTTTATATATATAAAAAAATTTCAAATATATCTTTTTACCTCGCCATAATTGTTTTTTTTTTTTTTTTTGGCCAAAAATATAGCGGGCAAGCGAACCCTATATATTTGCCAATGTGCATATGTGTTGTATAAAAGGAAGGGTGAAATATGTGAAATGTATTTGCTCGTGTTTCATAATGGAACATCCCACGTAAACTGATGAAGTGAAGTAGATCCATTTCTCTCTTTTTTTTTAAAAGCCCTATCAGTTTTTTTTTTTTTTTTTTTTGTGTTAAAAATGTCGTTTAAATGGTTTATTTTGGCAGTTTTGTTATTGAACTACTATTTTCATGCAAATATGCTATCCACCATGTCATTAATGGTTGTTAATCAATCAATAATATAAATTATATAAGAAATGTTGCAATGAAAACTTAATTAATGCAACAACGTAACCAGAAATAATTAATAGATGGTACCTTAATTCTCTTTATTTAGAAAAAAAATTTCATTTAGGGTGTTTTTTAAATATAAAAATTTTTACTTGAATGAAAAACTTGAAAAAAAGAGTGAATTTCCTCATTTAATGTTGGAGTCTATATGTTAAATTACAATAATTTTTAAAAACCTGGAACCGGTTTTATTAGAACCTGCCCGTCATGTACTGGGTCCTCAATTGGACCGGAATCAATTCGATTCGCAATCGAATTTTTTTACATTTAAAATAGAGACTAGTTTTTTTTATGCCGTGTGTTGTAACGTTTACTTATACCTTCGTTATATACTCATTTTTTTTAGACATTTTTTTAATTATTTTTTTTTATTTATATAATCTGTTAAATTAATAAATTTTGTTCAGATTAAAATACAATATAATTGAATTAATTTGTATTATATTTTGGCTGTACAAACTACTTGTAATGTTAACTTTTTAAAATGTCTTAATTTATTTTTGTATATGAATAAAGGATGTGGTGCTTTAAAAATAAAAGCTTCAACCTCAATCTTCTAAAGCTTAAAATCCCTTCAGTTCCTAATTTATACATATAAATTCTTTAAAGTCCGCCTAATAGGTGTCCGAAAAGAAAAATCAAGCAATCACTCAATCTCCAAACCCACTTGTGCCTAGACCCCAAATCAATATCTAGTATATAAATATAATGAAAAATTAATAATAAATTATTTTTTACGCTAGGGTAAAGAAAAAAAGACAATGAGAAGATGGTTCTAGATAATGGTAGTGTACTTTGGCTTAGAGCAATATGATTTATCCAGTGCAATTAGTGAAGAACTATATGTAACATAAACACAAAAATATATAGTGTATAATTCTTTTCCAGTTTCAATAAACAGCTAAATTTTCTTTCAAGTGCAAACATGATTCAGAATCATAAGAAAAAATAGTTAAAAAACTTAAAAATTTTTTAATCATCAAAAATATAAATATCTTACTAAATTGAATAGTGATAGTAAGTTAAATATTAATTCAAGTAAAAAAAAAAAAGAAATAAAACACTTTTCAGAAGCTCAGACATATAAATAAGAAAACAAATTATATTAAAATATTTTCAAAATTTTAAATTTCAAGAATCAACTCCTTCTTTGACTGGAAAAAGGATAATAATTTATGAAAATTTGATGTTGAATTAGGGCAAAAAAAAAAAAAAAAAAAAAAAAGACTAAAAGCCGAGTCAAAATAATTGCAAATTCAAAAAGCAAATCATACTAAGGATCTCATTGTCAGTTAAATAAGTTTATTTAAGCCTTTTGGTTTTCTCTATTGTTGATAAGTGCATTTAAAATAAATAATAAAGTTTAATTAATAAAGAAAATTAAATAAATAAAAAAAAGAAATGTCTATCCTCTTCAAAATAAAACTTCAATTTTTCCTACAACCATACAAAAAAAAGCAAAGAAAAAAACTTATCTCTCCTTAATAGAAACGATATGATATAAATTCTATTTGAAATTTATTTTTTTAAAAAATATATCCTAATCAAATCCAATACAAATATAAAGACAAACGAAATAATTAAAAACAAAATACTTGTTTCTTTTTCTTATTTCTCTCCAATAGTATTTAACTTTATCAATAAAAATTAAATATTTAAAAAATAAACTACAAAAATTTTGCAAAAATATTGCATTATGCATATATATGATATATATATATAATATATATATATATATATATAAAGAGTAAAACTTAAAATGTAAAATGTAATTTTCTGAATTGACTATGGGACTTATAAAGTTATTTTCCAATCAACTAATAAAATGGATTGTCTATTGGGAAATGACTTAGACTGATTTTTGGAACGATGTCCAAATTTTATTAAAGGCGATATAGAAGAATCTCATTAAGGGCGATACTTGAAAATGTGTCATTATTCCTCCCCTAATTCTCACATTTATATATTACTAAGTTATTTTTTATTGACGTGTGGTTAACAACTGTTGACTATACTCGCTAGTAATTTTCATTTTTTATCTAGCATAATATCAAGAGCAATAAGTTTTTATTTGATGTAAGTAACAAGTGATTAGATTTGTATTACACTTTGCCGTAAGCAAACTACTTGCAAATACTTTGCCGTACAAGAACTATTGCAATGGCTACTTCTTGATATTACTTAATTTTATTTTACAAATAATGAAAGATGGTCTGCAAAAGATAAATGTTTTCAACCTAATCCCTGTAGAGTCTAATCCTTTCAGCCGCCTAAATGTTATAAATGTTAGATTTTTTTTTAAATCCTAATAGAGATGCCCAGAGAAAATCAAGCCATCAACTCAATTTCCAACTCCAATGGCCCTCAACCCCAAATCAATATTGTGATATACCAACTATAAAGAAAAATAATAAATTATTTTTTATTATGTATGTAAAAGAAAAGAAATGATAGAAGACGATCTGAATTGAATAATGGAAGAATTATTTTGGTTAACAGTTGCAGAGTATTACTTACCCCGGTGTATCAGGAGAAAGCATATATGAATATATATAGCAAATTCTTGAAACCCCTCCAAAGTTGAGCCAGCACAGTTTTTAGTTTTTTTTTCTAGTTGTTCTAACAATTATTTGTTTTAAAGTCAAACAAATTTGTATGATATAATATAAAATATCAAAAGAAAATTAAAAATATTTTAAATGCATTTCAATAGGCTTTATCTATTTATTTGGCAGAGAGTGAGATTATAAATCGTCTTAGTAAATTAAAATAATAGTAGTGACAAATTATTCCATAATGAAAAAAAGAAAATAAAAAATTTATTATTTAAGAAATAAAATTTTTGCCAAAAAACTCTTCTAATTAAGAAACATTGTCCAATGCATATAAGATATATAGAATAAAATAGTTATATATATTTCTTAAATTAAAATTTTTTCAAAAGCTATCTGTCATCCTCCATGATTTAATTATGTAAATTCCTATTTGACAATTTTACTTTTTTGTAAAAAAAATATCTGATCAAATCTTACAAACATAAAGAAGAAATATTAATCAAAAGAATAATAATTTTTCTTCTTTTTTCAATCTCTCTCTTAAAATAAAAATATTAATGTATATTTTTAAAAATTTATTTTAAATAATAATATCTTATCAAATCGTACATAACATGAAAAAAATTTATTAGTAAAAAGAAATATATTTTCTTTCTTTTTTTAATCTATCTCCTAAATAAAAATATTTAAAATTTACAATCCAAAATAGATTGAAATATTTAATAAATTAAAATATGTAGAAATTCCAAATGTCCTCAATGTATAATATATATTTATTGAAATAAATTTAATAAAAATAAAAATTTAACAATTTTTGAAGCTGCTTTTAAGTTATTTATGGTATTTATTTAAAAAATAATTTTTTTGATTCATTAAAATGAGGTTTGAGTGAACGGAAAATGAACAATTGCGGGCTTGCATAATAATGAATAATCCTCCGTTTAGGCTTCATCAAATTAGTGAAAATACTTTTGGCGGTCGCGAGAGGGGATTTGAACTCGAGTCCTCTCACTCCTTAAACGATAAGTCAGAAGTAAATTAAACGCAGCACAATGATTGACTTAAAAATATTTTATAAAATATATTGAATTAAATAATAAAATATAGATTTTCTAATTAGCTATGACTAAAATTATTTTAAAGATATCTTAAATTTCGTCAATAGCACTATCGAAAAATTACATTACTCCCGCTCTTATTTCCAACATTTTATATCATAACATAAGATATAGATTTTTTTTACTTTGAAATATAATAATGTATTTAAGTAATGCTCAGTCAAGAATTTTCAAATTCTAAAAGTATGTAATGTTGGCTCATGAGTTCGCGTACCAGCTTTAAAAAAATGAAATAAATATTTTCCTTTTATTTTAATGAAAAGTTTGATTGTATAAAATTAAAAAGTATAGTCGATAAGAACAATCTTATAACAAAATAATAATAATAAATAATAATAATAATAATATATAATAATAATAATATAAATTATGAAATTTATTTTTTCAAGTCCTTAATATATTATATCTATATAATATATATATATTCTCAAATATAATATTAAATATAATATTATTAATTGAAGTAATTCTCAATTAAATGTATAAAGAGACTGTGTAGTACATTGAAGATTAAATGGGTTTTATAATAGTTTTATTATAATTTAATTCTCAAATTAAATTTTGGATTTTTAATAAATTACATCTCTAATTTAATTTTAACATTTCTTCCTTTTAAAATATTTTATTTTTAATATTTAAAAGTGAAGAAATTATAAAAATATTAAAATCTTTTTTTTTAAATATTTAACGGAGACCATAATCATGAATACTAGGCACTTAATTATGATAACCTTAGATTTAACATTATTGATTTTATTAACTATTTTTGAAAGTAATGTGCCATTGTTTTTAGCTAGATAAATTTAAAATAAAAAATGAAAATATTGTTTCTTTTATAAATGTTAATTACATTAATATTAGTTGTAATATTAATAACTTAAAAAAATAAAATTAAAATTCATTAAATTAAGCTAAAAAATGATGATCTAAAAGTATCATTATAAAACCTATTGTAATTTATTAATGCCATAAATGAGTTTATTATATTAAAAAAAAAAAAAACAAATTAGTAATTGCGGGCATCTTTGTTGTTGATTTTTTTAGTTTTTCTAAGAATAACTCCACTTTTTAAAATTATCGAAAAAATTACTATTTATGTCACTATATTGATGGTTAAAATTACACTATCATGTTACCCTGCTTTTTTTAAAATATATTATTGATGTCTCTATGTTTATTTATTACCGGTGCAGACAATTTAGTCATTCTGTTATACTTTTTTTGCGGTGTTTAGCCGTTAGAAATGCATATTAAAAGATGAAAAATACCGCTAAATATTACTAATTAGGCAGTCAAGGACTGCGGCTCAATAAAATTTTTCCCTTGTTATTTTTAAGCAAACAATGATAGAAAGTTGGAATTTCTCCTACTTTGAATCATATATTCTTGTTGTGTGGTGCCTTTGTGTTGTAAACGTTCTGCCGATAATTATTGTGTTCAAATCTCTGTCTTTTAAAAAAAAAAATTAAAATAACTTTGTAAATCCTTAATTTCTCGTTGTTTCAAAATACAAAATAAAATGTTTTTGTTTGGAGTTGTATCATAAGACTTGGATTTTCTGGCACTGATTTGTGAAAGTCATCCTTATCAGAAAATTGGTGTTGCTTTTTAAAATGGTCTGCTAGCAAATTTTTCAAAATGATGGCATCTTAACCATATTTAAAGTCGCTCTACCATTAAATTGCAGGAGAAAGAGGAAAAGAGAAGATGAAAAGAAAGTGGCTGTGGCAATTTGAAAGTTGTTAATGTATAACGTACAGGGTCTTTCATAAGGCTTGACACTGACTTGGCTGAGGACCCATCTGGCCTCGGTAGGGCGGTTTGGTGTTACAAGGGTTATTTTTAGAACATTTAAAAAGTTTTCTTATAGGCCTCAGATTGCTTGTTTTCAGCCTTGAACTAATGATAACACACCAAAAATATGTGGAAGGACTACACTGTCTATTGAATCATAATATAGGGACGTAGATAAATATAGTTTTTAGAAAAAATCCAGGTCCTGACTAGCGTATTTTGACTATTATACTTGGTACTATATATAGTAATTTTTCCTAAATTATTTGTATAAAATCCCTAGGTAACTTTATACAATATGGTAATATGATTGTATAATAATAGGTCGGCAAACAGTCTTGAGTAAAGAAAAAAAAAAAAGATAAATTAAAAAGGTAAACAAGTCAAAAAAACTAAGGTTTTAATTGGATAATCTGATTTTTTAATTTTTTTTCTTAATTCAAAGTAGATTTTATGCCGGTTTTCCACATGCTGCCAGTTTTTTGAACATTTATCAAGATCAAACATGCCCAGACCGTCCATTTCTCTTAAAAATCCGTAAACGATCTTGCAGGCAAGGAATCGATTATGCTAGAGAAAGCTCTTGCTTTTTTTATAAATGAATGTCAAGGCTCTTTTTCTCTTCTTTTTTTTCACGATGCAGGCTCTTTTTGGCTCTTCTTTTTAGCACGAATGTGCATGCTCTTACTCCTAATTTCATAATTAATAGAATCCCCTATTGCCTAACTACAATTTCAATAATGTCATCAAATTTGCTACTGTTCCAAGAGGATTTTGATGTCACTAGGAGAAGTATGGAGAAGTGGTGGGCCTGAAGTCGTCTATAATAGAGATATGAAAGTAGTTTGTGACTCTGTCTAGTTTAAGGACAGAACGCATCCTGGAAAAGAGGAACTTTATTCTATCTAGGTTTTCCAAAACCGCTTACGACCCTTCTCGACTATAAATGTTAAGGTTAGGTTGCCTTCTACTCTCGTTCAATTTAGGCAAGAAATTTGGAGTGGCTTTCGGCGTCCTTGGTCTATTATCTATTGATGTACTGCCCCACTGTGACTTTCGATGTTACAGTTGAAGCGCGATCGCCGACGGCCAAGTCCAATTGATTTTAAAAACAATTGGTTAATTGTTCCCCGAATTAAGTAAAGGAGAAAATTAATCGACATAGTAAAAAAAAAAGTGCATTTAAACCGTCCTTCGTATTTCCAAACAAGTCAACAACGTATTTTTTTGTTTTCCGTGGTTTCCTAAAAGAGGTGTCAGACTTCATTTTGGGTAAGCATAAAAATGATGTGAGTAGTTCTTTGTATAATTATTCATGAAATGAAGTTGCACCCTAATGTCAAAAGAAAAGACGTTTAATGTTTATGGTTATACGGCATATAAATAATGCATACATGTTACAATTTTCGTTTCTGTGCTTTTTAAATATACTCCACTTTGAAAATTATTTCGCTCAAATATTTGTTATTTTATCGGGCAGAATTATTAACTGGCTTAAGGAGTTTAATGAACCATGGTTCATATTGAAAAAAAAAATATTGAATACAAAACTTTGTTGCCTAGCTACTAACGCAGAATTAATTGTTGTGTAAATAACCACCACTTATGAGCTCCTCTCTTCGTGAGTTGGGCTCCCTCACAATAATGGAGCAGATTAACGAAAATTATGGTTTAATTAGGTAAGAAATGAACAATCATATCACCCTTTTTAAATCAACAGTATTTAAAATGTGCACCAGGCATTATAATTAACCAATTATTTAATTATTAGATAGTTTTTATATCAATTATAGTGTTTATTTGTAAAAAGAGTGATAACATCATAGATAAAGGTTATTGAGAAAAAAGATAAATGACAACTTTAGCATTTTAATTTATTATTTTTATTTATAAATGATAAGCGCAGTTGGTATACATATAAAAAATTACTTTGTATGAAATAAAAAACCCTATCTCCTTCTGCCGCGTTATATGATAGTATATATAATATATATATATATAGAGGCGTATATTTATTGCAGTCAATTCGCCAGTATTTTGAACATGTAAATTTTATTGAAGTTCAATTCTCGACTTCTCATTCTCAAAAAATATTAGAATAACAATGCGTTATTCGTTTTGTTAGCGATGGCATTAATTAGTGAGATGGAAACTTTTCTATCTCAAAAGATATCTGTTGAACCTTTCCCTTAAAATATAAGAGATATTTTAAAGAGTTAAGGTGCTGAAATGGTAAAACCTTGTGCTTGAACACAATTCCATCAAAAATTGTCAATACTGGCCTCAATAAATTTAATTTATTTTTTAAATTAGAGAAGGAGAGAAAGTACAATATTTTTTTTCTGCTCCTAAAATCGAAAACCCAACAAACATGCACCATCGGGTGCTGCTTTCCTCCCAAACTAACTTCCGTTGGAAGTCTAGCCCTATCATGGTTAAAAAAATGTAAGATACCATTTAGATGACAAAAGTGAAAATGCCATTTGGATCTTTGGTTCACTCACGCAAATTCATTACCAACATATCTCTTTTTGTCAAATTACTTTTTCATTCACCAATTTTTCTCCGATTAAACTATGGTCCGGTTGGACGCGGGTGTCAATGCGGTGAATGGAATGCAAAGAACGTAAGCAACAGAGCATATCAAAATAATCAGAATTAGAGGAATCAACCTATAAGGGGTGGGTAGGGTTGAGATGGCTTGGTGGCGGGGACTGCGGCGCCGAGGAGGGGAGTGAAGCCAGATAGATGTTCATTAAACGATTAGGGAATTAAAAAGAGAAAAAGCATATAGACAATTCGCATTACCGCGTAAGTCCCTAAAGGATTAGGCCAAGAATGCCCACAAGCCATAAGGAGCTAACCATGTTATAACTTAACGTTAATCTAACATCAAAAATAATTCAAGGCTCAAAATCAATATTACTAAACAATCTAAAAATACTGGTAGGAAATAAGATTGTCAAAAAATTCGCTACAAGAAAAATTGTATAGAAGTTTTCCTCCTATAATTGCAACAGTTCTGGCTAAATTTAAAACCTTTTAAAGAAATTTATATAAAATCATCAGCGACATCTCACATGTCATACTTCGCAAGGTCCTCAAACGTCAACGAATGACAAACGTCATATCAAAGACATCATCACTCCGCAAATTATTTCCAATCATACACTCATGTGTAAAGATAATTTCTTCATAATTATCATCATAACTCGATTAAGGCATTGCATAAAAAATCATAAATGTCTCAAAATTTAATTGTAACGGCTCCATTAATTTTTCCAGTTTATGAGTTATCATTATCCTGCTAGGTTAATTTTAGTTACTGTCGGAAGAGGGTTTAGTATTTTTAAAATTAGTCCAGTGGGTGAAAAAAATTCAATAATTGTGTTTATTTATGTGTTTGGTTTAGTGTTTTTCAGTCCATTATAATGATTTTGTATGAGAAACAATTTTAGCATTTACACACACTTTTAAGTGAATTTTTGTGGTCCTAAGAGGGTAAGTTTGGGTAATTTGGCCATGTGTAGAGACCTGAGTGTTAGTTTTCACACAGTGGCATTTTTGATGTTAGACAGTTAATATGGATTTAGAGTGAGTGGTGGGTATGTTAATTCTAGAGATTAGATGAGAAAGAGAAATTATATCAGTTCGGATAAGTTCAATTTCAAACGTTTGACTAAGTCGAAAGGGGTTCCCTGTCTTGATATAAATACAAAAAACTGTTATTTTTAATTTTGGAATAAGTGCGCAAAAATGCCTTTTTACATAGCAAAGAAAAAATTCCTAGAATTGGGCATTTGAAATGACAAGAATGCCTTCTCAAAGAAAACTAAAAAAGACACATACACCCCACCTTTGTTTAGGTAATGCCTCACAATGTTCCCTAATGCGATACTAACCTAAAACAAAGAAAAAAAAAAAAAAAAAGAAAAAAAAAAAGAAGAAACAAACCTATGCTATTAAGTCTTATTGCCTATTCCAGTGTGTTTTTCCCTGTCCTTGTCAAAAAAAAAAAAAAAAAAAAAAAAAAAAAAAGAAAACAAACCTATGCTATTAGTCTTATTGCCTATCCATGTGTTTCTCCCTTCTTTCTCTCTCTTCATCTCTTTCCTCTTCTTTCCTCCAAGTCCCACAACAAACCACCATTTTTACACTAAAGCAAGCCTTCTTTATGTTTTTCAAGCCCAAGATGATAGCTTTATGCACCATTTCATGATTTTGAAGCCATTTTGGTAAGTATTGCTCACACTATCCTATTTTACCTCTTTCTCTGTCATCTAAAAACTATAGGGGTTTTTCATTCTAAGGCTAGATTATGTTAAGTCATGTCATTAGCATCTCATTTATGTAGATATCATGCATTTTCATGGGGTTAGATATGCTTTTTGGAATTTCTCATTTTTCTAGCGAAAACCTCCACTAAAGCTAAAAGGAAGGATATTGTGCAAGGTTAGGAGCTTGATCTATGTTTGAATGCTTCAATTTTAAAGTTTGTGATTTTCCCAAATTTTAAATATTTCTAGGGTTTTTTACATGATTTTCCAATTTTATGCTTAAATTCTTGTTCTTAATGGAATTGATGGTTCATATGTTTATCTATGTTGGTTATACATGGAAATAACTTCACTGTAAATTATATGATTCTAGTGTGCGTTTTCCTCTAGTGGCCGAACCATATGGCCTTGATTTATTGAGTTTTTATTTTAATTTTTATGAATGTGATGTTTTATTCTTATTAATTGAGTGTTTAGGACGTTATAGGTGCCCTTATTATAAATTTAAATGCTTGATCTTGCATTCTCTAGTGTTAGTCGGACCTTACATTGAGGGTTTGGTATGTATATATAGTGGATTAATAGGCTATGATGACCCCAATATGGATTTTAGACCTAATTTTAGTTACTTGGTGCCTTATTCGATACAATTTCATTAGACGACTTTTAGTCATACTAGAGTTTATTGGGGCTATACACGTGATAAGATAATTAATATTATTATGAGTTTTTAACATACTTGAATGAAATGAATTATATTATTTATTGGTAAATATGTATGAAAACTCTTAATAATATATTATTTAAGAAGTAAATGTTTATCATGAGTTTAAGTATGTTTTGAAATGCTTATATAAAGAATGCTTGAATGTATAGATTGATGAATATATATATGAATTGTAAATGATTTATGCTTAAATATGTATGCAACTTGGTTAATTGATCTTAAATGAGAATGATGCTATATGTATGGACGTGAAAAAATAAACATGGGAATTCAAGTACCATGCTTTTAATGTTTTCCTTTATCGATGATATGAATATCGCTTGATATATATTTGATGAATATTGCGTGAATGTTATATATTATGTTTGCGATTTGTATTGCCTACTAAGTTTATAGCTTAGTGCATTGAGCCTTCTCACATGCAAGATCTTGAGAGCAGGCGTGTTTAAGAAGCTTGATTTTGCACCACAATTAGAGTTATTTTTCTCTTTTCGGTAAAAGACCTTTTTGCTTTTATTTGATTAGTACCATTTATATTTGGCACGTATAAATATTGATAGTGGTTAATTTAGCATAATATGCTCTTTATTTAAATATATACTTTTTGTTTTAAAATGAGAACTTTCACTTAGTTTTCATATTTTTCTTAGATTATGCTAAATTCATTGGTAAGGAGCTTTTGAGGTTAATTCTCGAAGTTTTGGAGAAATATGCTAAGCTGGAGCTAAATTCCAAGAAACTACTAAAACCTCCTGGAAGTTGGCAATTTAGCCTTAGGCAAGGCTAAGGGAGTCGTATCTAGAACAGATCCATAATCTCCTGGAAGTTTACAAATTAAACTTTAGCAAGGCTAAGGGAGGCGCATCTAGGGCTGAGCGGGATTAAGATGTTTGCCAGCTAGGATTACTTTGGGCTTACTCCAAAAAGTCATTTAAAGCAACTGCACCACTAATCAGGGAATTAAAAAGATCAGAATCAAATGTTTTTTTTTTGTACCTGATTTGAGATTTATTTTTTTAGTTTAGGGTTTTTCCCTCTCCTTTAAATAAAATCTAAAGTCTATTGAGTAGGGAAGCCTTTTAATCTTTTCAATAACAGTTCATCCTTTAGGTTTTTCTTTTATTTTCTATGTTTTCTCCATGGCCATGAGTGGCTAAACTTTTATTTTCAGTCAAAGGTTGAATTCGAAGGAAAAGTTCTTCAATGATTGTGAGATCTTAATTTATTTATTTTATTCTTTAATTCCATCAGTATTTGTCTATTTTTCTGAATATATGAGAAACTCCATCTCCATTGTTTCAATGTGGCATGTTGTTCAATTTAATAGAATAGCATATAGCTAATCAACAAGATTAAATCTGTTTTTGTTTAGTTAATTTGATTCAAGTAGCAAATAATATAATATGATTGTAACCAGACTTTTGGATTATATTATGAAAATTTAAAATCTAATTTAAATGAACCTCACTTGTAGAGTTTGTTAATTAGGCAGGGTCTTTCTAATTCTTATTGCTATTAGCAAATTAAATTTTATCGCTTGTTTAGGGTTGTTTGCTAGTTAGGGGTTATTCGTAGCTTTTGTCTTATTTAATCTAATAATATGGAAAGATTGATCGCGACGCTTGTTCAAAGATTATAACTTGTCTATTGCTTAGAATTATTAAGTTATTTTAGAATCAATGATCAATCAAGAAAATTTCTTAGTAAGAATTGCTTTTGACTGAATTCATCACCTATTGATTTAAACCCATTTCATTTTGTTGTCCTCTTTACTTATTTTAATTGCTCTTCATTTAATTTATTCTCTATCAACAACACATCCCTCTTTTATTTTTATTATTCAATTTTCTGCTCTACAAAAAGAATTGATGAAAGCCAAGTTTAGCACTTAAGGAGTTCAAAAATAACTACAAATCCGGAACAGAAGTTTAGATTTTGAGTTTAAATGACCAGTTTTGGTGTTTAATTCATATTTTGAGTACCAGATCACCAAATGAAGTAACGATAGACCTATTGGAATCCTAAGACATATATCTACAACTTTTATAAAGGGCTAAAAGTGAAAGAACAACATTTTATGAGTCAAAAGTAGCAGTGAGTTCAAATTAAAGAGTCAGACTTAGGCCGAATGTCAAGTCAAAATCAGTTTGGATTTTTAGCCCATATCTTGAGCTATAAACCTTGGATTTAGACAAGGCTAGATGAGGAGTGACATTTTATATGAAGGGGTCAGAGGCTGATTTGATAAGAAAATTATTCAGAAATGGTCGTGAAACAAGTAGAAATATCAGCCTGGTCAATTCAAATATTTTTTTTTTCATTGATTCATAGATAGTTTTTATCTTATTAATTTTTTGGGAAAGATTTTTTTTTTTTTAATTTAACTGCAGATCATGCTTTGGAAGAGTGGTTCATTTTTTTCTTTTTAATTATTATTGTTTTATATATTTTCTATAAAAACATGAGTGGATAAGGATTGAAATTCAGTTCAAGAAATTCCAGTTGATAAGTACAATTTGTGAGACCATGTTTAATCTTACTTTATTTTTTTAATTGAGTGTCATATTGTTTCTTGTATCCATTGCATGCAATTGCTTGAGTAGTTAACTAAGGAGGCCTATTAGTTAAGTATTTATGTGATTATATTTGTTAATCAAATATTTGCACTCCGTAATTGTTATTATAATTTGATGTTAGTGGAAATTAGGTTTCTTTGATTATGATCTTAGTTTTCAAATGTAACCTAAAGAAATAATAGTATGAATTAAACATTTTATGCTTCATAAAATATTATTCATCTTAAATGCTTCCTGTTTATAATGTCGTTACTTATAGATTAGGATTATTTGATACCAAGTTGATAATTAATAAGAATCGATGAAAGTGTTGTGCTTGAATTGATGATTTTAGGGGAGTCGAAGGATTTATTGTTCTTTTTGGTAAGTCTTAGTTAAGTATTCAATTGGAGATAAAAATTTATTGTTAATGATCTTATGATTGCACTTGAGAATCAAGAAAGACCAAATTTATATGTCCTTTTGGAACTTTTGCTTTTAGAAGAATGACATTTGGATTTTGTAAGGCTCCTGGAACTTTTTTAAGATGCATGGTGAACATATTTTCAGATTATATTGATAGTTGCATTGAAGTGTTCATGGATGATTTTACAGTGTATGGTGATTCTTTTAATGCATGCATGTCTCCATAACTTGACTTGTGTGCTTGAACATTGTATTGAAAAGAATTTTATTTTGAATTATGAGAATGTCATTATTTTATGGTAGAATAATGAATTGTTTTAGGATATGTTATATAGTTCAACTAAAGGGTTGTGTTGTTTCTGATCAAAAAAATAAACTTTAAATCTTCTCAAATCATTTTATGGTTTTATTTAAGCACCTAAATAGTGGCATGAGAAATTTGATCAAGTTTTAGTGAGTGATGATTTTACTTTAAATGAAGTTGATAAACGTATGTATACCAAACTTATTGAGAATGAATGTGTGATTATATTCGCTCATATATGGATGACATTCTCATTTTTAGTACTAGCTATGATGTAGTATGTGAAACTAAATATTTTTTTTGCTTCTTAACTTGATATGGAAAATATGGGTAAAGCAAATATGATTTTGGGTGTTAAAATTATAATAAAAGGTGATAACATAACTCTATCACAAGAACACTATGTTGATAAACTTCTTAAGAAGTTTGGACATTTTGATGTCACACCTATGAGTACTCCTTATAATGTTAATAACCAATTAAAGAAAAATAGAGATGATCCTATTACTCAATCTAAATATGCACATACTATTGGAAGTTTAATGTATTTAATGAATTTTCTAGATCAGGTATTACTTATGCTGTGTGCAAATTGAGTCAGTATACACATAATCTCAATCATGATCATTAGGCTGCTTTAAGTAGATTGATTAAATATTTGAGAGGTACCATAAACTATGGCATTATGTACTGTGCACTTCCCATTGTATTAGAAGGATATAGTGATGCTAACTGGATTTCAGATTCATATGAAACAAAATTTATTAGTGGTTACGAATTCACTCTTGGTGGTGGTGTAGTCACATTGAAGTCAATCAGACAAACAATGTTTTCTAAATCAATTATAGAGTTAGAGTTTATAGCTCTAGAACTGGCTAGCAATGAGGCTGAGTGGCTGAGAAATTTCTTAGCCAATATTCAGTTAGGAATAAAATCTACACCTTGTGTTTATGCATTGTGATTGCCAAATGACAATAGCCATTATAAAGAATAAAAATTTCAATGTTAAAAATAGACATATATGGTTGAGACATGATGTGGTTAAGTAATTGCTAAAAGATGGAGTAATATCGATCAATTATTTAAAGTCAGAAGTGAATTTGGTGATCCTCTAACTAAACCATTAGCGAGAAAATTAATATACGAAACATCAAGGGGAATGAAACTTAAGCCAGTTTGGAAATTAATAGTGATAATAACCTAGCCTTTGTGACTAGAGATCCCATGACTAATGTTCATGTGGGTAATAACAGATCACTTGTTAATTCTGCGAGCACTATTTATTTTGTCCCTTCCTATGATGTGAGTTGTGGTGAGCAATATTAAATTAGAGCTTGAGTTAAAAGCTTTTAATGATTCATAGATTCCTTATGGGTGGTGTATAAAAGTGCAGTATTTATTTGACAAAATCACCAATGTAATTGTGGAGTGAGGCCACTCCTATGAGATTTCGGTACAATCTCTAGAGTGTTTATCTGAAAAACTAAGCTTGCGCATGGCCTATTAGTGCAAAACAGTGTTAATAGCGAGAAGTATAAGGATGTAGTGAGATTGGAAAGACCTCTAACATACAATAAAAAGTTTTGGATCATAAAGCTTGCTTCACTTATAATAAAAAGTCTGTATGTTATGACTTATCAGTTTAAGTCTGGTTCATAGTTTTAAAGACACCAAATTTAAAAATATTTATTGAAATGGCCCGAATTTTAATTTCACAAGTTTTTGGATTTAAATTAATTAGGTGCAAAAAATTTATAATATTATATTCTCTATTCCCAAACCGAACCAAAGGAAAATCTAAAAACCCTTTGAATCATGATCGAACCATCAAAAAACCAAGAAAAAGGGCCTTTTAGAAGCTGGTTGAGCCGAACCAGCATTAAGTTAGACCCAAACCAATTAAAAGCCAATGGGATGAGGAGAGAGAATGTTCATCTTCTTCTCCTCCTTCCTTCTCCTTAATGTCGACTCCTCCCCCATCTTCTCTTTGTTCTTCGGCCACTGGCCACCAAATCCGGCAAGTAAATACTGTAAATCTACATATTGGATGTAAGAATCGAGAATATGGCCCCTAGCTATGTCATCATTACATCGTTGGTGAGGAATTGAGGCTCAAAATTTTGGTCACTATAGTAACTCGTCTTTCTGGCGATATTGACCGATTCAGGCAGCTCCATAGGATGAGGTGGGTCTCGATTGACTCTGCATCACTTGCTTAAGGTTGCCCCTCCTTTAATTCTTGCGATGGAGCTTTGATGGGGAAACCACCAAAAATGGTGGTGGTGCAATAGCTGTCGAGGCTTATTCTAGCCAATCGGCTCACCCACCTTATAAATTGACATCATAAATGGACTCCTCATCAAATTACGAGCCAGACAATATGATCGCTGCTAAAATTTTGGGCAATCTCAATTTTTCGACCCTCATGCACAGCAGCCGATGGTGATGGTTCGGTGATCCATTAGTGAGGCTCTAGTGAGACCTTGAGAGATAGAATTTCCTCATCGTCGTGACGATCGCGATTCTACAGTCCAATTTTAAT
The DNA here is from genome assembly GCF_014843425.1 of Jatropha curcas. Next base: position 17,828 of record NW_023590977.1, read on the forward strand.
TTGGTGAGCTCTAGGTTTCTATACTATATTTTCTTGCTATATTCATCCAGAACCCACTAGTCTGACTCGGTTAAAGTTTGTTTAATTAAATAGAATCATATTCAACGAACATAGTTCATGGTAGTTGAGTTTAACTTAGACAATTATTGAACTTAGACTAAGACATATGTATATATGAGCTCTAGGTTTCTATAGCTATATTTTCTTGCTATTAGTTCGATCCAGAAAACCCACTAAGTCCCTGACTCGGTTAAAGTTGTTTAAGTTAAATTAGAATCATATTCAACGTATACTATATAGTTCATGGTAGTGAAGTTTAACTTAGACAATTATTGAATCTTAGACTAAGACATAATGTAATATATATATATATAATTATATATATTATATATTATATATATATATATGATTATTGAAATATATATATATGATTATTGAACAAGTATAATTTAGTTAAGTGTTAGTGTGAGACGGTTTTGAAGGAAGTCGTATATTTAGCTTAGCTAATTGTGTAATGTGGATTCTAAAAATGAAAGTAAAACATTTAATTTAGAATTTCCAATTCTTAATTGATATTGAAATATAAATTGGGACCTTATGTTGTGATAGGTAATATTATGCAACATTATATTCATAATTTATAAGTGTAAATACATAATAATTTTAGGATTTAAATTATTGACCTTAGAACCAAGCAGAAGTCAACAAACTTGTTAATGTAAGAGCCTAAGTATAATGATGCAATGGTATAATTATTGGCATATTTAAGAACTATGGTATATTGATAAAGCATCTACTAGTAAAGTAATTAAGCACACAAAATACTTTAGTGAATTAGGTATAAAGGCAATGGTAATGCTTGTGTAGTAAATGAAATGAATTTATGTATTTAAATTGATAGATGATGAAAAATGTATTTATGTGTAGTCATTATAATTGTATTTAGTAAATGAAGTTATAAGAAATGGACGATGGGAATTGACTGATGATTACTTGCCAGATGGATGGGCTGTGTTGGTTGTTAATACAATATAAGCATTTTATTGTTTAAAAGTGAAATTTGAAAATATAGGAATAATCTGGTTTTATGAGAGGTTCTGCCGGATTTTTGGCAAGGTATGGATGAATAATATGGAATAAGAGACTTAAACTCAAAGAAAAAATATATTAGAAAAATAATAAAGACAACCAAGCTTATCAAACATTTTGGAAAACTAAAATAGTTAAATCAAAATATAGAACTTAGGCTAACAAATATAACACATAGAGGAGTAGGAAACCGAAATAAGAAATTTATGTTAACCCAGAATATTCAGAATAATTGGTTGGAAAAAAGATAGATACACTTTTATTGAAATTAGAATCTAGAAACAACAGTTAGGCGTCATGAATGATAAACTTATTTCGATTTGTTAGATATCTTGCGGATCCCGAGGAATCAAATGTTCAGATTTGGAGGAAAAGCACAACTTCTAGTTACTAATATTATTAAAGCATTTACATTATCTACTAGTAGCAATTCTAGAATCCAAAAGATCATGAAAGCATTTACATTATCTACTAATATTATTTATTTCGATAATTGCATAATTCATGAAATAATAGCTTGTACATTTCACATGTTCTCATTTAAAATCAAAAATAAACAATAGTAGAAATCAAAATAACATGAATGGCATGGAATATGAAGAAAAGTATACCGAGAATAATTATTGAGATAGGATGAAAATAAGAAATGTTGACAAAATGAGAAAAGCAAATATTTGTAATACTTAAGCATAAAATTTGATGAGGAACAAACTCAAATTTTTTTAAGAAATTCAAACTGATAATTACTAATTGTAAAAGAAAAATTAAAACGAGAAAAAATAACCTACAAAGCAGCAAACTGAAAATGGAATAAATCTCACAAGTCAGGTGGAAACATTAAACCCTCAAAGACTATTATCAATATATACAAACACTAAAGCCTAAATCTTATAAAAATTTAACATATGGAATATTAAACCTGCAATATAGTTAGCTTTTTGTCTTATTATATATATAAACATAAACCCTAAGACTATTATCAATGAATATACAACAGACTAGGCCTAAAATCTTATAAAAATTTAACATATTGGAATAATTTAAACCCTGCAATAATAGTTAGGGCTTTTTGTTTATTATATATATATATAGTATATATATATATATATTATATATTATATATATATATATATATAGTATATAAATCCTGAAGTTAAAAAAAAAAATCTCAAAAGCCTTATGTTGGCACTCTATTCCTTTTTAACAATTCTTTTTTTCTTTTTTTTTTTTGCAAATTATTTCTAATTTTTTTTAATTAATTTTGAAAAAAATTTATTTTCTATATGCTATCTAATATATTATCTATATCTAAAATTTTAAATAAATTAATACTTTAAAACATTTGAATTTTTAAAATTAGAAATTTTAAAACTTTGAATTTTGTTGAATTTTGAAATTAAAAAACTTTTGAATTATTTTTTACTTTTTTTTTTGCAAATTTTCTAATTTTTTTTAATTAATTTTGAAAAATTTATTTTTCTATATCTAATCTAATATATATCTATATCTAAAATTTTAAATAATTAATACTTTAAAACATTTGAATTTTAAAATTAGAAATTTTAAAACTTTTGAATTTTGTTGAATTTTGAAATTAAAACTTTTGAATTATTTTTTATCTACATATATACACACCATATTAATAATCATTTTCAATGATTTTCTTCTGGTTTTTTTTCTTATTTTTTTTGTTGCTTTTCAATTCTATGAGTTTTGGTTCTTTTTTAAATTGCTTTCTTTATTTTCTTCGACTGAGGTATTATTAACTCTTTGATCCCTTTGTTTTTTCTTTTAAGATTTTTAATTTTTTATGCAATTTTTTATGGTCTTTTTTTTCTGTGCTATAATGCCCTATTTTTCTGTCTGAAATAATAGTTTACTGGTCTGTAAATAGTATCACTGGTCCGGGAATCGGTATTATTTCGGTTTGGAAAGATTACTATTTATATTTTATATTTTATTTAATATTTTTGGAGCATTCATACATGATTTTTATGGGTAGCAAGTAAGTAATGAATTTATTTGGAGAATTTAGATAATTGGTGAATAGTGAATTATGGTGTTTTACTAATTAAGAAAATTTTAGAAATTATTTTTGTGGAGTAAATTTAAGAATTTTATAGCGATAAATAATATTTTGAAGGAAAGTAATTGGAGAATATTTTTAGCCATTAAATTAGAGTACCATGGACTTAATCTTAGCACCCAAATGTCACTTCTTAAGGAAGTAGTGGGAATGACTAAAATGCCCTTATGGACTTAATCACTTTTTCTTCTTCTTCTTCTTCTCCTCTATTTTGGCGTCTTCATCTTCCTCTTCTCCTCTCCATTTTTCTTCATTTCCTACTTACTAAACACACAAATTCCACTCCATTAAACCTTGAATAAGTGATTAACCTTGAAGAATTAAAGCTTGGAAAGTGATTTTGGGTGTTAGAATTCAAGAAATTAATTTGAGAATTTTCTACTTAAGACAAGTAAGTGTTTTGATGATTTTCTTTCTTATCTTTGGGTTTAGATTCCTTTTTTTGCATATTCATGCTTATTCATGCTCCAAATCTTTCTTTTACTTGATCTCTTGGTTGTGATTTTTGGATTTTTTTTATGTAGAGGTTGGAGAACCCTCCACCAAAGATAAGGGGAAAGCTAAGATTTAAAGCTTAGAAGGCTTTAATCTAAGTTTGTTTTGAGGTTAGTGTTCATAAATACACTTTTCTTCTTTCACTTTTTAATTTTGAGAAATTATGCTACTATGTGAAAATTGGAGATTTTGTATGAATTGCTTGAATTGTGACACTTTAATTGAATAAATGTGCTATTGGGTGTGTTTAAGGACTTTTTTTCGATTCTTTTTATTTTTCATCTGTATCTGAGTCCTGCATGAAAGTTGTAGGTCTACTTCTTATCTTTCCAACTTATCCTCTTGTGTCCAATTTGGATACTTATAGCTCAACTTATGATTTAGATACCAAAACTGATTCTGTCATGCTAGGCCTCTGGTATATCCGAATTGATTGCCCATTTTGGCCACTAAAATGGCAAGATTATGTTTTGAGTTCTTCATGAAAGTTGTTTCCATGTATCTTAGGACTTCACTGGATTTCGATTCATTTAATTTGAGTACTTGGATAGGTAGAAATTAAATAAACATTGGAATTGGATGTGCTAAATCAGGTCTGGACTGTTAGTCTATGTTTCTAGCTTTTGTTTACTATCTTAAAGTTTGATTTGGACCATAGTCCCTTCATAACATTTGTAGCATTTTGTCTTAACTTTCTGATGAATTAAATTCACTCAATTTCGAGACCTATAACTCAAGTTATGTCCTAAAAACAATAAAAATGGTCCAGGTTACTAAAATGCTGAAAATTTCTTGATTTTGACCATTTATTCATAAAACTCTCAAAATCTTTTCTAATTTATAAACAAACCTTAATCAAATGAATTTTACATAAAATTACTCCAAAAATATTAAAGATAATGGTAGTAAATATTTATTCTTGTACTTATTACATAGGCCATGAAACTTATTTATCTAGCATAATAATATGCTTAATTGTATTTAAGAAAAAGTTATGCTAAATATAAGCTTTGTATTAAGAAAAAAAGTCATGTTTCTGGGCTCTAATATACTTGGTATGAATTTGATGTGTGATTTGATTTACTATGTAAGATGAGCATGCTCGACATTTGATGTCATTATAATATAAAGCTATGATCATATGCTAGGCATGTGGGTGTCTTATGTTAGAGCGGACGCGCTCCATATGTTATGATAGGCTCTTGAAGCCCCTATGATTGTGTTGGCATATAAGACCATTATGAGTAAGTTATGAATGAAATCTTATCCACTCCATCTTCTCCTAACTGTATGAAAACCTCTTAAGAAAAATATTTTCAAGGAAATTAAATTAATTAAAAACAATATTTTGTATATAATTGATATTTGTTTTTGGAATATGTGTGACTATGTTATTAATTTAAATGAAAAACATACTTAAGGGTGAAATAAACATCAAGGGTAATGACTATATAATGTGATATAATGATAATTATGGTTGCTAATGATTTGTAAGAAAATATGAAATTATGTGCTATGAATGTGAAATCATGCTTTGTTATCCAAATTTTTTCTTTCATATAAAATAAAATTCTTTTAAAATTTATGTTTTAAGTATGTTGCCTTTGCAACATTGGTAAGTGTGTTTATGAGCACCACTAACTTTTATACTCAGCGCGTTGATTTTTATCACGCGCAGGTTGAAAACCGTGATTGTTGCTCGAAGACTAGAAGAGTAGCATCAGAGTAGAAGAGATTATTTTGGTTGTAATAAATTTAGTTTTATGTAATTAAGAATTATGACATGTATAATTATTATCTATTTAGAGATTATATTATTCGAGTTATATAACTTAAGTATGATGCTAAATTGTTTTGGTGTACATATTTGGAGTTAAGCATGTGACTTATTTAATGACTGGATATAAATTACTTTCTAAGTTAGTTGGCATAGTTGGAATATTAGGATTTAATATATATAAATGAATGCATTTAGTTGATGATTATTATGATGCTAATGAGAGATTCTATAGTTATGAAATTATAGAAGTGTTGTTTGTGTTGTGTTGATTATTGGAGTTTGATGGAAGTTTAGAGTTTGAATTCGTGACTGTTTTGTATTCATATGTTTGGTAAGTTCAATTTTTTAGGGAAACTCTTGCAGTATTTTCTATAGGATTCTCCCAAATCATTTTAAAAAAGAAAAATTATTATTAAATTATTACTTGCTAAATTATAATTTTAAGTGAATATTAAGTCACTTCTAATCTTAACCTGATAATATGATTTATATGTTAATTAGGAAGGTGCTTCCGGCACCAAATGTGGCATCTGTTGTTTGATCTCTCGGGACCGATCGGTTACTGTTACATATGCATTCTCTTTAATCTTTGTTTCTTTAATTATATTTTATTTGTTATCTATCACCAATCGTATGTGTCGTATGTATGTAGGTGTAGATATGAGAAATGTTATGTTGATGGAGATGAAGAGGAAAGAAAAATTAACTATAAATCTATTTATGTATTTTTGTAAAAAAAATTGTTATATTTTTAGCAAATCACAGAAAACTGTAAATTTTAATTATTTATAATTATTTTAATTCATGTAATTATTATTATAATAATATATATTTTTTTTCAGTGAGAAGGAGGGTAGTAAACCCGCTAAACATCATCATGTGGCCAAACTGCACCCACAAGGTCACCATCCAACAAACTTCTCACACCAGCAGGGGCATCATTCAGCAAATGAATACCAGAAGTGCCAACTGCTTCTCTCGCGAGGTGGTCAGCTTAGCAAGTTAGCCTCTCGAAAAAAAACTTAACAACAGACACACGCCATTGTTGTTGCAGAAGCTGGCGACACTCAAGCATAAGATTACGCAATCTCCAAGAACCAATAGCAGTGGACGAGGACTGCAGAAGATCAATAACCATCTGAGAATCGGTCTGCACAACCAAAGGATACCAGCGATTACTCCAAGCTATCCTGAGAGCATGCAGAACACCCCAAAGTTCAGCCTCCAAGGCAGAGCAAGAGCCAGAGCCACCTGAAAGCTAGACAGCCATCTTCTGTCATGGTTTCGAAAAACCCCAGCACAGGCTGACAGGCAGGGGTTACCTCTAGAAGAGTTATGTAATAGCCACAAGCCACCCAGCAGGAGGAGGGACCCACGAGACAAAGAGAGTTCGAGGACGAACTTGTTTATTGTTAAGAACTCCACATCTGGCCCAAGCCGCCATCACTTCCTTGGCCCACTACTGTTCATCAACATAAAATCATTCTTTTTGCCAATGAGAAATGGGAGGTCTCGAGTTTCAGTCCTTTCGTCCATAATTGTTTTCATCAATTTGGTAAATCAAGGGGAGCGTCATTCCTATTGTGTAGCCCGCCGTACTATTTCAGCCCATAAAACCTCCAATTAATTAAAAAAATATGAGATAATATATATTATATATAATTGAAGTATTTATTTATTTATTATAATTATTATTATTTTGCCATTTACATCAAAGAGAAATCTCTTTAAAGTTATATATACTAGTCATATGCCTGCGTGATGTGCAGACTGTATAATTTTTTATTTTTTAATTAAATTAAATGCATTTTTAAGAAAATTATTGTAATTTATATTTGTGTTATTTTAATTTAAACAATTTGCTTATTTATTTTTAATTAAAAAATAAAAGATAATATTATAAGCTTTTTTTAATTTAAACAATTTCTTATTTATTTTTAATTTAAAAAAATAAAAGATAATATTATAAGCTTTTTTTTAATTCTCAAATAATGAATTGAAAATATTAATATGCACATTATAGTTAATTAATTATTTTTTCTCTTTCAAATTCTCATATATTCAAATTAGATGAGGTATAAGAATAATTAATTTTCATGAAATAAATTTTAGTGAAATAAATTTTACTAAATTGAAATTAATATTTTAATTCTATTTTTTAATGTAACTCTATTATTTAATTAAAATTTATTAATTATGAATTTATTATAACTCCATTAGTTTTTTTATAGAAAAAATTATTTAATAATATAACAAAAAGAAATGACCCGGAAAATCCTTTTCAAAATTTTTTTAATTTAAAAATTTAATTGTAAATTTCAAGCAATGAAATTCAGTAGAAAATATTTATTTATTGCTATACCGAACCAGTAAACCAATTTGAATTTTTTCGAAAACCAAGTGAAAAACTCGTAAACCAAGCAAAATCGACCCAAATCACTGAATTGGACCAAACCAAGTTTGAATTAAACTGGAATGGACCAGAAAACTCTAGAACCACTTTCTTTCCTTTGTTTCTCCAGCTAGCGCAGGCATGACCCCCTCCCTCCTTCCTATTTCTGACCACCGTTCATGAGAGCAAGGTGGCCATCGACTTCCCTAGAGCCGTTAGTCCTTTTTTCGTTCCACTCTAGTAGAGCCTCTAGCGGCGCAAATCGAGACTGTCTCCATCAAAAGTTCTCATTCTTGGATCTCCGGTGATATTGGGCAACTTCGACGACGTGAAGCTTCAAAGTGAGTCTCGACCTACTCAACTCCTCCACGCGATCATTTTTTCTTAAATGATTCCGGCGATGGGGCATGGAGGACGAACCCATACGAGCAACGGTGAGAGGGTGACTATCGAGCCTGTTCCGGCTAGTTAGGGGACTAAGCTCGAGCAACTAATGCCAAAAACGGACTCCTGGGTGAAAACCGAGCCAGATGGTGTGAAGAGCACTCGATGTCGCGCAGCCATGGTTTTCCGGCCACCATAGACAGTGGTGGCAGCAGCGGTCCAGCGACCGGCCTGTGAGTCTCTTGCGAGGCCCCAAGAGACAAAATGATCTTCTCTTCGCACGACTCGTGGAATCATAGTCCGATTCTCAATCGGTACACTCTAAGACTTAGTTCGTCATTTTTGTTAAAAATTGCAAACTTAAACTTATTGGTTAATTTAGTTAATTTCGAATAAATAAGTAATAAAAGGACTTTGAAATACTAGGTTTTGAAGTTTGTGAAAATATTTGGAGTTTTTAGGAGAATTTGAACTTGAGATTCAATCGTTAGAACTTGTGATTTTATCAAATAATTGATAATGCAGGTTAACTAGAATTGACTATTGTTGTGAATAAAAATTTAGGAAGTTTAGTTTTATATGACTATGATATTGGGCCTTATTACCTCTAAGTGTAAATCATGAAGTAATAACAAGTACTTGGTTATCTTTATTAACATGAAAGTAATAACAAAGTACTTTGGTATCTTTTATTAACTTGTGATTAGGTTGGTTAGTAACAGAATGGTTTAACCTATGGTACAATTATGGATGAGTTGACTTGGGATGCTTTGACTGCAATGATGGGATTGATGTTAGTAAAACGTTCATAATTAAAAGGGAATGAACTTAATTAGTTAATTGATTATATGTTATTTGTAAAATTATATAGCACTTTGGATAGGCTAATAACGTGAGGTTAAAATTTAGAATTGATTAAGTGCATATTTGTGTTGTGCATGTGGTGGTTTAATAAATTATTGTTTAAGGTGGATGGTTGATTTTGATTTGATTGATTTGCCCGATGGATGGGCTGTGAGAATGGAGTAAATATTTAGATGAATGAGTAATGGTTATGGTGGACGGGTAGTTATTGTGAATTACTCGATGGATGGGCTTGAGAAATTATTACTGAATCATAGTTTTAAACGGGTGATGTAGCCAAATTTCTAGAGAAGGTTTCGCCGAAGTTTCGCTAGAATATAGGCTCAAAATATATATAATTAAATTAATAGGTTTATTTAGATTAATTCTATACCTTAATATTTTTAAAATAAAGTTCTTTATTTATTTTACTATTATTATATTATTATTTAATACTTTCGTATTTATTTGGAATTGGTATATGAATGATTATTTGAGCTCTTGCATGCTAGTGTTTGATTACTTGATATGCTAGCATTTAATTGCAATATTTGATTATTTGTATTGTGACATTACTATGCCTTGTTTGTGTGGAGTTGGGATGAAGTGGGTCACCATGGGTTTGTGAGGACGGTACTGGAAATGATGAAAATATGAAATTTGACCGTCAGCCAGGTATGGGGAGATGATCGGCGCCCCCATGTGCACCCGATTGAATATAATATGGATGATATGAAAACCACAAAGGATGGCCTTCTATTGTATAGGAAAAGAAGAGGAGAATGGAAAAGAAAAGAGAGAATGGAAAAACAATGAGAGGGCTAGTCAAGTGAGGATTAGACTGGTCGGCCATGTATGGGGGATAGGCTCCCTGGTGCACATGTCATGAGAGGATGGGCCATGTAGGAGGACGACTCATTGGGGGGTTTCGGTGACGCCACAGACCAATTTCCACTTGATGTGATTATGTGAAGTTATTAATAATTGTGAGTGCTGTTGTTATGCCATTTGCGTGTCTGTCAGCGTGATCATATAACTAGTTGGACGACTAGATTGATATATTTACACATTCATGTGAATGCATGTGTTGTGCAATAATTAATATTCTTTATAAAACTCACATGTCTTGTTTAACTTTTCAGAAAGTAGGTTCCTCTTTATTCCAATTTAAGTTCTGGTCCTTCACCGCAGAGCTAGAAAGAAGTTTTTCCTAGTTTCAGTGATTATTTTGCTATATAACTATATGTACAAGAACCTATTTATATCTATCTGTTAGTAAACTCCGCGGTTGTAGGATTTATGTACCTTTAGTTGTGTATTAATATAGGTGTAATGATTTTATGAGCCCATATTATAAATGTAATGTATTACCAATTGGGCCCGATCTATGAAATGTGTAACATGTTAAATTAGGGGCCGAAATATAATATAATTATGAGGTTTGCTGTGCATGGTAATGTGGGTTGAATGGTAGAAGTTCATATTGAGATAGTTGAATTTTAGTAAATCATGCTTACTACGGGCCTTAAGAAACTCAAGCTTACCTACTACGGGCCTTAAGAAACTCAAGCTTACCTGGGCCCTAGTGTCGGTCCGCCCATAGAAACGGGTCGTGACACGAAATCATTCATTAGATTTATTAGTTTCTAATTCCATTATTTAATAAAAAATAAACTTTTACACATCATCAGTTTAAATTCTGATACGTTGCCACATAAGCATTTATGTTTTATAAACTATATTTTTATATAGATAAATATATATATATATATCTTTTATAATTTTTTTTTATTTACTTTCTTTTTTATAAATATTTATTTATTTTACTTTTTTATAAATATTTATTATTTTTATATATACAATAAAAAAAATATCATTTAATACAATGTATAATAACAAAGTAATAAAGCAATATGCGCATCTACGTAGTTTAAAATTTAAACCTATTACAATTCATTTAAAATAAAATATAAATAAATATTACATTTCATTTGAAATAAAATATAAATAAGCTGGCTCAAGAAGAGGGCATTTTCCAAGTCTTATATTTTGAATTAAGACCTCATCTCAAACCAACTTGGGCTAATAACCTTTTTAATAGGTATCCGATTATAAGTTGCTTTTTGATTTGTATTTTTGTGCAAAGTCACATATTTCACACTTTTGTGCGAAGTCACGTTTTTAAATGACCACGCTTTTCTAGGCATAATCATGGAACTTTTGGTACTAACTTATAGGTCAAGGGCCTCTTTCTTTGTTAGCCAAAATTACTTCCTGTAAGTTCGTCCAAAGTGAAGTAATTCAAATCAAGCCGTTCAAAGAATACATTGGCCCAAAGTGGCATATTTCAGATCAAGTCGTCTTAAGTGGCACATCCAAGCCGTCCCAAGTGGCACACAAAATCGTCCCATGTGGTGCACTCAGCCGTCCCAAGTGGCGCACTCATCCAAAGTGACAACCGCACAAGTGGCGCATTTCATATCAAGTCATCACAAGTGGCGCACCCAAGTTGTTCTATGTGGCGCACTCAAGCCGTTCTAAGTGAGGCACCCATCCAAAGTGACAATCGCCCGAAGTGGTGCATTTCAGATCAACCTGTCCCAAGTGGCGCACCCGTCCAAAGTGGAACATTTCAGATCAAGCCGTCCCATATGGCTTACCCAAGTAGTCCCAAGTGGTGCACCCGACCTATCCCAAGTGGTGCACTTTCAACAAAGTTGCCAAAATGGCGCAGTCATCCACAGAAGCCGCCGACAATTACCATGGCGCAGTTTCTCCACTCTATATGTCCAAAGTGACACATTTCAACAAAAAACATCCCAAGTGGCATAATCATTAGTAGAAGCCGCTAACCACCACCATGGTGCAACTCATCTACCCTGCATGTCCAAAGTGACACCTATCCAAAGTGATGCATTTCAATAAAGCCACCAAAATGGCGCAGTCAATGCAGAAGTCGCCGACCATCATCATGGCACAATTCCTCCACCTTACATGTCCAAAGTGACACCCGTCCCGACGCATTTCAGTCAAAGCGACGCATTTCAGTCAAAGCCGCCAATTGGCGCAGTCAGCTGGAGAAGACGTCAACCACCATGACACAATTCGCCCAGCAAACATCGATAAAATGGCACTCTATATCAATAAAGCCGCCAAAATGGCGCACATCCTCCATCCAAGTCGTTCAAAGAACGCAAACCAGATAAATATTTCTTACTTTCGCATATACTTTATACTTTGACGACATCTTGCTTAAAAAGAAAAATACCATCAAAGTGGGAGGCAAACTGTAGACGCTCAATTTTTGCCCTAAAAAGACTTGGTGACGATAGCCTCTTTTGTGATAAAATGAGTTTGAGACATCCAATGAATTTGATTCTTAATTGTGATTGTTGGAACCAAAACTGTAGACGCTCAATTTTTGCCCTAAAAAGACTTGGTGACGATAGCCTCTTTTGTGATAAAATGAGTTTGAGACATCCAATGAATTTGATTCTTGGACCAATGATCTGAGTTTAAGAAATGTGACCCGTCGGGTCATTTTCACGTTTTCAGGGTTCGTATCGTAACATGCTCGAAAACGTGTCTCGGGTATGCACGTAACGCGTCCCAATACACTGTCTCATTTTACGTGCCACCTAAGCTGATTTCACGAAAATAGGGATGCTCATTTTAGGGCCCACCGGTGGCACTTGCCACCTACGCCCTAAAAATTAAGGCAACATTCCCCATTTGGCTATAAATAAGGCATTGGAAAATGTGCTATTGAGAGGAAAATTGGTTGGCTAGCCAGACTTTTGAACTTTCATTTCTCAAAACTCTCTTAACCAAAATCTATAAACAAGTTATATAGATTTGTGATAGAGGAGAATATATTTCTTAAAAGAACTTCAGGGAGTTTTGGAATCAACCTTTCTCGAAAAACAGTAATTAATCAAATAAATCTTGGATTATTGATCAAAGAATAAAGTTCTTGGGTATCTCTTGTCATTTCAATCCAATCTCGAGTTTTTCTTCAAAGTAAAGTAAACTGAGAGTTTAAACCCTTATTCCTCATCTTTTTCTTTTCTTTGGTGGCCTAAGTCGTCATTCTTAAGCCTGATTGTAAGGGAACCTGGGATCAACCAAAAGAGGATTGTCTGAATCGAAGTGGCGCACTAAGAGTAGCAGTGGTGCAAGCTAGTACGTGTGATATGCGCCACAAGCAGTGGCTCTGTGCCACTTCTTCCTAGACCGCCCCATGATGCTTATTTTTTGAGTTTTCTAATTAGCGCAAGGTCTACACACCACTACGTGTGGAACACGCCACTTCTAGTAGCGCACAGACCTTCATTTCAGAATTCCAGAATTCAGAAATGAATAAAATAGTCCTGATTCGAAGTTTCCTTGAGTCTAACATTGAGCAATCTTGTTCTGAATCGCAAAAATGACTCTTAATGGACAAAATAAACTTAAACAATAACTAGTAATGAGCAGTGATGGGTATATTTATTCATCAATCATGATGAACATCAAGAATCTTTAAATTGATGCTTTTAATTTATTGTCTTTTATTTTCATGCACTTTAAATTCCAGTAGTTTACTTTTTATGCACTTTATTTTAATATTCTTTAATTTTTGTTAATCTAATCCATCTAACTTTAGCTTAAAGTATATTAACATTAACATTCATCATTTTAATCATTATGAATGAATATGGTTGTTATTTAACTCTTGTTTTGATTGTTTATTTTAAGTTTATTCATTGTTTGTAATTATTAAGCTTGATGTAAAGAACTTTAATGGGTTATATTATTGCATGTTTATAATTAATTCTGGGTTGGGTAATTATTTGGGTATTTATAAGGGTAGAATGTTTTAGGAGATTGGTTGTAACTCTTTTCTCCTCCCCCTTCTTTAGATGTTTATTTTATGCTTTTTACATGCAATTATGTGCCTGTTTGACATATTTTCTAAAATTGCATAAAAATGTATTTTAAATCTCAATTAGAGTTAATTCTATTATTAATTATTGTGAATTAATGGACAACGAAGGAGACTGGTTTAACCGGACAATTAAAGTGCTTAACACCTTTCCGAAACCATACCAAACTCCCTTACCCAGTCTTTAGATTAAAACCGAATTAGTCGATTCCAAAGAATTGATTAATTAAAGAATTTTTCCTAAAGAGGGTGACGACTGATACGGATCCACTACTGCCAACCACCTATGAAGCTCAAGGGAACAAGGACCACAACAATGGCAATCCATTAGCACTTCCTAGTGGACCAATAGGGTGACGGACTGGATACGGATCCACTACTGCCGAACCACCTATGAAGCTCAAGGAGACAAGACGCACATACAATGGCAATCCATTAGCACTTCCCTAAGTGGACCAATTACAAGGAGCCGTGCAAAGAAGTATGGAGCAACCATGTCCTGTAATAGCAGTTCGAAGAACAAATCACACAAAGAGCTCCATGACTTGCTTTCAACAAGTTTGCTATGAAGAACTTGGAGCGAACGACCTAAGTTTTTCTCGCATTAATAGAAGCACAAGGTTGGAGTGGGAAGCCATGGTTTGCGATAGCACGCCCGTGCAAGGTGGCACACCCCAGCCGTGCAGAGCTCCTGCCGTTTCCAAGGAACAACACATGACTCGGAGGCACGCCCAGTGCCATTCAGCAAGCCCAAGCCGTGCACCTTACTGACTCGCGCGAAGGAAACTCTTGTCCATGCCGCGGCACGGAGGCCCGTGCAAGCTGACCGCCCAGCGGCGCGTGCACTTCTCTGCCTCTCGCGAAGGAAGTCGACAACATGCGCGCACGCCCGTGCGGCCTTGGCAATCGCCCTAAGAGCGTGCATAGGCCTGCCTTCTCATGTACATAGCTAGTTTATTTTGGAAGTTCTGTTGCTTTGTAAATGGGTTGGGCCTTCCTATAATTCGACCCCCCCCCGCCGATAAATTTATTTTAAGCCCTTGGTTTGTTTAGGATTTAAGTTGAATCTTTAGTGGATTTGGATTAGATCTCCAAATCCTTTAAGTTTGTTATGAATTTTGTTAGTCCAACTCCTAGTTGGTTTAGATTTGCTTAAATCCTACTGCCGCGTTAGCTAACTCTAAATCCTCTAGGATCTGGAACCGTCTTAGATTTAGTATAAACTAGCTTTTGTTAATTTGGGGTAATTAATAGGTTAATTTTATTCAATCAATGTAAAGAGAGAGTTTCTTCTTCCATTTGCCTTCTGGCGTGTTCATGTTTTAGAGAGTGTGAGATTGCATTCTTTTCTTAATTGCATCAAAGAATCAAGGTAAACTTATCAATCTAATTGTGGCGTTTATCTATTCTTTTTCTCTATTATTGGTGTTGCTTGGCTTCTTTAAGCTTTGGGTGCCATAGGAGGAAGGTTTCTAGTTGTTGATTCCTGTGGAATCTTCTTCCAAAACTTGTTTCATAGAAGTTCATGAAATGTTATTTTTCAATTGGGTTCCGCGTCAGTTTGGGTAATTAGAGCCAAAGATTAATGGTAAATTCTTATTTATCTTAGCTTTAGGGTTTGTGTGTTATTTGTTTTATTATTTTTTGTTTTGGTGTTTGTTTTCCTTCTTCATCTAGTCTCCTTTTTGTGTTTTTTTTTTTCTTTTGTTTTAAGTTTCAAATTCGTTTTGGCTTCAATTAAATTTTATAAATTTCGTGCTTGTTATTCAATTCGTGGAAGGTTTAGATCTAGATTTGTTGAACCAAAAAAAAAAAGAAAAAAAAAAAAAGAGTATAGAAAAAAAAAAAAAATTTCGTCCACCATTGAAATTTGTGTGTGGTGGCGATCTTGAATTTGTTGCGCTGGCAACCAAGGGATTGTTGATCCTAATGTCAAGAGGGATTTGTACCTTATTTTGTGGGATTTTTGCCCATAGTTTTGTGGGAAATTATTCCCTAATCTTAAGAGATTTTGACGCATATGCTAGTGGGAATTTGTGCCTAATCCTAAGGGATTTGACGCATAATTTTATGGGATTTAGTTTATCCACTATAAATCTTGTGATAAAATCCAAATCTAACTACTTTGTGGAGTGAAGATAGACAAAAATTAGTTGGACCATGATCTTTGGAGATTGAGCAAATCTACTACGAATCCTTGTCAAAATTAAGAATGCATACTGTAAATTGGGTTGCAGTTGAAAAGGGACACAAGGCCAGCACGCTCGTGCTTCACCTCATGAAGCACACCGTTGCGACTTTTGTCTGACTTCCACTTGTTGGATTAAAGACCTTCACGCACGGCCCGTGCTCCCATTTCTATGTCATCGCCCGTGTTCAAATCTTCTGTCGCATTGTTTTTCTTTTGTTTTTCTTTGATTACTTTGCCTTTGTTTTGGGTAGAAAATTAATTTAGTCATATTTGGTTTGCTTTGTAAGTAAGCTAAATTCATACATTTATCCTAATATTGTCTTTTAAAATTCTAGTTTTCTTTGTTTTTTTTTTGTGTGAGCTGTTTCCTAAGTTGCTTCGTATTACTTTTTTAGGAGTGTGTTTGCTTGTTTAACGTACACTTAATTAATTAGTAGTGGCATTGGTTTATGTTCTTGGCCTACTGTCCATGTGTAATCGTTTTTGAAGTCTCTATCTAGTATTTGTGGCTTGCGTTCATTGTTAAGTTTTATTCCTTGATTCTAACGTGCATTTTTGGGTTGATTGGTTGCTAAGATTCTGAAGTTCAATTGGAAGATTGCAAGGAGGTGATTGAAAGAGAGTGGTAACGCGTGGGAGGGAGTGATTTTACAAATTTTCTTTTGGTGTGTTTCTCTTTTGAATAACTAACCATGAGTTCAGGAAATCTGGAGATGGAGTCTCAATTAATGATCCTCAATGAAAGTTTCATGGAACAATTCAAGGGCAGTTTAGAACCTTCATTAACCTTTTCCAAGACATGAAGGAGAAATGCAAGAGATAGGGCTTCACAAAGTTCCAATGCAACTAAGGTCTCGACATTACAAGCTAGATTTTCATACCCCGCATTGTTGTAATGATGAAGAAAACTGAAGGTATATATTTTACAAAATTGATGGGGACTTGGGATCAATCAAGATGAGATTCCAGAATTCAAAGGTAACGAACATGGCTGAGAATTCCTTGATGGAGAGAAGGTAGGAACAAATCTTTGGAATGCCGATATACTATTCTCAGAAAAGAAATCCCATTTGCTGCTGTTGGAATTCAAGAGGCTATGCGATGTTTTGGTGAACAGATTGCTATTTGAAAAGAAGAAGAAGGGAATTGCGACCTGTACCATACCATGGGAATCATGAAAGAATTGATGCACCCAGAACAGTTTGTCCCTACTCACTACTGTTAGGATTTTACACATAATGTAGCCTAGAATGGTGCAGGAGGAAGGAGTGGTGGAAGATACTACAAGGAAGATGGAGATTTGCATGGCTAGAGCCAGATGAGGAAGAAGAAGCAAATCACCATGTCACGATTCCTTGGAGTTTAAACAAGATATTGCTGATGGGGCCTTAGAGATGGTATTGAGGTATGATAGGCTTAGAGAGATGTAGAATATGTGCATGAAAACGTTGAAAGACAGAAAAAAGGGGAGTCCAACAAGCACAAGTATTCCAAAACACATGGGGAGTTAAATGGGCCTAAGGGAAGGGTGAAGAAGAGGAATGTTAAGAGGTTCTAGACTTCTTCAAAAGGACCAGATTCAACTTCAAAGGTAAAGAGAGCGTTGTCCATGATACTCCAGATTAAACAGCAACGTAAGTAACTTCTACTCTACGAACCTCCTTCTAAGAGAAATTAATGCTTTAAATGTTTGGGGAGGGCATTATGGCATCTTCAATGTCCTAATAAAGGGTTATGATTATTAGAGATGATGGGAATAGTTAGTTCGCTGATCTGAATGTAGTGGATTATGATGACAATGCCTAAATTACTTGATGCTAATGATGATGAATGGATTCAGAAACTTAATACTTCCTAGAACATGAGAGCTTTGGTTGCTGAGACGTGCTATTGAACGATGCATGTCTAAAAAAAGAGGAAAGTCTTGAGCAGACGTGAGAATATATTAACGCTACGTCAAGTAGATTGTGTTTGATTAGTGGAAAGTGTGTATCGTTATTATTGATGGGGTGTTGCA
>NW_023590978.1:0-261187 GCF_014843425.1 Jatropha curcas
TGTATATCTCAATTATCATTGTGGTTTTTGGGAAGAAAACGGCGGCGTTTGAGAGTAGTGTAATACAATTTTGTCCAATGAACCGGCAACAACAATCTTCCCGCCGCTTGGCGAGTACTCCCAGTCGAGGCTTTTCGATGCCGTTGATCGGTCCTGCTGTTGGGTTAAATAAAGGTGAATCAACGGTCATAAAGCGATCAGGTGTTAATTTAATTTTACAGCGATGAGAATAATAATTGGTTAAGACGAGACAAGGCGACCATCTCTGTCATTTCCAAATCTCGAGATCGTTTTACGCTTCTGAGCTATGCTCTTGTTCCTACGATATTCAATTAAAATTTTTAAATAGACAATAATTAATTAAATTACATTAGATAAACAAATGCAAACATCAGAAAAAAGGTTCCCTCTATCTAATTTCTTGCCTTCAGTCCCATTTTCGTAAATAGAATTATTACATTTCACTATGCAATTTCAATTAACTCTTCTCGAGGGAAACAAATATTCAAAGATGCCAAGAAATAGCAGTCAAGAATTGGCAAGAAAGTCCAACCCCAGTTCTGGGTTACATTAATTATCCTGACCTTAAGCAGTCAGAAAAACAGTGCAAATTTCAATTGTTTTCTTTTTGGTACTCTCATAGGAACTAGGAGGGTGCAAATGTAATGGCCATTTTGTTCTTCTGTTTCTTCTCGTTTTGGGTGGATGTTACTTTAGCCTCTGATGGTCTTGTGCTCTCTCCCAAAGGAGTTAACTATGAAGGTGACGCTTCCTAACGCCTAAAGTAGTAATAAACTTTCACGCATCTGCATTTTAATTTTATGTTTGTTAAATTGTTGGTTTTTTTCCTTTTCTTTTTCTGGGTTTTTCCAAAACAAGTGGCCGCATTGATGGCGGTGAAAAGAGAAATGATAGATGAGCCCAAAGTGATGGAAGGTTGGGATATAAATTCCGTTGACCCTTGCACTTGGAAAATGGTTGGCTGCTCTTCTGAAGGCTTTGTCGTTTCCCTGTGAGTGAGAAATTATTTTGTTTTGTTATCAGGAAACGAAATAAAAAAAAAGGTACAGATATTGTTATTGTTGTTGTTGGTAGTGAAATGGCAAGCATGGGATTATCAGGGACGCTGCCAGCAAGTATTGGGAATTTGAGTCATCTAAGGATAATGTAAGTTGCTCTTCTATTTATTTGCAATCGTTGCTTCCTTAATTCGTTTGGCTTCCTGACTCTAAATTCATTGCCAGTTTGTGGGAATTGTTCTTCAATTTAATTCAGTCTTTTGCCTCCACTGCTTATTTTTCTGCTGTGTACTTGCAGGCTAATGCAGAACAATCAGTTAACTGGTGCCATCCCAGCAGAGATAGGAAAGCTTTCAGAGCTTCAGACTTTGGATCTCTCAGGTAACCAGTTTGCTGGAGATATTCCAAGCTCTTTGGGTTTTCTGGCTCATCTAAGTTACTTGTGAGTTTGGTTTCACCTTCTACATTTGGCATTAATACTCCTTTTGGTTTTAGTAATGGGTTTTCTTCTAAACAGTTGTTTCTAAACCTTTTAGCACTGCCAACTTTTCAGGCGGCTCAGCAGAAACAAGTTATCAGGACAGATACCTAAACTTGTTGCCAATCTTACTGGACTTCTATTTCTGTATGTTCTATAAAATGTTAGTTTCTTTTTTCCCGTATGGGTCATAGAAGATGCTTTAATTTTTTCATTACCAATGTTATGCAGGGATTTATCATTTAACAATCTCAGCGGTCCCACTCCAGAAATACTAGCAAAACGATACAGGTTAGTGGAACTGCATTTAATCTTATTAATTATTGTTCAATTTATTATGCACCTAAAATTGGGAAAGTGAAACTTGTGTATAGCACCTTCTGCCATCTGAATTGTCATTCTATTGTTTAAAAATTTGCTATGCATTCCAATACATTTTCTGATAATCATCCCATGGACTCTTGACATGGAGATTTAGTCTAAGAGTAGTTATCATGTTATCAAGCAAAGCAACTAAATAGCTGCTTTTGGTTCCATTTGATTCTGGAACCAAATGGTTGCAGATTTCTTTTCTAATGCTTGTTTGCTCAGTTGATGTTAGGAAAACTTTATTCATGAAAACGAAAATCATTGACCAACTAGCAATGGTTTTATTGGTATCTAAAAACTCTTGAGTGCATTAATGTCTAGCTGCAGTAACCCATCATTTAATACTATTGTTTTCTGAAAACATATAAATTCCTCTTGGTTTTTCTATCTTCATCAGTTTCAAGGTGTACATATTTTCTTGTTGCAGTATCACAGGGAATAGGTTTCTTTGTTCTTCCTCGCCTGCACAGATATGCATGGATCCAAAGCCAGGAAATGGTAATGCGACTAACCTATTGAACTTTTTTGTAAAATTTCATTTTTACACCAACTAAGAATACTTAATCAACAATTGCAGAGACAGTTTCATTTCAGAAAGCCAGCAATCACCATCATTGGGTGCTTTCTATCGCTATAGGAGTCAGTTGCACTTTTGTGATTTCTGTAATGCTGCTTGTTTGTTGGGTGCATTGGTACAGATCTCGTCTAACATCACATGGTACTCCCTGAACTTTATATTCCTTCTCCATTCCTGGTAATGTGAAGCGTATGATTGAAGATAAATAACTATGATACATTCTCGTTATTCCAATTTACAGTACAGCAAGATTATGAATTTCATATTGGTCATTTGAAGAGGTTCTCGTTTCGTGAGCTGCAACTTGCTACAGGCAACTTTAGTGCTAAAAATATCTTAGGTCAAGGTGGATTTGGGGTGGTTTACAAGGGATGTCTTCCAAACAAGAAATTGGTGGCAGTTAAGAGGCTGAAAGATCCAAATTACACTGGAGAAGTTCAGTTTCAAACTGAAGTTGAAATGATTGGCTTGGCATTGCACCGAAACCTCTTACATTTATATGGCTTCTGTATGACACCTGATGAGAGGTTGCTAGTGTATCCATATATGCCAAATGGCAGCGTTGCTGACCGCTTGAGAGGTTCGTCCCATTTGTTGATGAATGTGCTTCTCTCTCTCCTCCTCTTTCCATGTGCTTATTTTAAGGTGTGAAGTTGGATTCATGTTCTTTATTACTACTTTAAGTGAAATAAGGTTACTTATTGTGATATACATCAATGAAATGTTGAAACAGCCTGAAGTTCCAATTGATTAGTGTAATTGGTTCAAGACGAAGACTTCTCAAAGTATAGAAGTGTACTGAATCTTTTTCTTCTACTTTCAGTTTAAGTACTTCAAATTTTTGTTTCAATTGTCTTGACTAGTGATAATCTCATGTTTTTTCCCTTTGAATCTTAATGTTAAATATTGAATAGTACGAACAACTTGTCAAATGAAAAATTATCATCCATGCTTGGATTTTAGCTTTATTGGACTTCAGGATTTGATTTTCCTTCTATTTCTCTACCAGTGTTTCAATAAAGTCAACACTCATATATAGTAGAACTTTCTTAATGGAGACTTTTTCTTCTTATCCTTGGGGTCTCATCCTCATTGGCTTGCTTCTGTATAACAGAGACTGGCCGAGAAAAACCATCATTGGATTGGAACAGACGGATTCACATTGCCCTTGGGACTGCTCGTGGACTTCTATACTTGCACGAACAGTGTAATCCAAAAATAATTCACAGAGATGTAAAAGCAGCGAACATTTTACTTGACGAAAGTTTTGAAGCTGTAGTTGGAGATTTTGGTCTCGCTAAGCTATTAGATCAAAGAGATTCACATGTCACTACTGCAGTTCGGGGTACTGTAGGCCACATTGCGCCCGAGTATCTTTCAACAGGACAATCCTCCGAAAAAACAGATGTCTTTGGATTTGGCATACTACTTTTAGAACTCATAACAGGGCAAAAAGCATTAGATGCTGGAAATGGTCAGATTCAGAAAGGAATGATTCTTGACTGGGTAAGTAATTCTTCTACATTGCTGTGGTTTCCGACTTGCATTTTACAAGTTTCTTTCTCTTAAATTGTTATTTGACTATGTGGTTGATAGTAGTACATAAATTAGTAGCTAGTGGTTGATTTGTGCAGGTTAGGACTTTGCATGAGGAGAAGAGGCTGGAAGTTCTAGCAGATAGGGATTTGAAGGGTTGTTTTGATGCAGTAGAGCTGGAGAAGGCAGTGGAGTTGGCTATGCAGTGTACTCGATCACATCCTAATCTCCGTCCAAAAATGTCCGAAATCTTGAAAGTCCTGGAAGGTCTTGCCGGACAGTCAGGAGCAGAGGAATCACAAGGTGGATATGAGGCAAGGGTTTGCAGTTTCTCAAGGCATCACAGCGATGTCCATGAAGAATCTTCAATTATCATTGAAGCGATGGAGCTTTCTGGACCTCGATGAACAAGTACAAATTTTCCTTCCTGAATTCAACTGTAAATGATTTTTTTTTTTTTCTAAATTTATTTGTTTGTATTTTAGACAGATTTATATTGCATACACAGTTTTGCTATTGCTATATCATATAGATACTTTTCAAGTCTAAAGTGAGGATATATCACGTTGATGAAGCTATCTTTTATCACTTGTCTGTGGATAACTAGATCTGTTAGCCAAAATAATACTTCCCTCAGTTGATGCAGGTTGGTTTTCAACTAGGAAGTCTTATCATGCAATAGTTTGTCATCATTATTGTTAATTATTTTTATTATGCGATTATTGTCATTATTATTCTTAATTATTTTATTGCTGCCAATGATCTGTGGATGATGCATGCTGATTCCTCAAATGAGATCTGAAGTGACAATACAACTGTTAAATGTACTAAAGAAAACATTAGTTTTGGAATTTTGCATATTAATCTGATAATGCTTAATTGAATTCAAAAGAGTACTTAGGGATGCTATTATCTGATCAACCTGATTTTTTATGGATTGAGCTTGGAAACATGATCTGGTATTTGATTGTTAGTACCAATTTATATATTTTTATATTGGAGTATAAAAGAAGGGTGTCGTCTTTCTTTTTGAATAGAACTCATTAAATTAGTGAAAATTCCTGGTATATAGAAGATTTAAACCCTATTCTTAAGATACTCGTACAGAATAAAAAGATCAGTGAGATTATATCCGAACTATTATTTTGATGCTGATCTGAAAATCACTTCTTTTCCTTTTTGTTATCATTGACAGAAACAAATGAGGGGACAATCTCTTTTTCACGGTGGCCTTTAGAATTATTCTGTGGGTCTGGTAAGGCTAACATAACATAAATTTTTCTTCTTAGAAATTTCGTTTAGCATTAATTTATAAATAACATTAACATCAATATAGCCTTGTTGGTCTGGATGACTGGTTGTTATCCATCTCTATAAGGCCCATAGTTTTTGTTCATAGTTGCCAACTTGTTTCGTGTGCAACTTGCCTGACACTTACTTGGTTAACTACATGCCTAATTTTTCTTCTCCAGCACGTTGAAGAAAAAAAAAATCAAAGCATATGGTTAGACTTTGTAAATTGATTTAAGTATAAATGAAATGAATCTAAAATTAAATAAAATTTATTAGTTAAATTAAACTTATATTTAAAATTGTTAATCATTTTAATTAGTCAAAGTTATTAAGTATTAAATTTCCTGTGAACCAAATAAAATAATAAAATATTAATCAGATACAGTTTGATTAGTCTTCTCACTCATGTGAAAAAATGAGAGGTTTTGAGTTCGAATCCTCTCGATCACACGTATTTAACGAGTGAAAGGGAAGGCTACCCGCTATTCCTGTTACATTAGATTTTATAGAAAATTAAAAAAAAAAGTAATAAAATAAAATAGTAAAATCCTATTTGAAGATTGGAGTGCATTTTTAATTTCCAAAAGTATAATATGTCCTTTATGTGGGAAATGGAAGATACTGCCTTCCTATTATATTATTTTGGGCATATACAACTTGGATTCCTGTTGTGAGTTGAGATTTTTGTCATAAATATCCACTAGGAATTCCAAGTCAAAATGCAACTAAAAATAGGATTATCGAAGGAAAATTATGATTATGTTTATGAAGATCAGGACCCCTAGCCCCACAATTTTTGTCCACAGTTAGTCCTTGAAAATCATCTTATTAGTATACATGATCATTTCTACCAATTTAAAATTCCAATTAACATATTTTTCGAGAGATAACTCGGTGGTAAATGCATATATAGTCTGATAGATTCAAATTCCCCTTCTCTTAATACTTAAAAAAGAAAATAAAAACTGTTAAATTTAACAGAATATTTAAGAACATGTTGCAAATAGGGGAGAAAATAGAAATTGGAGTGAGATATAATTTTTTAAACCCTAAAGAAACCAAAATAAATAAATTTTCAAATTTCAATATCTTTCCTTTTCTTTTGAGGCATATTCTCCTAAGTCGAATGTGATTGAAATGCCTATGCAAACCAAATAACGACAGTTTATCGTCAATTTTCTAAGTAACTTTCAGCGTTTTGATCTTTGTGGATAGTCAAAGTATTAAACATTATTTTTACAGTGTTTGATAACATATCAGTGGAACAATTAATTCATATAATATTTAATTTATCTAAAAAATTTAATTTTGCTGAACAACTCAATATTAAGTAATCCGAGTTTATCCAAGATCGATATTGAAATCTAGCAGTATATTTCTAATTGGACACAAAATGATATCAATATAACCCAAGTTTATCCATATTTTGTTTAAAATTCAAAAGTTTATCCATAACGAAACGAGATCTATTAAAATACTAAATATACAAGAATCGATATTGGAAATCTAGCAGTAAATATTTCTAATTGGCACAAATGATATCAAATATAACCAAGTTTATCCCATATTTGTTTAAAATTCAAAAGTTTATCCATAAGAAACGAGATCTATTAAAATACTAAATATATATATAATATATATATATAATATACATTTTCTTCCTACAAAAAAAGGCAAAGAATTTCTAAGGGCATAATTTTAAAACTAAGCAATAGGAATATTCTCTTTCTGAAAATTATATACATTTTCTTCCTACAAAAAAAGGCAAAGAATTCTTAAGGGCATAATTTAAACTAAGCAATAGGATAATTCTCTTTCTGAAAATTCTCATATTTAAAAACTACCTAAACAAATAAAAAATATAAGGAAATTTTTCCCAAGTATTTATTCGTTTCTTTCTAATTCCGCAAAGGTGAAAAAATAGAAAAAAACAAAGTGAAAAGAACTGGCATATCACAACGTACTGGGCGTTTGAAGCAAAGAATTTCAACAATCACCGAAGAAGAAAGAAACCTAAGACTATACCATAGTTATTAACTATTAAAGAGTCAAAATTCACTGAATGACAAAACAATAAATGACATCAATCTCTTCCACCTCCACCGGTACTATCTGTCTGTTGTTCTGTCCTTCATTATCCATTCACAAAGAGTCTTCTTTTTCTTCTTTTTTTTTTTTTGGGGGTTTTTTAAAAGGAAAAGATTTATTGGGGTATAACCATAATCATTGTATCTAAACGTATTAATCGTCAGCGTTTACTCTTGAACATTCACGCGCAATAAATTTGCATTGATGGAAATTTTTTTGGGACAAGAACAGTTATCCAATAAAAAATGAACCATAAATACAAACAATTTCTTTTCGAGTATCCAATTCTTATCTTGGTCTACGTTAACGTAATCAGTAAATTATTCATTAGTTAATTCATTCCCACTCCACCTCTTGCTTGCTAGTTCCAGATATTTGTATCCACCTAATCCTCTCTATCTCTGTCACATCATCTTCTTCGGTGGCCATGATATCAACTATTATGTGCAGAGACACTATTTGTTGTGGTTTCACTTGGAGATAACACCTCTTCACATATTTAGATCCCTCTGTTTCTATCTCGTTTTTAACGTGTGTAACATTTGAAGTAAACGCTTTGGTGGAGATATAACTGGACGGTTTTTATCCGTGGACTTGAAGTTATCCAAAAGGCGTAGGTAATGATCTGGGTTTTTGTTTTTCTCTTCGAAGCAATCTCCTTTTCCAGTTAATTAGCGTTATTAAGCTTGTTTCGTTGCCGTTTGGTCATTTCTTTTGGATACGTTTGATTTTCAAGTATGAAGTACAGTTGTTTGTTTGGCAGTTTTTGGGCTACTAATTTGTATAGATAATATTGCAGACTACATGTTTGTGTAATCACTGCTAACATTGGATTTCTATTTGGAGGTTTTTGAGAGTTGTAGATTATATTGGCAAGATTAATGGATCTAGAAACGCATGAAAATAGATTAGTTGATGGGGGTCAGAATCAAGTTAAGCAAGGAAGTGGGGATTCAAGCAATTCGGGTAATGGGATTGTGTCAGAGAATCAAGTTGTTTTAAATTCAGGAGAGACAATTGCAAGTGGGAAAAGTCAGGGTGTTGATGCAAAAGCAAATGGACTGGAGTCAATTAAAATAGTAGCAGATCAGGAGGCAAGCGGTGGGAGAGGAATTGACAAGCCATTGGATGAAGCAATTGGTGGAAATTCAAGTATTTTAGTTAATGAGGTCACTCCTGAGAGGACGATGGTGATAAATTCAGGAGAGATCCTGAGCAACAATGCAGAAAACAAGGATTTGAGCATAAAAGTTGATGAATTTGGACTGAGTTGTACAGTAATAGCTCAGGAGGCATGTATTAGGCGAGAAAATGGCGAGACGTTGAGTGAAGTTCGGCAACAAAATCATCAGGATGTGACTGTGCTTGAGACAGTAATATTGGTAAATTCAGAAGAGAATATTCCTATTAGTGGAGGAAATGGGCAATTGGAAATCAAGGGCTCTGATTTGGGGCAAAGTAAGATAACTGCAGATAAGTCAAAGACAAAAGTGTCTAAAGGTGAGAAGCAATCATGTGTGATTGATATGAAATGTGCAGGTGGTGGTGGAGGCAGTGTTTTGGATTGGGATAGAGAAACGGTTTGCAGGATTTGTCACTTGAATTCTGAGGGATTGTTGGTAACCGATGCCCCTGACTCTCGGACAGATCTAATTCAGCTAGGTTGTGGGTGTAAAGATGAGCTCGGCATTGTACATGCTTATTGTGCTGAGGCCTGGTTTAAGCTAAAAGGAAACAGGTAAACTTTTCTATTGTTAAAAGCAGAGTCTTAATATGAGGTTTGCTTTCTGTTTGTGTGCGCTAATACGTAAGATTGGATTGGATTGGATTGGATTGGTTGAGACTTCAAATCATTAGTGGCTTATTATATAACTTGCGATGCCAATGAAATAAGCTATGATGTTTTGCCATTTATCTGAATTTAACGTCATTACCTCAAGCATGGCCTTGAGTTCAGTTCTTAAGTTTGGTGAACTCCTGGGGGAACAATATAGTTGGACTTTGTGATGTAAATGAAACTAGGTGAGAGAAATTCCTTCAGATGATTGTAAGAAAAAGGTTTTAACCTATCCTCTTCTTCAATTAACCATGGCATTTTCCATCTAAGAAGTATAATAAAAGTACAAATGATCAATATTTTATTACGCTTCATGATTTAAATGTATATGTTTGAGACACTATCACCAAAGTATCTAGTGAAGTTGGTGAACTATCTGACTTCTGGGTTTCTTGAATTTTAGCTTGTGAACGGAACTGCAGTCATCATAATGGCTTTAGCTAGGTTACGAAAATGGATGCATTGCTTGCAATAGATGCTTTTGGGACATTAGATGCATTGTTGTTTTTCATATTTATTATGAATTTTCCTTAGAAAGTGCCAGAGTTTGTACAATCCAAGTACACAGGGTATCTATCTTTCATTAGTGAATTTCAAGGGAAATGTATGCCATTACTGTTGTGGGAATTCTTGGAAACGTCTCTTGTGCACTTACAATATTTAGGCAATTAGACTAATTAGGTATTCAATTTCTTTTATTCAAGTTGTGAAGCAAGTTGTAATATGTAATGTGGAACATGAATTTGTCATCCTATTGGAAGGCTGTTTCGGTTATTCTGTTTGTGAGTGTGAGTGTAAAGCATACAAATTCTGACCATGGTGGTGTTGGATTTGGGTCAGTTTGAAGTGCACAAATTTTTCCATGACTCCACTACTAAATGTTATGAACTCACATTCTAGTTCAGATGAAACCCATGTCCAATCTGAGTGTCCATAAATGTATATTAGTAAATACTTATCATCTTTGAATTGAGCTTATGTTGGTTGCATCATTAACTTTATTTTCATGTGCTCATAAGAACACTTTATGATTGCATTAAAGTATTTCTCTGTTCTGCACATCAGGCTCTTATTTATCACTTTGAACGACAAATTTATAGTTTTCTCAGTTCATTCATTCTTTCTGTTATTCTGTGAATTATTTTATTTATAATAAAAACCTTCAGATGCTTTATATGAAAATGGGCCATGGATTATCAATATGAACCAGAATTCTTACTTCTCTTAATGCAGAATTTGTGAAATTTGTGGGGAAGCAGCAAAGAATATTACAGGTGTTGGGGATAACAGGTTTGTGGAAGAGTGGAATCAAAGGAGATTTATCGGTACCAATAGTAGCTCATCAGACAGGGGTGGAAGTTGTTGGCGCGGACAACCCTTTTGTAACTTTCTGATGGCATGCCTGGTTATAGCTTTTGTACTCCCATGGTTTTTCCGAGTAAACATGTTTTAACTCGGAGCAAATGGAGCTTAAAGGTTATTCTTCTTGCGTGCACATCTAGAACTTGCACTGCATGGGTATAGCATTGTTGATCAATGATGGATTTAGCCTGATGAATTGGGTCTTGATTCATATATTTTAAGGTGTGTTTTTACTGCTTTGACTCGGGTTGTATAGTTGCTCAATAGTTACCATACAAAGCTGGAGGAGACTTCCCTTTTTCTTTCAATTTTTTATTTAATTCACCTTTTCTATCTAAGTGACTGGAAATTGTTTTAAAGGCATACATGTCATCACAAATTGAATGATACATATATAAATACAATTTATATACAATATTTGTTTCCAATAAAAAATTATAATTTTTTGTGTTGCTTTTATTTTTTTTCTTTTTTTTTTTTTTTTTAAATTCAAATCACCGATAGAAATTACATTAGTTTGGCCAGAGCGATGAAGTATAGCGCCTGCATTTGCAATTTCTATCTCGCAATATATGAATTAACTCTATACTGATTAATTTGCCAATGAATGTGCTGATTAATCCTATATTTTTATTTTCATTAGAGGCTAAGTTGTGCAATTTCATTCCATCATGATCACTGTTTTTCAAGTTGTACAATTTTTTTAAATAAAAATAATTAAAAGACTTGGTTAACTTACCTAAAAAAAATTAAGACTCAATTAACTTAACCAAGCTTCCATTCAACCCAAAAATGGACCTTTCTGGTTAATAGAGAAAGAACAAAGGTGACAAAATAATAAATACATATATATATTAGAAAATTTTGAAAGAGTAAAATTAAAAAAATATGGCCAAATTACTCATTTTAGAATTAGAATTTTTTTTTTCAAACCTAGTTACATATGTGTATCTCATTAAATAATTAAAAATTCAAAAACTTATAAAAAAATAATGCACTTAAAATTTTATTGTTTTTAAATTAATATTTTTTTATCATTTTATTATAATACCCCTCATTTTAGAATTAGAATTTTTTTTTTTCAAACCTAGTTACATATGTTGTATCTCATTAAAATAATTAAAATTCAAAACATTTTTATAAAAAAATAATGCACTTAAAATTTTATTGTTTTTTAATTTAATATTTTTTTATCATTTTATTATAATTATTAAAAACAATATATTTATTAAATATTTTTAGAAATAATTAGTATCTTTCTTTCGTGGTAACACATTGAAAAAGAAAAATATTCACCTTATATATATATATATATATAATATATATATTATATATATTAAGGTAATAATAAATATATAAAGTAATAATAAGAAAATGCATAAAACTATATGTATAAAACAATTTGGAGTCTATTTCATGTTGTTGGGTGGAATATACAGCAATTAGCGAATTTGTTTTTGTGTTAATGTGCTGGACATTATAAATACACGGCATAAAAATATAAAATGTAAATACAGAATGCCTCCGCCACAGCCATATCTGAAATTACCCAAATGAATGACAATGGAAGGATAGAATTGTCATTTGACATCGCTTAGGTTCGACTGTATATTTTCTTCACCATTGTAAAACAGATTAATTCCGGATTAGCTATATTGCTTATTTTTCTTCTTATAAGAAAAATAATAAAAATAATAAATTGCAACTCTCATTATATCTTAACAAATTAATTTTTGCCTTATTTCCAAAGGTTATGGGTATTAATATTATTTATCTATTTATCATGCAATACAATGTCATTCTCATATTTGACGCGCTTTGCAGTTTCTCTGTCTATATTTTAATTTACTCCAATATTTCAAAATAGAAGATAGATAGATCTATTTGATAACTTTTTATAACTAAACTCACATTAAAAAGGTCATAAAATCAATGTTTATATTGGAATCATATTCATGCTAAATTAATTTCTTATTGTTCGGTTTAAATCTAAAATTTATTTATTTGTTTATTTTGGTATATTTCTAGCTCCATTGAAAATTTTATGATGCTCGCTGTCATGCAAATCATGAAGTTAATACTATATCTGTTTCATGATATTTGTCACATTTGGAATTTCACATTTCTTAAGAAAATCATTAAATTTATTCATTTATAATAAATTATTGAGTAAATTGGCTGTATTACCCTTAATTTAATAATAATTCTCTAAGAAAATCATTAAATTGAAGTAATAATTATTGGTCATATATAAAGAGTAAACATGGAAATAAAGTATTTATTATTCCTTGGAACTACAAATATGACGATTATTTTGGAACAAACTATTTTCTCAAATGTAACAAGTATTATGAAATGGAGACAATATTATACAAATAAATATAATCTCGATCATACTAGCCACAAGTTATTGTCATAAAATATATTCCTTTCATACTATCCTGTAACTGTAGCTCTAGTTTTCTTTTTCACTTATTTCAAATTATAATAACAGTAATTTTTTAATGTATCAATAAATTCATTATTGCATTTAAAAAATTAAAATTTTTGATTAATTTAAAAATAATTTAGTATGAGTCATTTATTCTCGATATATATAAAAGCAGAGTAGTTTACATTATACGGAAGCCAAGTCTGAAGAAGATAATAACTATTTAGGACATTGTAAGAAGATAAGATATTTTATATTTTCTAAAAAGTTTCATAAATTATTAAAAATTCAAAATTAAAAAACCAAAATAAAAACAGTGGGACCAAAAATTAAATTTTCAAATGTAATATATACCTATATATTTTTTTTAAATTTTTAATTTTTTGACATTTCCTACTCTATTATATCTCTCTTTCTCTCCTTCACACACGATCAAAATCCAATCATTCTTGCGGGAACAACAAGTTTGAAAGAGCACCACGTTCCCAGTGCCAGATGGATGGAGAGCTTTAATAGTACTTGATTTTGCAAATAAATAATAATTAATCTTCTTGCATGTCATTTTTTGCATCCAGAGCTAAATTTAATGATGTATATCAAAATTTCAAATTTTCACGCTGCATTAAAAATTAAAAAAATCAAGTGTCTTTTCATATTAAAAAAAATAAAGGGTAAAACTACCATACAGATATTAAAATTTTGTATTAAAACAGAAACTATTTTTACCATTATATTTAAAATAGTTAAATATAAACCATTGGATTCAAAATGGCTTTAACAACTTATTATTTATATAATAGGTTATCAAAAATAGAATATTTATTTATTATTATTAAATATAAATGTTATTGTTTAATTGTGTAAATAAAACATTATTCTTTTCAAAACAATTATAAAAATTAAAAGTTTTAAAGATAAAATAATTATTTAATACATCAAATTTTATTTACCCAAAATGAATTTTTAAAAATTTTAATAAATAATTATAAATTTTTAAAAATTTTAATAAATAATTATAAATTTTTATTTATGTTATTGTTAAAACATTTATTATGTATTTATGCAATTGACACTATATTATATATACACGAATTCCCATTATCTTCTTAATAAAATAGTTTTTAATTAATAAAATTAAATTAAATAACTTAAATATATGACTTATAAAACCTCTCACTTTTATAAAATCTAATTATATAAATTGAACTATATAAATAATATCTTGTGACTTCTAATTAATTATAGTTTTTACCTTAAATTTATTTATATTTTTTTAAAATAACAGATATTACATAATCATATTATAATTAATACAAAATTTTAAATTTGTGAAAATTTTAATAAGGTATTAGAATCATTTTTAATTTTTTATAAAAATAATTATCTAAAATTATTCTTTGCTATTCTTAATAGTATTTTCTAAAATTCTATATTTTTGTTAAGACCAATTTGTTAATAGTTTATCTTTACATAAAATAATACAATTAATATTTCATATAAAATTATTGATATGTATAGGATTTATTTTTATCTTCAAAAAAAAGTTCTTCACATTTTATATAAAAAAATAATAATGAAAATTTTATGAGAGAAAAAAAATCAAAATTTTGATAAAAAAATATATAATTGGATTTAACCAGCCTTGGTTACTTGCAATAGCAGGCTAACATTGACAAATGATACAAAAAGAGAGTTCTGTATGGGTGTAGAATTGTATTGTAGAAAAATCCAAAAATAAATAGTATTTCAATTTAAACACATATCAATATTCAATTCCGCTTTCTTTATTCTTGTCCATCCCAATTCTATTATATATCAACTGGATTCCTGCATTTTGTATTTAATCTTAACCGCAATTAATTAAATATCATAAATTACCATCTGTTTATCCTTAATTAATTCATTAAGAGGTCATCAGTAGATAATGTGCAGTTACTTGGTCCCACACTCTATTGCGATGAACAAGACATTTGCTTCAAATAATGTTCTTCTACTTCTGATATTCCTAATCAATTGAAAAAAGAAAAAAAGAAAAAAACTTCTGTTATTCCTAATCAATTGAAAAAAGAAAAAAAGAAAAAAACTTCTGTTATTCCTAATCAATTGAAAAAAGAAAAAAAGAAAAAAACTTCTGTTATTCCTAATCAATTGAAAAAAGAAAAAAAGAAAAAAACTTCTGTTATTCCTAATCAATTGAAAAAAGAAAAAAAGAAAAAAACTTCTGTTATTCCTAATCAATTGAAAAAATATATTAGTTCATAAATGATATTAGATTGGTGTGTACAAGATACAATAATTTTAAAAAAAAGTATAACACACACACACTTATAATATACTAGACTAAATAAGTATAATACACTGATATTTCAAATAAATAAATAATTATTTATAATAAATCATAAACATAAAATAAAAAAATACATAATTTCTTATTTCGATATAATTAGTTAAATTCTCAAAAATTTATTTATCACTATTTAAAAATAAGTTAATAGTGTGGTTTGCTGCATTTTTTTATGCAAGTCATAACCGTACATGCTCTTGCTGTTGCATACATTGGTGGGTGTTATTAATTGGGGGTCATGACATGAAGAACCTGGTTCACTAATACGCGAAATAAAGGGTTTTAAGGTTTGAGGTATAAATGGGTTCTGTCAATGAATGAATTCACCCATTTATGACACGAATAATTATTTATAATAAATCATAAACATAAAATAAAAAAATACATAATTTCTTATTTCGATATAATTAGTTAAATTCTCAAAATTATTATCACTATTAAAAATAAGTTAATAGTGTGTGTGCATTTTTTTATGCAAGTCATACCGTACATGACTTTTGCTGTTGCATACATTGGTAGGGTGTTATAATGGGTCATGACATGAGAACCTGGTTCACCTAATACGCGAAATAAAAGGGTTAAGGTTGAGGTTAAATGGGTTCGTGTCATGAATGAATCACCCATTTATGACACGAATATAAACGTGTTGTGTCATGGGTCGACATGCGAATTAGGCGAGTGATTCGTTTATTTAAAAGTAAAAAAGTAATTTTAGCGTGAGATATAAATATCCAACTAAAACCCTATTTAAACTTTATTAATGTATTAATTTTTATTTTAGTTATAAATCTTGAATAATTTATGTATGAAAAATTATTTTTAAATATAATTTGAGTTAAATAAGTTAACATTTAACTTATTTAAGTAGGTTAAGCGGATTGTGTACAGGTAAACACGACCCACTTAACCTGCTTATATTATCAAGCGGATTATACGGGTCGTATATAGGTCAATATGACTCACTTAACCTGTTTATGATATTAGACGAGTTACACGTGTCATGTTCGTGTTTCCTTCCTAATCTTTTATGTCGTGTTCGTGTTGATCATAATATGTCACGTGTTAGGTGAAACCGTGTCAGAATCCGAAACGCTAATCCTTTTTGACACCTCTACTTTGATAAAAGGTTTGCAAGATACTTAAAAAGACACAATTTAATATTATAACTTTTTCAACATATCTTAATGAGATACAATTTTATAATATATTTCACGATCAATTTATCATATAATTTTTGTTATTTTTAAATGATGTTATAAAAGATTGTTTTATTTTTAAATATTACTCTAATTCTAACACCAGGTCATAAATCAATTAATAATTAATATGAAGTGACTTAAAAATTATAATTTAACCGTATTAACTGTAGACCTGACATGCTATTTTATCCTAACTTTGAGAACTACCCGGTTGATGCACTTTCATTCCATTATTATCACAATATTTCAAGTTTTACAAATTTTTTGAATAAAAAATAAAAAACGTGAGTCTCACAGTTGGAGCTTGGAGCTTGGTTAATCCAACCCAAAAAAAACTCGACGTTTTGACCAAAAAGAAGGAAAGGGTAATAGCTTGGTTGGTTATAAATCATACTTCTGCTTGCACCAAACACAATTACATAAAATTTACAAAATAATCACAAAATAAAAGTGATAAAGAGGAAGAAAAACAAAACAAAAGGGAAGGCTATATATATATTAGAGAAATAAAATTGAAAGACTAAAATTTAAAAAGTTTCAAGTGCCTAAAATTATATATACATATCTAATTAAAAATTATATTTTAGAAAAATATATCCAGTCAAATTATAAAAAATAAAAGAATTTTCAAAAATTTATAAAAAATAGAATAGTCAATGGAGAGAGAATTTTCAGCTTTTTCATTTGTTTTAGTTTAGATTGGACTTCATTAACCTTATTAAAAATAATTAACACTAATAAAATTTTTATAGTTTTCAAATTAATATTTTTATCATTTTTTAATTATTTAAAAATAACAAATCAATATTAATTTTTTTAAAAAATTAATTACTATTTTTATTTATATAACACGTTGAAGCAAAATCACCTTAAAAATTATATATATATATAAAATAAGAAAAAGTTTAAAACAATTTGGGCCATGCTAATCTTGGAGTCTATTTTTTGTTGATGGGTCGAACATATAGCAATTAGCGAATTTCTATTTGTATTAATGTGTTGGACATTAAAAATGCACGGCCCAAAGATAAAAAGGGTAGTACAGTCTACTTCCGCCACTGCCACAGATGGAAAATTACCTAACTCAATGACAATGAAGGACAGAATTGTCAATTGGCGTCACTCAAGTTGTGGATAGGAATGTAATTTAACTATCTACGAATACAATTACAAAACCCTAGCCCTCCCTTCCCATTGTTTATAAGATAACCCTAATACCTCAAACTGAACGTTCTCTCCAGCCTCCGCTTCTCTGTCTACAAGGATCTCCTTCAAACAACAAAAATGGTATCTCTTCGATCTCTGCCGCTGTTTCTCTTCCTGCATTTTAACTCGTAACTCTTATGTCAGCTATGTTTACTGATTGATTCTGTGTGTCTGCTGATTCTGTTACTATGGTGATTTAGGCTTCGGAGAAGAAGCTCTCAAACCCAATGAGAGAGATTAAGGTACAGAAGCTTGTACTAAATATATCCGTCGGAGAAAGCGGTGATAGGCTCACTCGTGCTGCTAAGGTATTCTTTAACCTTCTTTTTAATTTCTCTTATTTATGCTCTTTCTTTTAGCCTTCGTTACTCTGATCTGAAATATCCATCCATTGATTTTGCCTTTAGGTGCTCGAGCAACTTAGCGGTCAGACTCCTGTCTTCTCTAAGGGTATAATGCTAGGCACAGTATCTTTGTTAATTTTTTTCCACGCAGTGTCTTTGTCAATTTTGCTATATTGTGTCGTAATTTTAATATAGAATGTTGTTTGTTGATATCGGATATGGGCAGCTAGGTACACTGTTCGATCTTTTGGTATCAGGCGTAATGAAAAGATTGCTTGCTATGTGACCGTGAGGGGGGACAAAGCTATGCAGCTACTTGAAAGTGGTTTGAAAGTGAAGGAATACGAGCTGTTGAGAAGAAACTTCAGTGACACTGGTTGCTTTGGATTTGGAATCCAGGAGCACATTGATCTTGGCATCAAGTGAGTCTTGTTTGTTTGATCATGTTGGCTGTAGTTTCCATTTAATTAAATGCAAATGCTTTATCGGATACAGCAAAATCAATCTTTGGTTGAATTTGGAATTAGGAATTAGGATATATGCTTTGATGTTGTTATACCTATTGTTTAAAATGTGGTTTGACTGATGGTGTTACACTAGTTTTTATGGGTGGAACCTTTGTTGATTTACCTGCCCATTTATTTCCATTTGAATGGTAGTATGTATAGCATTTTGATTCTTTGATAGTTTGGAGTATTTATTGAAATGATTTTATTGGCCAACAATCTATGTTTAGAGTTGGCTTTTAAAAGTATGCTTATTCAAAAAGAATCATAATAATATCTTGTATTCTTATTTTCATTTTTCTATTGTTTGTGTATGGCTTTACCTTGTAGCAGTATTGTCCATTTGCACGAGACAAATGCACCTTGTAAACATTGCTAACTAACGGTGTTCCATATTCTAAGTTATTAGAGCATGCTTATTGCTACCTTGAAAGTGAAATCATTTGGTTTATTATTGTAATTCTAATTCAAATTCAATCTTGTGTGATAAGCTGATCTTGATATTTTTATTTCTTTGCAGGTATGATCCTTCAACTGGTATTTATGGTATGGATTTCTATGTTGTTTTGGAGCGTCCAGGCTATCGCGTTGGTCGTCGCAGAAGATGCAAGTCAAAGGTCGGTATTCAGCACCGGGTTACCAAGGAGGATGCAATGAAGTGGTTTCAGGTGAAATATGAAGGTGTCATCCTCAACAAGGCCCAGAATATTACATCGTAGAAAGTGTTGGTTTTTCAAGTAATATTTTGCAGAATGTCTTTTTATTTTGTTGGGAGTTATGTAACTTCTGAAGAGAATTTTGGATTTGGTAGAATCTTGTTTACTATAATTTTGGATTGGTTAGAATCTGAAATACTATTTCTGGTCATCATTCTATTTTAATTGTGCGTGCTTTACTTATATGTGAGTATATCATTGCTTTACTTACATAATTGCTAAAATTCGATTTGGCCATTCTTTACCCAAATAATTGTGGTTCGTTTTTTAATTTAGATTCTTATGGTCATGCATCGGACTTCGGAATGAATTGTGTTTGATGCATTCTAACAGAGGTGGTGATGTGGTTTATTAGGCGGGCGGTACAACCCAAAAGTTACGTGATAGCAAATGGCTAGGTTAGCGAAGTATTCCCTGTGTTAGTGGATTTTTTTTAGATGTTCAGAAATTTTTTGCATGTCTTGCAATTTAGTTTTATGTTGAATCTTTAAGAACTCGGTGGAATGGTTTCAGGGCGTTATGCTCATGGAGTCTTTCACAATTAGTTGCCATATGAGTTCTAAGGACCAACGAAAAGATCGAGTTTAAAGCTATAAATCCCAATTAAAATATATAATTGCAAAATTCTTGAATATTATGTTTAAAATCAAGAATCCAATTGCATTCGTTCGTCCGTCCTACAGCCACCGAAATTATATGGGACTGAACAAGCTACAAACAATAATTCTGAAGCTTTTATTCAAAGCTTTGAAGACCTTAGCAATTCCAAGAGTTTACCTTTCTTCAACTTGGAGTAGCCCTTCATTCCCCTAGACTTCGCCAGCTCCCTCAGCTCTGGCAGTTTCATTTCATCTATTTTTGGTGGCATCACCAACTTTTTCTCTTCTTTAGTCGCTGATGAATCACTGTTCAACTCAATAGTGTTTCCCGTTGGGATTGTTGTAGGTGGTATTGGGGACCTCCTAACAAAATTTGTCGGTGGCCTAGTTAAGTTGAAGTTTGCTGCCGAGTCTTGCACATCATTGTCTAGCGTATTTTCCTTCTTGGCAACACCTCTTTTCTGTGCCAACGCCTTATCTCCTTCACCTTTTATAGTTCCTTAAGCAACCAAAAACTCAAAATTATGCATGGCGTAAGAGACGAGAAACTGCAAGAATAAAAAGAAAAGAATTCACCAAAGAAAAAAAAATATTGCAGATGATGTTGTCTAAAGTTAATCTTTCTGGTTACCCTTAACCCCCGTGTTCTTGTACAAGTCAATAAGAGAGAAAAAGGAAAAAGCTGAAATTTTAAGCAAAAAACCTGTAAAATCATTATGTGCAAATTTTCTACAACCGGAAGAAGCATTTCCATTTAGGTTACCTTCTCTTGGCTTCTTCGATTGGTGAAGAACCTCCAGAATCGATTCAGTTGGGGACAAGCTGGCATTGCTCTGCTTAGCCAATGCCTTTGAGATTGAGGACTGTATACGTCTGAACAACGCAAGAATCTCCTCCTGTTTAGGCGATCTGTGAATTTTCCCACCAGAGAACTGAAGTTTTTTACCCACATCTTCCTTTTCTGTTCTTCCTAATGCAGAACCTTTCCGGGGAAGTCTGCTTCTTTTACGTTCATCAGACTTAGTGCTCGAAACACTTAATTGAAGCACATGGTTTTGCGAAGCAAAAGCCCAGGGACTATCTGCAATTGCAGCCAAATTTAACAAGCTGCATCAAAAAGTAAGCTCTCAGTTTGAAAGTTCACAAATTTTACATTTTCTGTCCTCAATCGAAATATTGACATCCAAAACTTCATGAGATGGAATGAATTGTAGCCCAGAAAATGGAAATTTCAGGCTTTAAAAAGGGTTTATATTGTCTTTGCATATATAAAAGCAATAGCATACAAATCTGTATCTCTAAATTAGAATCGATTATCTCACCACAAAATAAATTCGATCCATCTATATAAGGTATCATTTACAGAGTAAAACGCAGTCCCGACTAAAATTTATGGGTTTAGGTAAGGAAAGGAAATACCTTTGAAAATCTGAACGGGTCTTCCGAGCTTGAGCTGCTTGCTGAAAGAAACGAAAGATGGAAAGTTAACATACTGAGAATGGAAAACAACCGCATCCATACTTCCAGGGAAGTTTCTAAGATTCTCAATATGCAATTAGATTGGGTTTATTGATGCTCTTGTTGCATTTCTTTATTGCCGAAAATACCTAAACCACATCTTGTTTTAGCGCGTGTTATCCACGTATTGTTATTTATGTAACAATAATACTTTGATTTGCTCCATTAATTTGAGAATAATATGCTATAATTTGCCTAAGAACTAACTTTTTGTATAATTGCCATCCCAATCTAGCTTTTCTCGTTAGAACTTGTCTTTCCCGCTTTTTTCTCCATCATGTTGATTTCGACGGCCGAAACGCACTACTAAAGTTCTCTGTCTCTTCATATAATAAAAAACATGGAGAAAGAAGCTGTATCAAATCTCAAAATGCGTCACTTTTTAGTAAATCATATCCAAAGTTCACTATTTCATCATCCAATTTGCACAGTTCTCCTACCACATTATCCGTCTCTTTCTCGCTTATTAAAGAAGAAGAATACCAAATCTCTGATTGCAACAGAAAAATTTGTGAATTATGTGAAGTGGGTAACCTTGGAAAAGCCATACAATTGCTTGAAATTTCTCCAAAAATGGAAATTGAAACAAGAACTTATTGTTCAATATTGCAGCTTTGTGCTGAGCTTAAGTCTCTACAAGATGGCAAACAAGTTCATTCGATAATTTGCTCTAATGGGGTTCCAACTGATGGTGTTCTGGGAAGAAAACTTGTATTTATGTATGTAAATTGTGGGGATATAAGACAAGGGAGGCCAATTTTCGATAAGATTGCAAATGAGAAGTTTTTCTTTGGAATCTAATGTTGAGTGGGTATGCAAAGATAGATGATTTTGAGGAAAGTCTATATTTATTTCGGAAGATGTTGGCCTTGGGAATTGAAATGAACTCCCATACATTTTCCTGCATTTTGAAGTGTTTTGCAGCTCTAGGAAGTGTCAAGGAAGGTGAATGGACTCATGGGTTTTTGCTAAAATTGGGTTTTGGCTCTTATAATACTGTTGTCAATTCTCTAATAACTTTTTACTTCAAGATTAGAAAAGTTGAAAATGCACATAAGTTGTTCGACGAAGTGAGTGATCGAGATATTATTTCAAGGAACTCAATGATAAGTGGCTTTGTGGCAAACAATCTTCCTGAGAAAGGACTAATGGTTTTCAAAGAGATGCTGCATCTGGGAGTTCGCATGGATTTAGCTACAATTGTTAGCGTTCTTCCAGCCTGTGCAAATTGTGGTAATGTTCTAGTCAGGAGGGTTGTCCATGCCTCTGCAATAAAAGCAGGTTTGGGTAGAAGAATGACCTTTGCTAATACATTACTGGATATGTATTCTAAATGTAGTAACTTGGATAACGCAATTCAAGTGTTTGAGAAGATGGATGAAAAAAGTATTGTATCTTGGACTTCTCTGATTTCAGGGTATGCTCGAGAAGGTTTGTCTGAACAGGCAATTAGATTGTTCCATGAAATGGAAAGTGAAGGTGTCAGGCCAGATATTTTCACTATCACTATGGTTCTTCACGCTTGTGCTTGTGATGGATCACTGGAAATTGGCAAGGATGTGCACAATTACATCAGGAGAAATGGCCTGGAATCAAATCTTTTTGTATGTAACTCTCTCGTGGATATGTATGCAAAATGTGGAAGCATGGAAGATGCAAACTTGGTGTTTTTGAAGATGCCTGTGAAGGACATTATCTCATGGAATACCATGATCGGAGGGTATTCAAAAAATGGTGTTCCCAATGAAGCTCTTAGTCTGTTTGTTGCCATGTTACAAGAATTAAAACCTGATGGTAGAACAATGGCTTGTATTCTTCCAGCTTTTGCTAGCCTAGCTGCTTTAGATAGAGGCAAAGAGATCCATGCATACATACTGAGAAATGGTTATTTTTTTTATCAACATGTTGCTAACGCACTTATTGACATGTATGTGAAGTGTGGGTCACTAGCTCTTTCACGGTTACTCTTTGATATGATACCCATGAAGGATCTGATATCATGGACTGTGATGATCACTGGGTATGGAATGCATGGATTTGGCAAAGAAGCTATTGCTGTCTTTAATAAAATGAGATTATCAGGGAGTGAGCCCGATAAAGTTGACTTCATTTCTATGCTTTATGCTTGCAGTCATTCTGGGTTACTTGATGAAGGATGGAGATTCTTTAACATTATGCAACATTAGTGCAATATTGAGCCAAAATTGGAGCACTATGCTTGCATGGTGGATCTTCTTGCCTGCAGTGGGAAACTATCAATGGCGTACAAATTCATAAAATCAATGTCAATTGAACCTGATGCTACAATATGGGGTGCTTTGCTCTGTGGGTGCAGGATTCACCATAATGTCAAATTAGCAGAGAAGGTAGCAGAACGTGTCTTTGAACTAGAACCAGAGAACACAGGATACTATGTACTTTTAGCAAATATCTATGCTGAGGCTGAAAAGTGGGAAGAAGTGAAAAGTATAAGAGAGAAGATTGGTAGTCGGGGTTTAAAGAAAAATCCTGGCTGCAGTTGGATAGAGGTCAAGGGGAAAGTTCATAGGAAAGTTCATATATTTGTTGCTGGAGATGGTTCACATCCACAAGCCCAAAAGATTGAGTCTCTGTTGAATAGGTTTAGATCAAAGATGAAGGAAGAGAATTACTTCCCAAAAATGAGATATGCTATGATTAATGCAAATGACCTCGAGAAGGAAATGGCCCTCTGTGGGCACAGTGAAAAGTTGGCTATGGCTTTTAGAATATTGAGCTTGCCACCTGGCAAAACAATACGAGTAACCAAAAATTTAAGGGTCTGCAGTGACTGTCATGACATGGCGAAGTTTATGTCCAAGTCAGCGAGAAGGGAGATCATAATGAGAGATTCTAATCGCTTTCATCATTTTAAAGATGGCACTTGTTCTTGCAGAGGTTTCTGGTAAATCACTGGAGAGGAGTTTGAATATACCAGAGCTCACCAAAGCCACTTAAAGGTCGACTCTTCTTTTTAACCAGTAAGTAAATTTTGTAAATAATGATTAGGAGTTAGGACGGCATTTCTCAGACAATTTAAGTTTAGGTCTCTCTGAATACTGGGTCATGGTAAATTCTAGTTCACACTTCGTATTGCAAGTTATTAAGAAACTGAAAGCCATTCCTTTTCATTACATTTGCAACATAAAAGAGATAGTGAATGATGGAGATAAGTGTAATAATAGAAATTGCATTTTTATATTGTGTTTCATGGCTTTCTGATCATATATGAGAAGGTTCTAGTA
The DNA here is from genome assembly GCF_014843425.1 of Jatropha curcas. The sequence continues at coordinate 24,686 of NW_023590978.1, forward strand.
GTACAGGTCTTAAACTTTGGTAGTAGAGGTTTGATACAGTAAGTTTTGCTTTACTATCATAGCAATCTTTTTCTTTCCTACCTTTTTTTTTGGGTTATCGCCCTCTTCTGATCTATTCCTCAACTATTTATTATTCTTGACAGGGTATCGAGGAAAGGGAACTCTCTTCCAAGTGGGAACTGGTTTTCATGGGAAAGCTGAAATGGTCAGAAATAGAGGTTAGTTTTACACTCTTTTCAAGATAACATATGGCAATAAGTCCATGTGACTGTGAGGCAATATAAAAAATATTGCCGAAGGCTTGAAGCTGTAAATGAGAATTGGAAATGTGTATATTGTGGAAAAAAAATGACCATTTTCTTTTACCTTCTCTTTATAAGAATTTGAAATGAAAATTAACCTGTTGGAGATAACCAATGAAGTTTGGCTTGGCCTACCCTGTTAGCCAGCGCTTCAAATGTTTCTGACCAGTTCACAACCTTTATTGGCTTTCAAATGGATGCTAAAAAGTATGCCGTGTCAATTTATTGACATTTATGTTTCCCCATCTTCGTTTGAGGGGCTTGATCCATGGCTATATCTTTGTACTTTCTCATTTTTCTCTAGTGTTTTAGCACATGGAAGTAATAAGACTCGTAGGATTACTCTTGGGCGGTGCCCCTAATTTTATTGTTGATTCTGTACCTCTATTACTAATGCAAGGAACTTTTTATTTATTTAAAAAGAAAAGGCTCAAAATGGATATCATATGTCCATGACTGATTTAACAAGGGAAAGAATCGTGACATGTTAATCAGAAATCACATTTAAAGGTAAAATGTGCAAGTGAAGAATGGTAAGCAGGTAATATAGTAACATTCCCTTATCTTTCATTATATGCTTTTTCCTCTGTAATCACAAGTATCCCTTTCTCACTCAGAAGTTTTAATTTTTAGGATGGGCTACTCTTTGATCTGTGGGGAGTATGATTGCTATGGTAGGGAATAAATCTAACAAGGGGCTTGGAGAAAGGAAGGTGGCAATCATTATTGTCACTCTGCCTAAAAATAAAATTTAGGCCTCTTTTTCTTTTATGATTATGGTTTCAATAGCAAAAAATACAGTGTATAATTTTTCTAGTTCTTTCTACTTGATCTTTTTGTAGTTGTGGTATTAGCCAGTGTTTTTAAAATGGTCATTTACCAGTTAAACTAAAAACCAATTCAATGACTAGTTGGATTCAGTCCAATTTGGTGTTTCAGTATATTTTGTTCGCATTAAAATGCACTTATATACTCTTAATGATCTTTGACTGGTTTTGCCAACTTGAATGTTTCTTTTGCCCACTAAACGTTCATTGGACTGTTTGCTTTTTGTCCAAATTTTTTTTTTTCTCCTATGCTTTTAAATATTTTTCTTTATGCTGAAAGCACATGTTAAATATTTTTATACAGGGATACTGACAAATGTCCATTACCTGGTGTGGAGTTCTGTGTGAAATTTTCAAATGCAGAAATTGGCCAAGGATTCTATTGACTGAAGGTACAGTTTAAGATGATTATATCAATTCAGTAGCTTTACTGAGCCTGAGGCAGCACTATGGAAAGAGTTTGGCTTCAAGTTGAAAATGGATCCCGGGTGTGTACCTTGACAAGAATAGAAGCTGGAAATGGATTTCCAATTACAGTCATTGGAAGCTTAAAAGTTCAGGGATCTTGGAGAAAGCCATACGTACACCTGCTTCATACCAAATTATGTAGATGATGGCTTATGATTGACCAGTCATTATTACAAATAAAAATAATGCTCAGAGACATTTCTGCAGCGGGAAATGAAATTCATCCACATGGGGTGGTCCTCTTACTTAACAATATGGAAACTCTTACCATACCTGTACACAGCTAATATGGAATTGGTAGACAAATTATATCTACCATTAAAATTTGTACCAAATGGTGGCTGGTTTTGTCATTTATGATTGAATCTTCTTTTCATCAATTTTCATCAGCTATCACCAACAAAAAGTAATTTTTGATTAAGGGATACTGAAATGGAAAATTTCAGATTGGCCATCAGTATCAGCTGAAACAAAAGGCAGTTCTGTTGAATGTGAGGATAGAGGAATATTTAGCCACAACTAGCAAGACAGAGATGGGAAAGCCAAAGCTGGAGTTTAGGTTGGAAGATATTGGCAGGCCAAAGGCCGGAAGCAAGCCAATGGGCAAAGTCATTCTATTATAGCTTATATACTAGTGTATCCAATACTTCTGGAGTGGATTTGAACATTTTTGAAGAAAAATTTTCAAGCAGAAAAGTATAAAACTTCCAACATGATATCAAACTTCAAGCAACATATACTAGTGTATCCAATACTTCTGGAGTGGATTTGAACATTTTTGAAGAAAAATTTTCAAGCAGAAAAGTATAAAACTTCCAACATGATATCAAACTTCAAGCAACATATACTAGTGTATCCAATACTTCTGGAGTGGATTTGAACATTTTTGAAGAAAAATTTTCAAGCAGAAAAGTATAAAACTTCCAACATGATATCAAACTTCAAGCAACATATACTAGTGTATCCAATACTTCTGGAGTGGATTTGAACATTTTTGAAGAAAAATTTTCAAGCAGAAAAGTATAAAACTTCCAACATGATATCAAACTTCAAGCAACATATACTAGTGTATCCAATACTTCTGGAGTGGATTTGAACATTTTTGAAGAAAAATTTTCAAGCAGAAAAGTATAAAACTTCCAACATGATATCAAACTTCAAGCAACATATACTAGTGTATCCAATACTTCTGGAGTGGATTTGAACATTTTTGAAGAAAAATTTTCAAGCAGAAAAGTATAAAACTTCCAACATGATATCAAACTTCAAGCAACATATACTAGTGTATCCAATACTTCTGGAGTGGATTTGAACATTTTTGAAGAAAAATTTTCAAGCAGAAAAGTATAAAACTTCCAACATGATATCAAACTTCAAGCAACATATACTAGTGTATCCAATACTTCTGGAGTTAATTTAACACAAGCTCTAAGAAAATGACAGACTTGAAATAGCAAGTGTCATTATAATCTTTGTGGCTCAAGAAAAGTACATAATTCATGATATAGCATCATCAATATCAACCTGCTTTCCCCTCTGTATTCAATAATTAACCACAAAACGGTCGAATGCGCGAGGAAAATAAAAGCAAACACTGTTTTCTCAATCCAATTTATCAAAGCAGAAAAAAAAAAATCGAAGGCATGACAAGATAATAAGACAATGTTTCCTTCTCTCTCTTTTCTCTTTCTTCTTTCCCCTTTCTACTCTACAACTACCCTCTTCCATAATCTCAAGTGTATAATAAATCAAATAATAAAATGATCACTGGTAACCAAATTTCCCCTAATCTAAACTATTAATGAAGACACATTACCTTCTCATTATTAACCACACCTTTTTGAAAGAAGAATAAGGAAGATAATGAGGAAGATTATAGAAGAAAGCCCAATTGCTACACCAAGAACAACCTTATTAGGTCCATGATGGTGATCTCCTTTGTTGCTAGAACTGTCATCTTCACTATCATCATAATCTGATGAATCGCTCTCACTATCTCCTCCTGATGATGAATCTTTAGCAGGTGGTGGTGACATTGGCAATCCATGCTTATCACAAGGGGCAATACCAAGCTTCAATTTTGATGACAAAATTGTATGATTATAACACAAATTGCTATTTCCACCAATTTTGAACACATCCAATCTCTTCAAAAATGTAAGATTAAAAGGCAAAACACCATGGAACTCATTGTTTGCAAGATTCAAGTGCTTCAAATGCTTCATTTCTGCAAAAAATCTTGGTATTGTCCCATTGAACTGGTTTGAACTTAGATCAACATGAACCAAACCTGGGATTGCTGACATCGAATCTGGGATTGATCCAGATAATGAATTAGACCCCAAAGATACATTCTTTAATGAAATCAAGTCACCAATGTTAGTGGGTATTTCACCAGTAAGAGCATTAGAGGAAAGATTGAGACTTTCAAGATTTTCAAGAACTGAAATTGAACTGGGTATTCTTCCTTTGAGCTTATTACCCGAAAAATCCACAAGGGTAAGATTAAATTGCAGGTGTTTAGGTATATAACCAGTGACATTAGCATTTGAGATAGTAACAGACGTGAGCTTATGCATATTACCAAGAACTACAAAAAGACCACTAGCATTGATAGGCACATTGCTTACAGTGAGATCGGTGAGATTAACAAAATGAGAGAGCCAGACACCAGTAAGGCGTTTAAGAGAGTGAATACAAGTAAACGAGTGGAGAGAAAGGGCAAGATCTGAAGGGAAGCGAATAGGAGTAATAGGACAGTTAGTAAAAGTCAGAGATTGGAGAGTGGAGAGAGATTTTAAGGCAGTGTAGGAGAAAGAAACATCAGATGAGCAGTTAGAGAGATGGAGAGAAACAAGGTGACGGAAAGGGGAAGAAGAGTCACAAATGGTGGAGTTATGAGGGGAAGGCTGTATGCAAGGGTCTCTTGAAGTGGGTATGTCAAGAGATTGAAGTGCTCTGATTTGTTTTGGGTCTAATGTGGAGTGTGTAGAAGGAGTAGTGGAACGCGGAGTGGGAGAGGGGATAGGGGAGGGAGTAGGTGAGACAATTGTAGTGGTGGTGGTGGTAGTGGCAGTGGTGTTGGTGGTTTTAGCGGTGGTGGAGAGGAGGAGGAAAAAAAAAGAGAGGAAAAATGGAGGCTTTGGTGGCGGTGTTCGTGAAGACATTGTGAAGAGAAAGAAGCTCAAGCTTAGGGGAGGGTGAATGTTGTTTGCAAGTGAGCTTGAGAAATGAGGAGTGAAGTGAAGTGGACAAGATTAATTGGCCAGGTTGGATTGTTGGAGTCCTTTCATGCCCTTGTATTTCCTACTCATTTGCATAAATTCGAAAAGAAAATAAATCATTTTTTTTTATTATTATTATCATAGAAGTGACAAATGTTCACGTGCCATTCACCAACATAGATTTTCCTCACAAAATCTTTATATGGATGCCAGGACAAATAACTGGATGGGCATGGGCTAAAATGGTAAATAGAAATCACAAGGGTATGATGGTCATTAAAGATTAAAAGGAGAATATTTGTGTCAAATTTTCTGTTAATTGCGAAGGTAAAAACAATCAAAGGTTTTTTATCATTCACACATGGTTCTTATTTTATCTTTTAAGTTCAAAAATGTTTAGAGCGAAAGGTTTTGATTCGAGTTTTTTTTTTTTTTTTTTTTTTTTTATCACTAATTCGGGAATCTTAACCAAGAAAATAAACTAATCTTACTATATATTACATAATAATACTTCCAGATCAGTCAGTTCCCAAAGTAGCTGTCCCATCACAAGGGCATGAAAATCCAATATTTTTCGGACTAGGGTTGGGTGCTTTTCCTTTTTTTTTTTTTTTTTTTTTTCTAATTATCACTAATTCGGGAAATCTTAACCAAAGAAAATAACTAATCTTACTATATATTACATAATAATATTCCAGATCAGTCAGTTCCAAAGTAGCTGTCCATCACAAGGCATGAAAATCCAATATTTTTCGACTAGGGTTGGGTGCTTTCCAGCTCTTTCCTCCTCTTCTTTTATTTGTTACTTTCTTGGAAAGACCCACTATATATGTGCTAAGCTGTCTTGTATAAAATCTTGATTTACTCTTAGACGAAACTTTCTCAGTATATATAAATAGATTCCATTAATTGTTTCGAGAGGCCTAAACGCCATTAACGGTTAATAAATGATCATTGTACGTACATAACTTTCACAGCAAGCATGTGCTTTTTTCTTGATTTTAGCAGTTAGTGAGAAATAAGATTTTCTAATTTTGTTTTCCTCGTTCCTACGTTTCTCTTAGCATTTATTGCCGCAAAGGAAAAGAAAACAAAAATTAAAAAAAGTACAGATTAACTTTCCAACTGCAAAGAAATCAAACCATTCGATCCTCAAAAAGAGACAAAGATGATTGGTAGGTGCTCTTTTCTTTAGGTATAATTTATTCAGAATGTTATGCTTAAAGTATTATAGAAAAATTGAAGTCTGAAAATTTTTTCAGACAAGATGAATCCATTCAAAGTCATTAAGTTTTCTCTCAACAAGGTCAAGACTTTACTGTGTGTCTGAACTCTGAAGTGGCAATTTATAACCCCAGTCGCAGAGGCGAACAGACGGTAAAATAGAATGTGAGTGACCGTTGGTGACCAAAGTCTTGGTAAGCAGCGGAGCAGCCACACCTTTGTCAGATACCAAGAAAGACAGTGATGTCTTAACCAAACAGAATTATTGAGTATAACCTAGGCTTCCCATGTTGGACCCACTAAATAATTTCAAGAAATTCCTCTGAAGTAGATCCAATTTTTTTATCTTGAATAGTGAAATTAATCCAACTTGACAGGAAGAATATAAAAAATGAAAAATAATTTGAACTCATTCTTCCAATACCTGGAAATTGGGAAGTAGTTAACATTTTTTTTTTTTTTCCCTTTTTTGACATTAGTCTTATAACACAGCCAAAAAGAAGAATACAAACTGATCAAAACTTAGTAGAAAATCATATTGCAGTAGAGAAGTAACTGCAATTCCCAATTTCTTGAGAGCAGGTATACATATTCACAGTCATATCCCAGAATTTTTTGTTGAGAAATCAGCAATCTATGGAAATGCAGTTTTGAGCGAGGGCTGAGGCATCAACATTGCTAACAAACGGATTAATTTTGACCCAAACAAGAGAGAAGACAGAGGCCAACAGAACTGACCAAAGAACAACAATGGTTGGTGTTCTGTTCTGTCGGCCCATTAGACCCTTGAGGAATGGATAGAGATGGAGAATCACCCAAAAGGCAAAGAACACCTTGCCAAAGAGGGGTCCCCATGCTTCATATCCTTTGTTCAATGCATCAGAGAATCCAGCAACAACACCAACTAAATTGATAATGATAAGAGAAGTTGGAGGGATCAAAAGTGTTGTCCACTTGATCATGTAGAGCTCACCAAATTCTGCATCTTCTGCTGCTTTTGCAGTGACAGTGAAGTTGGTATCAATTCCAGCCAACATTTTCAACATTCCTTGGAAGACGGCAAATAAATGGGCTGAAACACCTCCAATCACCCAAAACTGCTCGTTACGCCACAAATCTTCTATGCCAACACCACTCCACCTTAGCTCTAGTACTGCTGTTACAATAATGGACATGAAGAGGCCAAGAAATAGCGTGCTTGCTAGGTTTGATAGCTGGATCAGTAACAAGGTATAATAGTCAGCTAGTTATCGCAGTGAGTAGATGAATTCTGAAACCCAAATGCAAGAGGATAATTTGGTTTCTTATAAACAGAAGATTATTGCCTAAGATTTTAGAGATTTACCGTTGGTATGATGAATTTCCCTGTGAGAAGACAGATTGCGGGCAGTGTACAGTAGGCAATGAGAGGAAGTGATGTAAAAGGATAAACAATGGTATTAATGTATGCCAGCCTTTGAAGCCATTTAAGACGGCCTCCTCCATAACCATACCAGAGGGGACAGTGTCTGCTCAAGAAAATTTCTACAGACCCAAGGGCCCATCGGAGAACCTGGTGCAATCGATCAGAAAGATTGATGGGTGCAGACCCTTTGAATGCAGGTCTTAGAGGCATGCAGTAGATTGATCTCCACCCTCGGCAGTGCATCTTGAAGCCAGTTAAGATATCCTCAGTGACTGATCCATATATCCAACCAATCTGAGAAGAAACATATAAAGCTTGATAGAGTAAGAGAAATGCAAAATAGGACAAAACTAAAACCCAACAGCTTCATGAATGTTGATGTAATTGAACAACTGGACAAGTAATACAGAGTTACTGAGGCAACCAAGTGAAAGTTATGAACATTAATCTTGGGATGAATGGTTAGTTATACAGTTTATAGAAGTTGAATATTAACACTTTAAACCTGAGGTTATAGAAGCAGGAAATGAATATCTGTTCAAAGAAATTGGCAATGTAATTGAATTTCAAAAATGGCATCAAAATATCATATGAAGTAACACTAGAAGCTTCACCTCTTTTCCCCATTCAGTCTTCTCTTCATAGCTGCAGCTAATAACGTGAATAGCTTCCTTGATGAGGGTTGATGGGTTGACAGAGTCAGGTACTCCTCCATTCTCCATTAGTGTTGACTCAATGAAGACAGATGATAAGCCAAAAGTTTTCTCAAAGCTCAACTGGGAGATCAACATTGACCTTTCATGCTCATCATAATCTGCAGAATTTTAAACCCAAACACGCTTAGCTGTTGAAGAACTCTGTTAATTAATCACCTAAGTCCAACTGTTATCAAAAGCAAAACTTACTGTCAATCTCTGTAAGATTGAAGATGGCAGCATTCAGATCCTCTCGTTTTGCATCTCTATAAACCTCAGCCAGATCCTTTGTAGGTTTCTTCTTTGACGGGCAGCAACAAGAGCAGCATCCGCACCATGAGCAGGATGAGGAATTCTTAGGTAAGCTGGGCATAGAAGGAGGCCCATAACCATAGAGTGCTTGCCTATTGAAAACACAACCTGTTCCCACATATACTGGTCCTTGGATGCCATCAAGACCTTTCATGTTAACCTGAAAATATGATTGAAATGAAAGTCCGAACTCAAAGATCTCATAATTCATTCAAGTGCAGGGACCAATACTACTAACGCTGTTATTGAAGTGTTGAAGTGTTGCCTAGCTATTTCTTCACATTTCTAAACTTACTTATTTGGAAATCCAAACTTTAGTGACAACTTCAGTTTGAAAGTGGTGCATCCATCTGAACTTTAATTTGACTAGAACCCAAATGAGTATCAATATCCTGATTTGTCATTTAGGAACTAGTTCTCGAAAAATAAATATATATGTTCGTTTGAGAAGAAGAACTTAAAATATGTGTTATCCATACACTGTACTACTATGTTTATTGAGTCTCAGTAGAACTTAAAATAATTGCGCATAAGAAGCTAGACCTCTTTATGTTGAATAACCAAGTGTTAAATAGATGGAGAGATTAAGCTGGATTAATCTTACGTCAAAGAAAACCACATTTCTATTGGCATATCGATCGCTCTTATCTATGCCATCAAATCTCTGAGGAAACTGCACAAAGCATACATCTCGACCAACTTGTGGGTCCATCAGGATGCACATTGCCTCTCTAACTGCCTTGCTATTGTTTACATAGTGATCACAATCAACATTTAGGATGTAGGGAGCATTTGTGAGAACTGCAGACACTCTCACCTGGATGAAGCATTCACTGGAGAATTAATACACTATCGAACTCTATCAAATTAATGATATTGAAACCATTTATACGCACCAAAGCATTTTCAGCACCGGCCTTTTTGTGATGCTGGTAGCCAGGTCTCTTCTCTCTAGAGACATAAACAAGGCGAGGAAGTTCATTTCCATCTATATCACGAGCTCCGGTGTTTCCAAGGAAAACCTGTAAAGTGCCTTAATGATGAGATTGAATTTTCAAAAAAAATATAAAGTGCTTTCTCTAGTAAATATCTATAAATATATTGGATTAGTTTTTCCAAACTTAAAGCTCTCAAAGATTCTGGATTACAAAAATAATTTCAACGGATCACCTAAAGTTGTCTTTCATTATTTCCAAGAACACTGATTGGATCTCATTTTTGGAGAGGGGGACAGGGGAATGGGGAACTAGCGTCATTTTAGATACCAGATGTTTTGGAGAATGGGTCGACTGTGTAGGTTAATTTCCAAATTTATCTGAAAGTTTAAACCACAAAATTTTTATATATTTCAATGTAACTCAAAAGAAACTGAACAAAAGTTTGTCAAAACTATTTGTAGGCCCTCAACCTATTTAGGCCCTCAACCTATTTAGATGGACCTCATTGTAGAAGAAAGAGATGTTACAGTTAATAATATCATGTGCTGATGTACATCTCATCCTTCTTTTAAATGTTTAAGTAGCGTGGTTGATGCATGCTGAAAAACTCTTACTAATAGTAATAGTGAAGGTTTAACAAGACAAAATATTGCATGAATGATTAACCTGAATCATGCCAGGGTGGTCACGTGGGTTATTTCCAGGCCAAGGTGTTCCATCCTGCATAGTCCAACCTTCATCAGGTGTTTTCTGAGCCTTTGCTACTAAGGCATTAACTCGAACTTTGTACTCTTCATAATCTCTCTGTAACCAAAAAGATGACAATGAAGAAATGGCTTTTTACTTACTCAGTACATAATTTAATCAATACATCAAAATGGAACAAATATTCAAGATAACAAGTTTCAGGTTCTTACTTTCATTGCTCTGCGTTCTTTCACAAAAGAAGGCTGCACTTTATCTTTTAAATAATCAATCTTCTGTGAGAAGTAAAACTCGGGAGCCCTTGGTTCAATTGAGTATTTTTTGCAGAATGGAACCCATTTCCTTGCAAACTCTGCTGTTTCTGCTAAGGATTCAAATGAAAGCATGGCAGCACCATCATCAGATACATAGCAGGAGACTTTATCCACAGGATAGTCCAAAGCAAGAATGGATAGCACTGTATTGGCAGTGATCAGTGGAGGTTCTTTCAATGGATCAACAGTACTCACGAAAAAGTCCACCGCAGCAAGCTGATTAGGCTCACCTTCTCTTTCATACCTACACAACATAGGGTATGACCATATAATTAAAGGGTTCAAATTTTACTCTTCCATAATGATTGAATTCTTTATCTCACTATTTTCATTGTCTTTCTCATATTATAATGCCTGGAAACTCAGCCTGCTTCACTACATACGAGAAGAAAACTATCACATAAAGGTCAAAAGCATAGAATTTTATTTGATTAGATAAAAAAAGTTTCTATGCATCATCTGACTAATCTCTGAAACCAGATTCAGCAATATGAGCAGTGGCGGGAGAGAAGGTGGCCCCTGTCCCACAGCTCCAATTTCTTTTTTCTATTTTTTGCCCTATAAAATAGTTATTTTTCTTTATTTGGCCCCCCTTAATTTTGAAAATTTTCTCTTCTCCCTTTTTAGCATTGGATCCTGCCACTGTTTACCCACAAAATTATATCATTCAGCTTTAAAGTCTCCAGTAGAATGTTAATGTACCTTGCCGAGAGCCTGTCAATGTATGTTTCCCTATTAACAGGACACCACTTAGGGAATTGATCCAACACCCAGGAAAATGCAAACCAAATCTCACATATGACAGAAGTAATCCACAGAGGATAAGCACTATCTACAGGATTTGTTATTCTGTAATGGAAGAAAAGCCCCAAAATAATCAATCGCATAATTATTACAGCTCTATACGGGGTGAGTTTGTTTGGCGAAAGTGGAATAACAACTGAAAGTGGCTCTGCAGCATCACCGGACCTGCAAAAAGGCAACATTATATCAATTCAATCACATCATTTACAGAAGGACATGAGAAGAAATTGAAGCATCAAAGTCAAACCGTTAGAGGTCTGCAGTGCACTTCCCTTTTATGCGATGTATCAAATTATATAACTGGTGTTGGGACGGAATTCAAAAAATGGGCTTTGGACTTGAGTTTTCTTTGTACTTACGGCTTGTCCTCCATCTGCTGCTCAGGTGGAATTTCAGCTGGCTCCTTTTCAGGCTTTGGAGCATTCTTTTTCTTCTTGTTCTTTTTATCTTTCCAACTCTCCACTCGATTTTTCCAAATTGGATTCCCATATTCATCATTCATTTCTTCATTAAACCATCACAAGAGATGATTAATGGCAATTCTTTTAAAGGCTGAAGTATGCAATAACAATATTCAAAAAATTCAAAATTGATTACCACTATCCACTGTTGACACACTACTGACATGTCTTGCATGAATTCCAACATCCTGTGCAAATAAGGATGAGTTAGATAAAGATCACTGATATTATGTTCATTACACAACTCACTGTGCAATAAAAATATTTATAACGATCATCATACCTGAGAATTGTTTAGTTGAGATGCCATGGTTGATCGATTGCCTGATGCCTTTGCTTCACCATCATCCAACAAGTTCTCTGCAAATTAGCAAAATATTTTAAGCAATAAAGAAATAAACTTCCAATAAAACATGAATCAAGTCTTCAATAAAAAAGAAAATGCTAGAAATGACTAAGAAAGTAAGGTCTAAAAGGCAATTTCTAAAACTTGATAACTGAAAATTGCAACTCTCAAGTTAAACAAGTGCATGACAATTAAAAACTTTAAAAAAAAAAAAAAAAAAAAAAAAGCACTCCGGATTTATTCAATGGATTCCAATATTGCATCATTCAATTCTTCATTAAACACCATGCAACAAAGAGATGAATTAATGGCAATTCTTTATTTACTAAGGCATGAAGTATGCGAAATAACTATATAGTTCAAAAAAATCCCTCAAAATTGATTACCTGACTGAATCTGCACTGGTTGACACAATCCTACAAGAACATGTCTTGCATGAATTATCTGCCAACCATCCTGTGCACTAAATAAGTGATGAGTTTAGATTAAAGATCATGTAATATTTCTTAAATGTTCATTACAATCACCTCAACTTCCAGCCTGTGCAATAAGAGACCATATTTAGAAAACGATCATCCATACACCTGAAAGAATTGTTTTATTTTGAGAAATGACCCGAGTAGGCTTGAATGCGTATTTTGCCTGAATGCTCCTTTACTTGTCACCATCATCCAACAAGTTTCTCTTGCAAATAAAGCAATAAATAGTTTATAATGCAAATGAAGACATATAAACTCTTCTCCAAATAAAACATGAATCAATTAGGAGTCCTTCAAAACTAACCAAAATAAACCATGGAATAAGTAAAGTTGACTTAAAAGAAAGTAAGGTCTAAAAGGCAATCTTCTTAAAATCCCTAAAACTTGATAACTGAAAGAGATGTTAACTCTCCACAGTTTTATATACTATAGTGCATCTTTGAACACCATTAAAAACCCTTTAAAAAAAAAAAAAAAAAAAAACCAATTATATGGGAATAGAGATCCAAAAGCTTTATAGGGTGAAGCCACACATATAACGTTAGAAATCGTATAAAAAACTGAATACTATAAATCAAGTAAAATGCATAGAACGTCTTAAAGATATAAGTTTGTAAACATCAAGAGGAGACAACCATCTGAACAGCCAAGGCACCAGCAATATGATGGTCTCCCCTGTTTCTCCTTCGTGTCCCTCGTACCTTCTAAACGAATACTATTGACACATAGGGATAAACACATTAAAGCCTCAACATTTCTGGTCAAACTCCACAAAGACGTTTCACAATTATGAGTATAAGGTACACACCTGTTTGAGCGAGGCAGAGGATATGGCATATTAGTGGTACCACCGGATTCCCATCAATTTTGCTGATCACTGTTCACCTATCTAGTCAGGGAACTCCAATTTCTTCAATAATCCATCCTCATAGCTAGGATTTTCGCTCTCCTTGCTCCTGTGTTTTTAGGATCAACCCTTCCCTAACCAAAGCAGGGTGTGGTGTCCCTTAGGATGCAAAACTGTGTTGCGCTTCTGATCCAGCATTTTCCTCTGGCTTAATCGGTTGACGAGATCGGTTGAGGCTGGTGTTCTGTCGCGGGTACCATGTGAGGTTGGGTGCTTTTATCCAAGCCGTATTCGACTGGTTTTGCCACAGCGATAGAGGTGGGAAGAATGCAATGTTCCTGTTTGTGTTTTTTGTATATTTCTTTTTTCAGGGCCTAATATTTTTAATTAGATCGGTTATGAAGAGCAGATTGATACTGAATAGAGAATTCCTTGACCAGGGAAGTTTTTGAAAGGAAGAGTTCGCTTGGGGCATGGCACACTTTAATCCACAATACTTTGAATTATCACAGTTTCCCTCCTCCCCTTTATGGGTCCTCGAGGTGCATTGGTTAGGACAGGGAATTTAAAAAAAAAAAAAAAAAAAAAAAACTTATATGGAAGTATAAAAGCTAAGGTTGGACAACATATACTGAATGTATAAAAACTGAAATTAGCAAAAAAAGAGAACTCTTAAGATAAGTTGTACCATCATAAGGAGAGCCACACCGCAAGCATACTTTCCTGTTCTCCTTGATCTCGTACTCAAAACAAGACTTGCACATAGGGAAATTACAGTCATGGCAAGCCACAAACGGTTCACCATTTGTATAAAGACCCACCTGTTCACCGCAGGTATGGCATATAGGGACCCCGGATTCCATCATTTTGCTGATCACCTACTATCAGGAACCCAATTCTTCAATAATCCTTTCAAGAGATTTCCTCTCCTTGGCCTTGTTTTTATATCAAATTCCCTAACCAAAGGCAGGGTGTTTGGGTGTCTTAGAGAAACTGGTGCTGACATTTTTGTAATGGTGACGAGAAGGTGAGGCTGGTGTTTGGTGGGGTAAGGAGGTTGGGGTGTTGGTATCACCTGTTTTGCACAGGGAGAGATGAGAAGCAATGTCCTGTTTTTTTTTTTTCTTTTTCATTTTTTTTATGGGTTTATGGAAAGATTTGAAATTTTGCGGGAAGTTGAAGGAAGAGTTCGGTTGGGCAGGGCACATCTTTAACTGACAAACTTTGAATACAAGTCCCTCCCTTTATATGGGTCTGGGTTTGCCATTGGTTTAGGAACCCAAAACTGGCACGACCCAAGTCATCGCCCATGCTTCAGATTTCCATTAATGATCGAACTGTATCAAAGGATAGCTAAATTAGATATCAACTCTAAAATTATTGTAGTAAAATTCAGTTCCCAGAAGTCTTGTATGATTTACTTTGTATCATAAGACTATTTTCGGATAAACTAAATTCTACCTCAATAGGCTGTCTTAATTAACCCCTAAACATTAAGACACCAATGCTTGGAAAAAAACGTTTGTCATAACTGTAATTGATAAATTCCTCTCCCCTAATCTAGCAATTCATCAATCATGTAAATTTGAAGCACGAAAAAAACAGGCCATCTAGAAAGAAGCTCACTGCCAAACGTTAGCCAACTAGTAGTTATCAATACAAATGCCAAATATCATAATTATGGTAAAAATGTATCATCTAGAATAATTACATCCTCTATGCAGTTCTCACTCTTGATGGACAGTACAGCTATTACACTAAAAAAAGTTATAGCAACAAAATACAACCATTCAACCATTAAGATTATACATACTAAGAGTTTCTCCCCTGAAATGGGGGTTATACATTCTAATGAGGGTTAAAATTAGTTCAACAATCCGAGCAATCATGAATCGTGGTGTGCCCTGAAATGGAGTCTCTCCCCTAGTCGGTCAGTTATACTTCTGAAAGTTGCTTCCTGACACAAGTGAGGAAATAATTGTCTTTGGTGCCAGATATGGGGCTTGTTCTCCAGGGGACCATGGTTTGATGATTCTGTTCTCTAATCTATGAAACAGAATACACCTTTACCACTTTAGTTGTGTCACAGACAACGAGATTTTCAGATTCAGTTGGAGTTGTACAAAGCCAATTCACCTGCCAAAATGGATGTCAGGTAATAAATTTTGAAACAAGTGATGCGAAAGAGGAAAAAAACAGAAGCTGAATTCCAAGATATCGCTGAAGAGAGGCAGTGAGAACTCACTTTTTTGCTCAAATCGATGTTAAGACGAAGAATGTCATTGTTGCAGCCACTCTGTCCTGTACCAAGATATCTGAAGCAATCCCATACCTTTACCGATTTGTCATTCCCTCCTGAAATTATGAACTTTCCCCTCTCTCTGAACAATGAGAATGCCACACAAGATACAGCAGCAACATGGCCACCCAAAGAGTAATCCAAATGCAACCTACTTCCATCTGTGCCTGCAGTTGCAATATATTCTTTGGAAATTGATTGAGATCCTTTACGTGCTTTGCTGGTACTTTTTGACCTAATGGCAGCAAGCTCTGATTCAATGTCGATTACATTGAGAACCCCATCACCCCTACCAGCAATACATATATGGCCTGAATTATCTAACATATCAGCATCTGGAACTGCTATTGCATGAACAAATGCAGGATTAAAGCATTGGGCCGTGTTGCTACTCTTCATGTCAGGTAAACCTACAGTACAGAAAAGACGCAAACATGCGTGTAACAGGTGAATACATCAAATACATGCTTGAATACCACTTGCAGAAAGGATAATGATAGTTATACTGGCTATAGATTAATACAAGTGAGACAAATAGAATCAGACACAGATAACCCACCAAAATCCACAATTTTGAGTGGACGCCCTCTGGAAAAATCCCACATGACAAGCTTTGAATCAAGACCTCCAGTAATGACTGCCAGAAATTGTATCAATGATCATGATCAGTACACCTTGGGAATGTTAGTTCCTAACAAAGCAAGAATTATAACCATTACCAAATTTGTAAATGCATTAAAAATTCCATATACAGCACTATTCTCATATACTCCATCAAACACCGGTTAATAGAGTTGAGGCTTATACAGATTGACTGAACGGCTCTTTTACGTGGCAGACCAACTTGGCCGGCCAGTAACTTCATGAAATATATCTTGTAGCCTTTAGGTTGAACAATTGATGTAAAACACTGTTTAAGAAGATGAATGTTCATTGCAAAATTCTACTTACTAAAGTACCTAAAAATAAAAGTAATGGACATCATATCACGTCATTCAGCTCATCACGAACATTCTTCATATGTGAGCATGGTTGTATTTCAGGGTGCCATTTCACCTATGTAACGTACCTCTCAGACAGAGAGGCTTGAAGGATGGATGATGATTTCAAATTAAAAGATATAAAAGCTCAAAGAAATACCTTCCCAAGGTCTCCAAGGAATGAATTGCACACTGCTACAGATCTATAGCATAATTAAGAGTGCCAAAAAGTTGAAGAATTAACAGAGAATTTGGCAGAAGCTTTGACAAAGTATGGTGTTGACAGCTGCAAAAACCAAACTCAGAGGAAGGACAAAAAGACTAAATAGATGCATCTTACAACCACATTTGGGTGTCAAATAAACAGAAAGGTACAGTTTTCAAAGAATATCCTGTCAAGAAGACCTCATGCATAGATGAAAAGCCATTGAGATATCAAGCGCACGCTTCATGCATGCAGGGCACATCATAAAATTCTAAACACAAGTGGCAAATAATGCTAAAGGATACACTTGTATGGCCACCTCGTAGTGTCTTATAAAGACAATGCTGATGAATGTCAATGATCTGCCATGAAGATGACATTATTTAGCAGTAGTCTTCCAAAATGCACAGTAACCAGATTTCCAGAAGCATGAACAAGTGAAAAAAAAAATACAATTATAAGAGGAATGTACTGACATAGAGATGATATCTTTCATCAAATGGACGCACTAATGAAGATGCACCTATATAAATGGCAGATATTAAAACGGCCAAAAAAAAAAGAGAAGAAACTGCTTACTTTCACCTGGAGCACTTGTAGCATAATACTTTTATATTACTTGCAGAAAAATGTGATAGTCAACCTATGCAAATACCTAATATGGCAATATCTGTTCAGTTTTTAAGTGCATTTCTAAATTATATGGAAGTATTTTTCCAAAAATGGTTGTAACTTGAACCAAGGTAATGATGACAAAGAAAATCAAGCACTGCATGGTGGTATATCCATAGTGAAGATTTTATTCCATTCCATGCTTCAGACTACAGCATACTGTAGTCACTTCATTTAACAAGTAGGCCTTTTATTTTTTGTTTTGATAAACAAATTTCCAGATTTCTTACCCCCTAAGAGTTTGACCTTCTATTAAAAAAACGAGGCTGTACTAGGTGAAAAGGGCATGTAATCCTGGAATTCCTGAAATATATCTGCTCTTCAATCCACAGTTTAAATTAAGGTCATTTCTCCAAAAATAACTAGCAGATATCCATTGTCTTGGTGTTTGTTTGTGATGTACAGCAACAAAACATCACACATGCTCACACACCTTCTGCTACTCTTGAAAAGAATCCCACATCTCCCACCCTCCTTCTACAATTCTACCACAGTTTGGCTCAATGTTTATGAAGAAAATAGATCAGAAATATGTCTAGCACATGCTTGTTCCATAATAAAGACCAGTCAATTAAGGAACATATATCACCTTAACTTCACCATAATCATCTGTAGAAGCAAGAAAAGCTGCCTTTGAGTTGCAAGCAATCTGCAGAGATAATGAATCTTTTCACTTATAAAATACAAGTTTGTGATTTAATATTAGATTTTACTAAAAGAAAGGAAATCAAAAAGAGGAAATTATTCCTTGAATCAAAGAACAAGACTAACAATAGGGAAAAAGCAGATCCACATTATTCAAACAAAAAGAATAACAACTTGATACTGTTGAGTGCAGTAACTTGGTAAAATTGGATAAGATTGAGCGGCTAACACACAAAAAAAAAGCACTAATCAAATGTCAAACGTGCCTGTAATAGCAGAGAGGAAGGGTTGATTTTAAATGAGAATAAATTTACCTGATTAATTTCCTCCTTGTTATAGTTGTAACTTTGCAACAGCTTTGAAGAAGTAGCCTTCCAACACAAATGAATGAAAATAAAACCAAATTTGCAATTATTGATTACTGATACTTTAAAGGTAAAATAAAAGGACAGACGGAAGAAGACGAAAATCCTATAAACAAAGCATGATGTATAAATCAAATTTGTGGTTTACTATAGATTGTACTATGTCACATTCGTAATGAAAATAAAATAGTACACATGTGATTAAGAAAGACAGATTTTAAAAATAAGTTCCAAAAGTATAGCACTTCATATAACACAGTGAGGTGAGGAAACACATGAAGCCAATTATTTAACAATGTAATGCCAGCTTACCATATGTACATCAAAACACTTGACTTCACTTCCCGAGGAAACATATATGATGTCTTCATTCCCTGAGCCATTCAACCATCAATTGACAAAGAAGAGAAGAAGGGGGAAAAACTTAATTTCAAAATCCTCCAAGAATTGCCAAGATTGACGTCAGATCAGAACATTTTCAAAATATTTGCGTTCAAGTTTGTATCTTAAACCAAATATCTAAATAGCACTGACTTCTAGCCTTCTAAAGACTTCATACATTTAACCAGAGACTGAAAATATGCAACTTCCAATTCTTCTTGGGTTCATGGGATGGGGAGAAAGAAAGCAGATATTTCGGACTCCTTACTAACTGGTTGGACAGTGGAATAGGCATGCCGTGTGCAAGCACTAGGACACTGGCAGTAGCCAAATATATATTATCTGAAATCATTTATATTTGAAACTAACTATATCATCCATATTCAAAAGTCAAAAAAAAAAAAAAAAAAAAAAAAAAAAAAAAAAAAAATTATCTGAAATCATTTATATTTGAAACTACCACTATAATCATCATATTCAAAGTCAAAAAATAAAAAAAAAAAAAAAAAAAAAAAAAAAAAAACTATATCATCCATATTTATGAATGCAACTAAACTAATCAAGGGAGAGCTCACACTGACTTGAAACAAGTGAAGAAATAGGTTGCTGTAAACCTCCATAACAAAAAAAAAAAAAAAAAAAAAAAAAAAAAAAAAAAAAAAAACTATATCATCCATATTTATGAAAATGCAACTAAACTAATCAAGGGAGAGCTCACCTGACTTGAAACAAAGTGAAGAAATAGGTTGCTGTCCAACCTCCATAACAAGTTGTGCGTCTTTGCATCGCATATCGAACCAGCAGATGCAGCCATCCTAATTCATTTTGTTTTCAAAATGCACGAAAGAAAAGAAAAAGAAAATTAAGAACCAAAAAGAACAAAGATTCAAAATTTACCATATCCATACCTCTTAAGAACTCCCAAGTAGTCAATTTAAATTGGATAATCAAAATTTTCATTGTTATCAGAAGCGAGAGTATAAAAAGTATTAAGAGGAACGAACAGTATTACCTCGCCGGCGGTGGCGACGATGCCAGGACGGTCACGTGAGGCAATACAGCACGTGGCGGTGGCTTTGTGACCTTTCAAGCGTCTCGGCTCCGACATGGCCACTTATTGAAATATTTTCTCTATCGATCGAAATTGCGAAAATGTTTTGACAGGCAAAGGGATGGTATCGAAAAGAAAGCGGCATCGATTTCACTGCTTTTAACGACAGGCCGTCAGTATTAGAAGTTGTTTGTTTGACAGCTTTTATTACAGCATAGGCGTATCTTTCCGGCGAAACAAAGTCGTTTCAACGTAAACGACAACGAGGTTTCATTCAAGGGCCAGTACAAACAGGCTACTATTGAATAGGATTGGGTTGCGCTGACTTTGGACTTGAAACCCAGTTCAACAACCTGAAATCCAAACTCAACCCAACATGAAGCCCCATCCCTTAGAAATTTTTTTCAGATAATTTATTTAATAATTTACCTCACCTTTTACGCTTGATTAAAAAAAGAAAACAATCAACAGTAGTTAGATTAGCGAAACTAGATTATATTTACGTACTTGTTCCTCTTTCATTCTTATTTACAGGCGAATGTTACCTAAAAATATATATATACCATCATTTATTATTATATTGAGGAATATTGATGATAAGTAATTCATCAGATGATGGATCAGGTTGATCTAAACTTGACTTAATTAATCCTGATTTGTAAACTTAATTTCCTAAAAAAAAAAAATTAATATTCTGATCCACACCACAAATAATAAAAGTGAAAAGAAATGAGAGAATGACATGCTATTGAGTTGATTTTCTTCACTGATATTCCCCGTACAAAGTAAAGTAAAAAAACGCAGTATTTAATGGGCAGAATTATGTCGTTTTGCTCCTTGAGTTTACTAATAAGAAGAGAAAGTCAAAAGAAGAAATCATAAAAGAGGTGGTAAATGGTATTGCATGTGAATTGAATTTGGCAAGATTCGGGCATAGTAAGGAAAAAGGCCATAAAAGCCTCGTTTTGCTTTGCAGTGTCGTATCTCTTGACCTTTTCCTGAAACACCTTATTGGTCAAAAAATATGGAAAAATGGAGAAAAAGATAGATTTCTGCGCGCGGTAGCATGGCAATCACGGGCAAGGGGAAAGGAACTCATTCCAAGGAAAATGTTAATAGCAGAAGCTCGGTCCAAGTTAAAACCCCAAATATAAATGACAAAACTGGAGGCTTGTTTCCATGTACCTCGCTTTCTTCTGTGACTACTACCATGCGAAAAACAATGCTCTGCTGATTGGTGAAATGTACCCAAAAAGGTGATAAAAGGAAAATAAAAAAAATGAAAAAAGGTATTTGTCGTGGCCTGTGAGATTCGAACTCACGCGGGGAAACCCCACTTACTTAGCAGGCAAGCGCCTTAACCACTCGGCCAAAGCCACAATTTGATATTAGTTCGGTTTATTAGTATTATATAAATAAATAAATTGTCAAATCATGCAACAAACGGAGCTGATTGATCATTCATCGAGATAGCCAAGACTTTACTACACAAAATTCTCTAAATAAATCCTAAAATTACAGGGGGGAAAAAAAAAAAGGAAAAACAAAATAAGGACGACTAAAATTAGATTAACGGGCCATAGAGACATTCTTCTACTGGTTGTTAGATCAAAGACTGCACCTTTACCTTGAGTTGAATTGAACTAGAATATTTATCTGACAGTACAAGCAACAGCATAAGCCCAAGACTTAAGGTGCTCCTTCATGGCCATCCCATCACTCAATGGTGGCATATTCACTAAATGTTGTTTACTTCTAAACATTCCATAGCCACATGCTGTTGTTATTTCCGTATTAATCTCCCAAACACCAAAATGTCCCAAATCCGTCGACGTGCCATCAAACCCAAAATCAAGTTTTCCCAATATCTTTCTCTTACTTTTTCTCTTTCTCCTTCTCCTCCTCTCTTCTTTCTTTGTCTCTGCTTCTTCAACAGTGCTTTCTAAAGCAAGTTCACGACATTTGGAACATCTGGGCGAGACAAACTCCAAATTCTGCGACGCATTTTGCTGGGTTTGGACAATTGGCTTGGTGGGTTTTGGTGAATCTTCTTTCGTTGTGTTTCCGTTGTTAACATCTCTAACTGGCGGTTGAGTTGTCGATGACAACACGTTAGAGAAGAACCAAAGAGAGTCTAAGCTCTCTAATAAGAGCCCAGACTCCTCCATGAACCGCGCACTGCACCGCACAGAGCAGAAACAAAACCCCAAGACCAAACAACAACCCCCGCAAAATACAAATAGAAAAAAGAGCAGTATAAAACAAAGAGAACATAACATAATTAATAAATCAGTAATTAATTATAGAATTTTCTAGACGGACGCCATTGATCAAGCAAAAAAAGAACATTTAAACGCAATATTCTCGGTTTTCGTTTACGAAATTACCGTATTAGCTCTTGTTTTATTGGCTTCGTAAATAATCTATGAGGGTAGTTTTGGTATATTATATAGTACGAGTAAAGTCAGTGGGCGGTAATAACTATATGGGGATTTGTGATGCCGTGATTACGCCGGTAGAGAGACGAGGAAAAAACGTTGACCCAACGGCCAAAAAACAACGTACTGGAAGCTGATTGTAGTAATTAAAAAATTAACACGGATAATTAAGAATTAGTCATGCTATTAATTTATTATATTAATTTAATAAAGAAAATAAATGAGGGAAAGCAAATTCGATTTTTTAAAGGAAATGTTTGTTTTTTTGCTTTTGATGATTGTCCTGCACCGAATCTTCTAACATAATCGAAGATTCTAGGATATTTTGTTTTTTATTAAGGTAGTACTAATAAAGTTGATTAGAGGAGTAATTTACACGAAATTATTGGGTTTGTAATCCAATTCCAGGGTTTATCACAGAAGGCGTTCAACTTAATCATGGTTTAGTGGAATTAAGAGCTTAGGTTTAGATGGGATACAATGATTAAACAAAATATGGAATAGTAACCCATGATTCGCTAATAAATAGTGCCTACCTACCCCACTTTTGATTTTTCAATAACATATACTTTTTGCCAAAAATAAATAAATAAACGAGGGTGGAACTTTGGAATGTCCGTTTTAAAAGTAAAAACAAACAACTAAAATGATTAGAAATTTCGAAAAAACTAAGAAATAAAATTAATTAATTCAAAATGTATTGTTTAGTTAATATGTTAATGAGAGTACTAATTAGTGGAATTTTTGAATGAATCAAAATATCGAATAAATTGAATATGGATTGATCGATATTTTGACGCTGCTAATTATTGATCACATAATGATTGTAAGCGAGATGAATAATTTTTTAAAAATAATTGAAAAAAAACTAAAATGATTTTTTGAAGTTTGATAACAATTATTACTTTCAAAATTTTAAATCAACATTTAAAACAGAATAAAGTGATCTTAAATTAACTAGGAGTGTTACTATCATCAGCAGTAACTTCTGATCATTGACAACAATTAAAAATAAAAAGTTGATTTTATGTGTTTTTTTTTTCTCACACTTAACAGTAAATTAAATAAAATAATTGAAGCATTTGATAAAAAAAAAAAAGATAGCACCCCACTTGAATAAAGAATTCAATTTCTTTGGCTTCCACTCTATGTATATTCAATTTATTTATTGTTTAAATGGAGAAAACATGTTTGCTTGGTAGTAGAATGGAGAAAATAATAATCAATATGAAAATTCAAGTTTAGTCAGTTCCACCATTGCAACACTAATTTATTAAACTTTTTATACCTTCCCTCAAACAAGGGGAAGATGGACCATGGACCACCCAACCAATCGCACGTGTTTAATAATTCACATGCACATTTTACAAACAGGCCCAAGGGCCCAACTCTTCAACCTAAGAACTCCCATGCAAATACCGCTGTAAGTCTGTGGGGTAGAGCAGAGGGGACAATCCCAACAGATTGTGTGATTCACATGCTGTTTTGAAGTGCACTTGTAAGTAAGCGTTCCTTCCCCTTGGGCGTAACTCGTAAATAGTGCTTATCATTATTAGTATTATGTTTTTTCTAATATTTTTCTACTGAAATTAGATTGTGATTATGGTTTAATCAGGAAAGTTCTCTGTATCGGTAACTGTTCAATTTGAGTTTAAAAAGAAGAAAGGAAAAGCATCGCAAGATATGCATGCAAATAGAATTAAAGCATAAAAAGTTTTTTTTTCCCTCTTTTGGGTTGTTTTTACCTACTACTCCACTAAGCGACACAAATACAAATGAACTACTAGTGCATGAGATTTATCTGGAAAAACCTAGACCAGATAGAATTTTCAATTCTGAATCTGGAAGGTGGGAAATCTCAAATCCCATGTCACTATTCCCCAAACACGAGGCAAAACAGATTAACGAGGAAAAAACCGATGTTTCCAAAGTGAAATTCGAAAAAAGAAACTATCATTTACAAGTGTAGATTTGCAGAAGAAAAATAATAACAAAAATCAAAATTACAAAACTTTGAACCAAGAGTTTGAAATGATTTTTTGTTATCTAACAGTAGATGCAACAGTATGAGCCCACCATTTAAGATTATCTTTCATATCAATTTCGTTGCCAACTGCCGGAATTCTCCAATTCATCAATGGATCCTCTTTCCTCTTCCTATCCAATTCCAAACGCTCCCATGCTTCAGAAAGATAAGGCCTTGAAACTATGGCAGCTTTATCACCTCCACTACTGTCTTCTTCTCCATCTTTCTTTCCCAATCTTTGCAAACCTGGTATTATCGAAACCAAGCTCGAATCTTTGTCTTCTTCAGAAAACACAAAACCCAGATCCATAAACCCTTTCACCTCTTCAAATTCCAATTCTGATAAACTCTTGCTCAAAATTTTCTTCCCTCTTCTCCTGCTTTTACTCTTTCTTTTGGGCGATTCTTGTATTGGTACAGAAATGTTTGTCTCTTCTTCTGTAATTTCTTTCCCTGACCGAATTGTTTTCAGCTTTGGCGTAAGGAGAACAGAGTCCGGCGACTGAGAAAAGTCAGAGCTAAAGCTTGCTTTAGGCAACAATTGATCGCTCATAGACCTTGAAATGATTGTTGGAACTCTGTAAATCCCTGGTTTCAGGGCTTCTTCTTGCTTTTGATGATCTGGGTTTCTATGGAAACCCGACGATTGATGAAAATTTGATTGTTTCTTGAAGATCTCCATCTCATACCAGCAAAAATCAAAGAGCTCAAGAAATTCTTTAGCTCCCATTAACGGCTTGGCGGCTGTCGGAAAAACCAAGAGGTCAATTAGAATCTGTAATGTGTGTGTAGCTTTTCAAGGCTTCAAACGCCTTCTTATAAAGGCTCTGTCTCTGACCAAAAATGCCCTTCCGGTTTCTAGTAAATTACCCAAAGTGATTCAAATCAAATTATTGCACGTTTAATATTTGAGGACCTTAATTATTATTTTAGTAAAAAGTTACTGGTTTTACTATTATTTCCCGGTGGTTTGGGTTTTGGTCTTATTTTCCGAGTACTTTCAATTTTTATTTTCCGTGTGGGTTTGCGTTTCCCGGAAAGTAAAGTGATAGGAACAACGTGTTTAAGGGAATATGACGTGGCTTTAAGCCGAAGCAAATTTGATATTATTGAGTGTGGTGGGACATATAGTATTAATAGAGTGCACATCACATCACCAAATGTGGTTGATTTTGCTGATGTGAAATTTGCGAGTCGAGTTGAGTTGAGTCACATCTTTATCGTGTTAGATGTTAGATATGGGGTTAAGTAAATCACGCAGCAATTACAGTGATAATGATGACAATCATTACTCATTTCGAGTTCAGTCGACAATTCTTTTCTTACTTGTAAATTACTCATTTAAAATGCATTAATCTTAATTAATTTCATTTTCTAAACATATTTCTGAAAAAAACATTCGTCATCTCAACAAACATTTACATGATTATTTTTTGAAAATGAACCATTAACTTTAATAATATATTTGCATGCAATTTCTATAAAATTATAAGTTTCACATTTTCAATTTCATAAAATTGATTATACATACTCAAACCAAAATTAATAAAATTTACAAATAATTCTAAATTTAAAAGGAAATGAAATTTTAAGTATAAGCAAATAAAGTTATACACACCGAATAAAATGAAATTTAGCTTCTCATGAACAGCATTAGCCTTTGGTTTCTAATATTACAAAAAATGTAACTGATATAATTTCACTGCCCATTATAAAAAATGTGACACTTATGGTTTCAGATTATGACAAATGTGAATTATTTATTATAGTGAAACTATCACATGTTAAATACATTAGACAATGTCAATGTTAAAAAAATTGACTGCAGGCTGCAGCCCTAATCATAACCTATATTGTGAAAGGGAAGATTAATTGAGAATTTCAAAGATGAAAAATTAATTAATTATTAATCAAACACCAAACGTTCAAACTATAAAAGACAAGTAGATGAATAATTTAGCCTCTAAACCGAGTTTTATTTCCACGTCAACGCGAGCGAAAGTAAGACTTTTTAATTTCTGGTTATTTTGAATTTCAAGGGCATTATAGGAATTGAATCGCTGTTTTGAAGAATATTCTGATGCTACCAAATAAACGATCCTTTCTGATTATTGAGAGAGAAGAGAGGTGTCCGGTCAACGATGATTCTTGTTAAATAGAAAGACTAAATAGCCACCATCTCTCCGGAAAGATTAAAAAATAAATCCACGTGTGTCAGCTCTCCCACGAGGGGCACTCCTGCTGTAACAGCCAATAGTTGTTTGACGCGTTTAAGCTAAAGTATACTCACAGTGGAAGTGTACAGGTGAAGTTTGCTGAATTTTTAGGCCTAAACGTGTTTCGATTCAGACAGCAACCGGATTGAAAAAATTCATATTTGAATTGGTCTGAAAATTCTAATCTTCAACAGGACTAAAATGGAGAGATTAGTTCAGATTTTGGTCTATTCTTCAAAATTTTGGAACTTGCCTCAAATTTTTTTTTTTCAAAAAAGAAAAAAAACCTAATAATTAATTTATTTAGAAGCGTAAATGCAAATATTATTGGTATTTTGACGAACCGTAGTTTATGCGAACAATAGAAGAAAATATACAAACACCTAATAATTAATATAAATATACTTAAAAAACCCGTGTTAGCCGACCTTGTTGATTTAATTAAAAACGTAATTGTGTGATATTTGTCAATCCTCAATTACCTAGGGCTAAGGTCAATATTTTCAAAGAATGAATAAGTCAAGTTCAAGGCCAAATTGGTAAGTTCCATCTACGTCTAGGACATGCATCTTCGCTGCTCTTGGCAAAGGATAATCATCAGCAGCATCTCTTTATGAAGAGTCAGACTTTTGTTTTGCTTATAACAATGAGGGAAGAAAAGGGATTCAAATTTATTAGTTTGGTAATGGAATTTCGAAAGATGCATATATGCAATTGGACGCAAACCCGAACTAAGAAATGGACATAGATTAAGCCTCTTTTTCTCAGTGTTCGGAGCCGGTTCTATTTGGGCCCAGCTCAGCTAGCCATTGATCCTCCGGCTACCCCATTACAGGAGATGAAAGTCGACAAATAAGATTATACAATTACTAAATTAGAAAAAGAAAAAACAAAATTTGGAGAAGGAAATTTGATGTTAGATAAAACAAAAATAAAACCAATTCTTTTTTTTTTTTTTTCATTTACCTCGGGTTGGTACTTGGAAGAGATAGATCATGTTGCAGTAGATGAATGTGTATAGGTGAATTGCCGGGCAAATCTCCTTTGGCAGTGAGCTTACTTCAATGGAAATATCTTTTGCTGCATTTTGTTGCATGCAGTCATCGAGTGGCCAACTGCCAAAGAAGTAATTGCCCAGTAATTATATGCATCTATACATTATACAGTCACCCTATATTACATCACAGTCACTCGTGGTTCGTTCTGTGATGAACAGTGAATTGCGCTATTAATCTATATATAATTACATGCTGACTTGATTTGGTGATAAAACGTAACCTGTGGTGTTGTGTTTTCCATGCAGTTGGCATATTCGAAAGCACATCCAATATTATTTGGCATAAATACATGTATTCAAGAGTAAGTGGTCCTGTCCTGTGTACACAGACTTTGTTTTGGACTTTTTGTACAAGGTTTTACAATATTTATACTTTTTATCTCCTTGTTTGCTGCTTGAATCTAATAACCTTCTGCTAATAAATCCAAGAACATGGCATTCTGCATTCGATGCACTTAATCACTACATCAACATGACAATGATGGTGCCTTTCATTTTACAGGGGAATCCACAATAATTTTATTACTTTTGTAAAACAAGCAGTTTTCCATCCTTAATTGCATACCAGAAGCAAAGATAGATTCTTACATATTAGAGATAAACTAAAGGGCTGATAATTAAAATTTTAGAAGCACAGAAGAGGCAATAAAGTGATGACAGATGAAGACTGGTCCTTAGCGCGTGGATAGATGTTGAAATGATATACGAGGGACCAATATTCCATATGTATACATGAATGAGAGAAAAGATATATACACAAGTGTTGGACAGGAATAGTACTGGCATATCCCTATTCCTTCCTTCTTTTCTCATAAGCATATCCTAATTCAAGTGCGAATCCTGTTGCATATAAAAGTCATGTCTTCTGAGTTACTGTTGAATAAGTACAGACTCTATGACCATGAATGAGGAATGCCAGGCAATTCTCCCTTGGCAAACAGACGTTCATATGCATATGCATGTACTTCCATTTGCATACGATAAGTTCTGTTTTGCCAAAGGAGACTTGCCCTGCCATTTCTAGTATCATCCATGTACTTATTGTTAATTAATAATGAATGAATTTTATTAGATAGAGTTAGTCCAATGATAAGGATGTATCTCTTCTTTCTTATTCATTAGGATTGATTTTTTTTTTTTTTTTTTTTTTTTTTTTTTCATTAGGTTGATTTTTTTTTTTTTTTTTTTTTTTTTTTTTTTTTTTTTTTTTGAAGTTTTTTTTTTTTTTTTTTTTTTTTTTTTTGAGAGCATTTCTACATTATTTTTAAAAAGTAACTTTGCTCCAGGTCAATCTGAGAATATGTTTTTAAGATTATCCGAGGGGGAGTCTCAATTTCGAACTGCATAAGTTTGCTGGAGAATATATTTTCTGCAAGTATAAAAACAGGTTTATGCTATCTTTTAACTAATTAAGTTTTTAATCAATCCCAATTACTATGTTGCATTTTTCTTTTCCATTGTTTAATATGTAATTTATAAGATACTTTGTAAATTTTATCTGGAGCTAGCAAGGAGCTTTAAGATTTTATATCTCTGAAACTTCTGTATTAAAGGAGGGGCATTCGATGTATCTCGTGTTTGCCAAATGACATTAAATATTGAATTAGCAGGTAATCGAGGAGTGTCATTCTACTAATACACATCATCAGTTGCTAAGAAGATCACAAAGGATCAAACAAGGACTACTAGTGGTGGGAGGGATCCACACTTGAACAATCTACCACTTATGCTATAAGACATGTCTTTGTAAAATATTACTACAGACACGTTTTATGTTATATATATAAATATGTACAGTGAGATTTGGGATGAATCAATTAATATTTACGTATTGTTTAGTTTTAGCGTGAATGATCTGTTTTTTTTTAATTAATAATAAAGTGCAGAAAAAGTGATTATTATATATATTAAAAAAAAAAAAAGAGAAAGGAAGGGAAAAAAATTGAATGAAGCCAAAAGGAAGAGACCAAGAAAGAGGATGACCATAAAAACGATATTCAATTACGTTTCCGTACGAGAATGTATCATCTGTCTTGGATTTTTAAATTACATGGTAAATAGATTTCAGAGTTTTTTTTGCCATGGATGGCATGAGATTTGTACAGTCAGTCGCCAAGCCTTAATTACTTGCCCTCTTCACTATTACGCTAGCAAAATAGTTGAGCTGTAATCTTTGCTGCAAAAACTTCTCTTGTATATTAACAAACTTTCTCAGTTCATTAAGATTGATCAGCAGACTATATTACAAATTAGAATTGTTTCATGGTATCAGAGTTTCTATCTTCATTGAGAGTTATCTTCATTAGAATTTTCTCTGCAACTGATGAATTCTGCTTCAATGGCAACTCCTGATACTCATATTTGCAAAATCCTTCTAATCCTTATTTTATGACCTCTAGAAATTACATGCAAAATGACAATATCATTCTATTCTTGAAAGGGTTGAATGAGCAATTTGCACATTTGAAACACAAAAATTATATTGATAGACCTCTGCCTTAAATAAACAAAGTGTTCTCACTAGCTAGTTCATGCAGAACATGCAAAGTCCACAGTTTGTTCATAAATCAGTGAGATCTGACAATGACAATTCAATTCATTTACAGGGAAGGAGTTTCTTTCAAAAATTGAAATTTGTATCAGCTCACGCAGTCGATTAACTGTACAATATTATGCAAACAAGACACATTTACAAATATTATGGTGAAGTCAACTATATTCTCTAACGGGCACTATCACTCAAGTTACTTTAATTAGACCAAGGAAATTCCACGTAAAGAAACATTGACGAAAAATATGCAACCTAACTTCACAATTTCTAAATCTAAAATTGGTGGTCTCACAAATATTTCATGTATTTTTTATAGTCCATAAAATTTTTTCAACCTTTCTATTGTGATGTCGTATTGTAAAATATGAATTAGACTTGCTTGTATCCGAATTATTGCCCGACTCAGTGAATCAAACTAATACAAATATTATTTTCAATTTATTATTTTTTTTCTCATTGAATAGTAAAAAATATTATTATTTCAATACAAAGTTATTTTTCCTTAATTTGGTCTTGAGCGGCCTATAAATCAAATATAGACAAGTGAATTTCATAAAATAGGAGTGTCCAGCTAAGTCTTGTGACTTCTAACTTGATTTACATAAATTTTACAATAAAATTTGAAAACGTGAATAGGAAAAATATTTGGAAGTACCAAACAAATAAAAATGACAATAGAATACTACAGAATTATCTCTTCAGACAACATATGATGAATAAAAGTTAGCAGTAATATACCGCCCATTTATAAATTAAAGTAATGAAAAGTCATTATTAGCATTAAACATTATGTCTTATTAAAAATTTGCATATATATTTTTTTTTTGAAGGGAAAAAATTTGCATATTCTGGTAATTATTGTTTTTTATTTTTAACAATAAGTAGCGGCAGACGACGTTAAATCAATGTTATTAAATAAAATATTTCTCGTGGTTTACTAGTCGATCTTTGCTATGAATAAAAAAAAAAAAAAAAAAAAAAAACTAGTCGATCTTTTTGTATGAATAAAAAAAAAAAAAAAAAAAAAAATCAATCTTCGTTCAATTTTTTTACATTCACCCCATTATTTCAAATTGACATTGCTTTAAAGACATGTAATTCTTATTTGACAATCCCATAATATCACAATTCAAGAAAACTTTAGATGGTGGCATGTCTATTTTATAACCATAATATAATATATATATATTATATATATATATATATAGTAATTATTAATATTTCAATCTAAAATATATATTTCAATCATAAAAAAAATAAAAAATAAAAAAACAAAACAGGGTTGATTAGTACTCACTAAAATATTATAAATTCTGAGAAAAGAAATGCGATCGCTCCAGAGAGTGAACAATTGATTGTAAGATAACGATATGAATTGCGGGGCAAATCTTCTTTGGCAGTAAGCCGAACTCTTTGTGCATGCAGTACAGAGCACTGTGAGTTTGCCAACTGCCAAAGCAAGAATTGCCCAGTAATGCATATCTATTTGTGTATATTTGTACGTATCCTGTATTTTCGTATCCATGAACAGTTTCAAATGTTCAGTAGTTATTTATAGTTCGTCACCAGTGTGGCTTTTTCCCAGCACAAGGGATATTCTGAGCACAATCCATTATTATATTCAGAAATGAGTTTTGTTGTGAGGTGAGACTTAGTCAACAATTTTAATCCACAAAAATTATAATTTCAGCTTCTTCCTGTGGTAAGAGTTACTAATAATTTAGCTACTTTAGCACTTTATTTCACAATTTTAATTTTAACTCATTGAATATTTCAACTAGTAAAAATACACATTAAATATAAATTTATTTTAATTTATATTTTTTAATATTTTGTTCCCATAAAATTTGAATCACTATTGTTATTTCTTATACATGAAATGTAGATGTCAATATACTTTATGTGTTAATAGCAAACATGTGCCATAAGATTCAAACACATGCATGTGGTATGCCAATGCCATACATCGTTTTCAGTATTTGAGGCCCCTCCGTTCTTAAAGGGTCACAACTCCATAAACGTATAGTACGGAATTACTTGAAAGGGACATAAACATATGGGCATCCCTTTAATTTTTGCCTAAAAGAAATATGTCTAATTAGATACCATTCACCATGAAAAAGAAGATTTCGAAACCGAAAAAGCATATTTGAAGAAGGAAGATCCTATGGCATGTTCTTGTATTCCTCTACCATCTTTCTCTACCTTTTCCTTACTAATGTTGCATGTTTTTACGTGCATTAGTGCATGTTTTGTATCTACGTATATCTGCCTATATATATATATATATACATACGCGACTTAATGTATAATTTATATCTACGTATACTTTTAACAAAATTTATTACACAGCTATACTTTTGTTTTTCCGTCACTATTACATCCTTTAATGTATACTTAACTCCAATAAGTTCAATGACATGTAAATACATTAACTAAAACATACATCTTTTTAGTTGTGATCTCATCTTTTTTATTTTATATTATCATATGTATATGGATACATGAGATTATTCTCATTTCAATTCGTGGATGTCCCTCCCTATAACTACTTTTTCCATGCAGTTGGTATATTCTAAAGCACATCCAATATATTATTTGGTATACAACTAGTCAAAGAGTAAGTGGTCCTGTCCTGTGTAAGAGATTTCGTTCTTGACTTTCTGTACTAGGTTTTTCAATATTTAATATATTTATCTCCTTATTTGCTGCTTAAAACCCAATAAGCTTTTGCTAATAACTCCAAGAACACAACATTCTGCATGTAATTCACTTAGTCACTCCAGTGATATTACAATTACGGTACGATGCCTTCATCATTCATATATATATATATATATATTCATCATTCATATATATATATATATATATATGGAGCTAGACTGGTCCTTGGCGCGTGGATTGATGTTGAAATAATTTATAGGGACCATAAAACCCAATATTCCATATGTATAATATGAGTGAGAGAAAAGATATATACACTAGTGTTGGACATGAATAGTAATATATCCCCATTCCTTCATTCACTCCATGACCATGATTGAGGAATGCCAGACAATTGCATTTTGCCAAAGGAGAATTGCCCTGTCATTTCCAGTATCATCTACATACTTATTGTTTTTTTTTTTTTTTTTTTTTTTTTTTTTTTTTGTATTTTTTTTTTTTTTTTTTTTTTTTTTTTTTTTTTGAGTATTGGGGGAGGAGGGATTCAAACCCGGATTTATTATCGGTTCGTATGTGCATTTACCATTAGACTTTGTCTTGGTGTGCATCTACATACTTATTGTTGATTAATAATTAACGTGCTTTCTTTCTTATCAATTTGGATTCAATTTTAGCAAAAACATTTTTAAATGCACCAAGTCAATGTAAGAGAAAGTGTCTACAAAATCATATGAGGAGGCGACTTAATTTCAAATTGTATGAGTTGGCTTGAGAATAACACTTTCTGCAAGTATTTAAAAAAAGTTTAATGCTCTTTTTTTAATTAATTAAGTTTTTATTCAATCTCCCAATTATTATGTTAAATTTTTTTTCCATTGTTTAACAGACAATTTAATTTGATATTTGGAAAATATCTAGAGGGAGCTAGCAAGGAGCTTCAAGATTTTACATATCTGACATTCTATATTACAAGAGCAGCATTCGATATATCCCGTATTTGCCAAATGACATTAACTATTTAATTAGAAGTTAATTGAGGAATGTCATTCTAATAATACACATCATCAGTAGCATCAGGAGTTTTTATATTCTTGTCGTTAATTATTTATTTTTTCGATTTTGCTTTCTGTTTGTTAGTGTTTTTGTTTGTTATTTGATAACAATGTATGTCTATATATGGGTTTTTTTTTTTTTATATACCTTTTAGTGAGGATGTTGGTTTTTTTGGTTGTCTTTTCGTTCTAATAAGATATAAATATACATATATCAAGTAGCATTAATAATGTATTTAATATTGGATTTATAATGAGTTAGACTTACCTTTAATACAAAATAGCCTAAACCATTTTGATTGATTTACCCTTCCCATTATATGTCATTTACTTAGTTTATATTTATTAGACGTGGGAATTACTCACAGTTCAACAATTTGATTATGTCTGTCTCAAGTATTGCAAGACTCATATTGAAGCGATTATCCGGTATGATAATTTTTATATCCAAAGCTCGAACCTAGGACATTTAATTAAGGAGAAGAAATCTTAACCATTTTATTCTAACCGATGCCGATAAATGAATATCTTTTTAGTAAAAAAAAAAATATTCTTTTTCATTTTTAAGTTCATAATTATTCAAAAGAAATATAAATAAAACACATACTGTAATAAATACTTCAAGTCAACATTATTAGTTTATTATGAAATTGTACATCAAAACGCTTTTAAATTAATATAAAAAGATTAATAATTATTATTGCAAAAGCATTCCACAAAATAAAGAGAGGCACGTACCTTTATTGCAAATGTTTTGTTTGATGATTTAAGTGCATGAAAGTTTAAAACAACGAAAACAAGAAAGAAATTCTGTGTCTTTTCTCTCTAACCTTTTTTGTTCTTTATATATTATTTGTTAAATAGTGGGCCCATTGGCCCACATGCAGTTATTCTTTGCTATACATTAGTATTTTATATCACCATTTACTAATCCAACTGTTTTGCTAGTTGTGTGCACCCTTAACAAGGCTGGATGAAGCCACTGTGGCCCGATCTGGACCTATCAGGTATTTGGGTCCAAAAACAAAGCGCAAAAAGACTATTGCTTTTTTTTTTTTTTTTTAAACAGAGATAATTATTTTTATTAATAGCTAAGAAAAACATAACAAAAAAAAAAAAAATTCTGCAGTACCCTTAACTTTAGGGGAAACTACTTGAAATTTAATTTTTTGCATCCCTGCACCTCTTAATTTGGGACACGTGTCATAAGAATCCAACACATGCATGCGCTATGGCAATGCCATACATCACTTTCAGTTTAATTAGTTGAAGGGGACATAACCAACATATGGGCATCACTTTAATTTTTGCCTAAAAGAAATACGTCTAGTTAGATACCATTCACCACAAAAAAACGAAGATATCGAAACCGAAAGAGCATATTTGAAGAAGGAAGATCCTATGGCATCTTCTTCTATTCCTCTACCATCTTTCTATACATTTCATGTTTTTACGAGCATTCATGCATGTTTTGTATCTACGTATATCTGCCATTTATACACTATATTTGAGGCTTAATATATAATTTTCTCTCAATTTTTTAATATTTTGTGAATGTTCTTTTGAATAAGTGTTTTTTTTTTTTTTTATAAATCAAATTTACTTACCGCTTGGATCACTTTTCATGGGTTTCATATATTTAATAAGGAAAATTAAAGAAGTCTCTTTTCTTTTTTCTAATATCTCTTCTCTTTTTTCTACCTAAAGCAAAAAACCTTCGACAGTTAAACAGGAAAATAAAACAAAACGAAAAAAAAAAAAAGAGCATCGAAGAACAATATTTTGAGAAATAAATTAAGAGTAGTGCTTAGTAATTAATTCTATAGCTGGATGCTCAGTTTCTGGGTTTTGAATTTTTCTTTTCCATGGAAAGTTTAGTATTTTTTGGCTTTGGCTTGTTAAACATATTTTAATTTGGAACTTTCTCTAGTTTGGTATTGATTTTATCAGATTGAAACAATTATATTTTCACTTGTATTTTAATTCTTTCATTTAAAGAAAATTGTGGTAATTTTTAATATATAAGTATTGTAGAGAACTTTAAAATTTTGGTTCTTGAAAATTTTAGAGAGATAGAGGGAGAGATTGAGAGAGAGAGAGAGAGAGAGAGAAACTAATTTTTTATTCTAAAAAAAAAAAAAGTTTAAATTTTGAGACTCTTTAAAATAAAGCACCAATCATCTTGTCACGCGTATAAACATGCATCTATATTGGAAAGGCATCAATCACCTTGTCACACGTGTAATATAAATTTATGTTCGATTGATTCAATATTAAAAGTGTACTTGTTTAATAGAACTTTTTTAAAAGTATAAGATTTCATGCGATTTTCCAATAAAATTTTGCAGGTTTACTTTTGCATTTTGCCTATATATATAAACTGAAGGTAAACTGTGGATTATAACGGCATCGTACAATATAAAATTGATAATAGTGAAAGAATTAACTAGTACTACAAAGTCGTATGATTGATAGAAAAGAATCTTATGAAGGAACATTGACCCAACTCCCAGCATATGCTGCCTGCTTCTTCTTTACTCTTTATTCTTTCCCGTCAGTTGATTATTGCTGCTATATGATAATTAATTAAGGTGTATCGTTTAATGTGTACGTTTTTGTGTTTTTAAGGTGAACTTAATTACAACACATGGGTAAGTTAATAAAGTTTAAACTAGTTCTTTTTTCATGACCTACACATATACAATCTGTTATGGTCATGAAGATGTAGAACTATTAGGTCTCGATTTGTGCAGACTGGGTTTTTGAAGATCTGGAAATAAATTAGATGATATAATAAATTTGAAATGCATTAATACGACTTAAAAAAAAAAAAAAAAGAAAAGAAACATTTGAATACAATTGCTGAAGCGATGCAGAGACGAATTGGTGAGCAAATCTCCTTTGGCAGATGATCTTACTTTCTCCTGGCATGTATTAGCCTACTGCATGGATTGGAGATGATCAACATCATCTACCAAAGAAGATCAGCTCAGTAATTCATCTGCAGTACGTCAAATTTATGCAGAAATGGTAATGTCTTATCAATTTTATATATAGCTAGGTTGTATTTGTACTTCAATGCCAAAAAAAAGGCTCTATTTGTACTTTAAGTGAAATATTTCGTATACTCAGGGATTTATTCCCTTATCCTTAGGGCATCCTCGTACGAAATTTTAGATCTATCGAGGACATATCTCTAGTTAAAAATTGATAAATTTTCCCAGAATTAATATATTGGTCCACCAATGGACCAAACAATCACAATAGAGATTTTTTGAAGTACTTTATTTATCATATTTTTTAGTGAATGATAAAAAATATCTTCATTTGTTTGGTTTGATCATAAACCGAGTCTTAATAAATTATTATCAACTAAAATATGTTGTTGATTGCTTTTCACACAAAAGAAAACGAATTATTTTAATTTACAAGATATGCATTATGCTATGTATGTCTTAATTAATCAATGAATAATATATTTGAGTTCAATGAACGATTTCCCGTAAGATTAAGAGTTTATGAATTCTATAAAATTAAAAGTTCGATTTATGAAAAAGCCAATTATTGAGAGAGCCAATCACCAACCTCACAACAAAAGTTGTCTCATATTAAGAATGATATGAAGGGGTGAAATTATGTTGACACCGAGAAAAATTCTACAGAGATATATACAGTTGGAAATTTGTGGTCCTGACTTTTCAAAAAGAAAATCCCATGCGTATTACCAAAGTTGACAGTATAAAATGTGTTAATCGCCGTGTTTTAAACACTGGAATCAAATTAAACAGGTGTTTCATTTATATATGCATATAAATAATTAAACGACATCGTCATAAACAGATTTTTCTATGTTATAAACATGCGCAAGCGCGTGTATGTGCATGCAGATATATGCATGAGAATTGGCAAAAGTCGTTGAAAGGATATAAAGCCCTATCCAGTGAAGGGGGACCAAAACCCATGTTTGGGAAAGAGTTGAGAGAACTTATTGTGGAAGAAGAAGCTCTTGAGGAATGATCCGCAGGATAATTCTATCTCATTTCACCACTCGAATATCCATTGTTAATGTGCGAATCATCACTACATCAATATAAACGGTAATCCAAGTTCTTGATATTGGTCAGGGATAGGATGAAGGAGAAGACTGAAGAGTGTAATGAATATCAGTGCAATTCTCCTTTGGCAGGAATAAGTATGATATAGGCATATAATTAAGCTTGTGCATCTATGCTAGACCTGGTTACTGCCAAAGGAGAATTGCCCTGTTATTCAATTACACTCCAAATTAAAATATATTGTCCTGTAATATTGCCAGTCAATTGCTCCAGGTGAGCGTATTCTCTATTTCCTGATGCCAATATATGTCTCTATGTGTGTGTGCCCGTGCTCTTTGTTTACTTGCAGCAGCAGGCGGGAATAGGCAATGGAGATATATCCTCCTCAAGCAGAAAACTTTTCAACACTAATGCACTGAGATCCCATCATCGGAGCTATCTACCCAATGAAAAATTTATAGCATGTAATGCAGGCAAATCATAGATTGATAATTAGTGGCCTAAACTACATGTATCAGTTTGTGAGGGAATCCTAATGCATGGAAGTTTCTTTATTGTTTGATCATTCGCCCTAAGAGATATCAAGAGAGCCCAAGTTTTCCTATATTCTGAAAATTTATCAATTTCAATCTTTAATTGTATATCATGCGAATCATTACAAATCAAGAGAAATGAAGATTGAAGAACAATTTATTTGTTCACTCCTCAATGTATTACAACTTTTTTTGAGGAGTATCAGGGAAGAGAGAATCAAATTTGAATGTTAATTTGCTTAGTCGTATTAAATCTATCCATATTGCTAAATTTGTAAAAAGAATATAAAAGTTCATATAATAATAAGAGTTTATTTATCCTATTACCAATTCAATTCATCAAAATCCATATACTGAGATGATAAAGCTTCGGTTGGTGGAAATTAAAGTCAAAAGATGATATGTAACCCTAACGACGGAGGCAACGTGGTTTGCAGAGATGACATCGTTTTAATTGTTTTCCAAAGCATGCCGGATGAGAAATGTCGATACCAATAATAATCATAGGAAAGACTAAAAATTGTTGATAAAAGAAAGCATATCAAACACAAAATTTGAAGTGTGAATAAGAAGAAGAAGAAGAAGATCAAACCATATACTCATTTGTCAGATTCGGCGACTGGAGCGACATCTCGCTTTCTTCACACAATTTCATTTCATACTTCGGTCATTTGTTTACTACGGTGTTAGGATTCAGTAACATATGAACCCTAACTCGATTAGATGAGTGTTTGGAATCTGGGAAAGGGAAAGAAAGAGGAGAAGATCGAGAAGGAGAGAGAAACAGAAAATTAGATTTTTACTTTCCGATAAATTGTCTGTCAACGTTACATCGCGTTTTAACAAATCAGTATTCATACCATCCTAGCATTGCGGACGCATTAACCATAACAAACATTTACAATTACAGACAACCCGTATTACAAGAAACCCCAATTTCTTATTTCTATACAATTATACCCTTAAAAACAGTTGGTCGTTTCAATTCTCTAGCCTGTCGTTTGACTACAGGATAAGCGCTTTTCGGAAGCAACTGCTCAGTGCTCACTCAGAAACACCTTATCTAAATCAACAACTTCCTTACTGCCACTTCTTGTTAGCTTTTCACGCAGTGATCAACGACCAAAATGGCAATTTTGCCCATTGATAGAATGTTTAAATATCTGTCGTTCTCTTAATGCGATTATCATTTAAGGTTATTAGGATCATGCAGCCGCCGTTTTATGCCTGATTTAAACGACAGTAACAAACTAGCTAGTGTTTATTAATTTCTATTTAAATAAGTAAAAATAGATTTGTTATATAAAGGAGGATAAAACTTCTCTATTTCTGGGGAAAAAAAAAAAGAGAAAAAGAAAAAAAATATGGCATGTATAGCACCAAGATTGTAATAGATACACAAGCTAAATATGATTTATTGACGGAATTCAGAATTCAACCCCAACCTTGATACTTTAAAAAATGCCACAGCGAGTAATTGAAGACAGCATTTCCAGGTTGACTAGCCAAACTGCACAAGGATTGCCGGGCAAATCTCCTTTGACAGGGAACACACTATGTATAGGAGATGCACATCCTAATTAGTGGCTGCATGCCAACGGAGGTTTTGCCCTGTAATGCAACTGCACTTCATGTCATAGAGTCAAGGCCTTGAAGTTTATTATTTATGCAATCCTAGAAGAAGCATATACCATATAAAAATGCTTTCATTCATTGTGTGGCTGAAGGCTTTTCCAGCACTTCATTCCACTACTCACTTCCCTGTGCAAATAGTACTATTATACAATTACAGCAACCTTGTATAGTAATTTTTTTTTTTTTAAACCATATAGCTGTATGAAGGATTACTGCAGAATAACCTATCAAATATTCTTTAACGAGGGAGACAGAGAGTATGTTCTCCATTTCATGCGTGTCAAAAGCCGGTTCCTGAAATGATTTTTTGCGTGTAAAAAATGAAGCACTAGTTGGCATTTGAATCTGATCATGTTTGTCCCCCAAAGCAATGTGGGACACCATGTTTAGAAAATGGACAGGCCTCACCTTCTAAACATCAGCTCAAGGATAATAGGTTTACGCAACTCGTATTATATATATGTGTGTGTGTGTGTGTGTGTGTGTGTGTGTGTGTTGGTGTGTGTGCATAGCTTAAACTCAAAGAACTTATACCAATTTGAACAACAAGATCATTCCTTGATAGTGGATTTTTTTCCTGAAGTCTGAACTCACAACTAAACCCTGTTTGGGTGCTCAAAAGGGTTGGAGGAACTAATCCATTCTTACATGCTGTTCTAAACGTTAGTATTTAGTGTGGAAACGAAACAATATTGAACTGCATGAATCCAAGGTAAATGCAGAAGAATTGCTGGGCAAATCTCCTTTGGCAGAAGGCACATTTTAAGACTCGATACTTGCCTGAAAAATTGCTGCCTGCCAATGGAGGTATTTGCCCCGTAATATGCAACTGCACCAAAAGTCACACAACAGACCATGACATACCCTCTACGGATAGATTTGTCCATATTTTACCATGTCCATTGTCCAGTCCCTGGAGTATTTTATATACTCAAAAAGTAAAATACAACATCAAGTGTCAAGTGTTGGCAAGTGTCTATGCATGGTGCGATTGGTCTAGGAGAATCTCTTTAAGAGCTAGCTTTGCTTTTCGTTAATAATGAGCTCATTGTGAAGAAAAGCCAAGAAAAGGGAAAGGAAAAAGAAGAACAACTACTTTAAAATGGAAGATACCGAGCATTTTGGGAACTTGACCCCTTGCTGGCTCTCAAAAGCCAACCAAATTATGGCGTATGACTATATATATATGCAGAAACTTGATGCAGCGTTTTAGCTTTATTGCCATGCCTCCCTAAATCCAAAAAGTCTTCAAATTTCACTGTATAAATTAATGAAAATTTTTTTAAATTTTCTCTTATTAATTCTTTTAAAAATTTTGGCCACTGTTGACTACATAATATTCAGCAATATCTAAGTTGAAGAAATATTTAATTGCTTGAGTTGCTATGTTTGAAAGAAATATATGCATCTCTGTATTTCAAACTAATTACAATGTTTTTTTCTATATGAATTGTCTTTGCATTTAAAATTTTTTTTAATATATCTACAAGTATCTATATATTCTTCTCGATTTTAAACTAATCTTATTTTAAAACACGTAGTTGCTCCTTTTCATAAATACTTTTTGAATTTATTGTCTTTTCTATATTATAATGACACTATGGCTTTTGTCATCTATATTATAAATTGTTGTCACTTTTGTAATTTACTTTGGTTTCTTTATGTTGTTCAATGTTTCGATCTCATTTTAGAATAAGATATAATATCACCTTATTTTAAATGTCACTTAAATTATTTTTCTCATTTTAATTAACTGCGATTTTAAAAAATCAAAAGATATTAAGTTTTTTCTCATTTCTCATTATTATTTGTTAGTATCATCATTAAATTATTACATTTCTTCCTTCCTATTGTCTTTTTATTTTGCTTATCCCCTTCTTTTTCAATTAAATATTAAACTAGAGAATTAATAAAAGAGTAATGGAACAGAAAACGTATATGTCGAAGTGACAGTGCAGAGAAAGAATTGCCTGGCAAATCTCCTTTGGCAGATAGCACACTAAGCTTGCAACAATTTATATTAAGTGGCTGCCTGCCAATGGAGATTTTGCCCTGTAATGCAGCTGCACACCTGAACTGGCATACACTTAATTTCCATTTATACCAATTCAGAAGAAGCATATCCAATGGAACAATACTGTGTCCAGTGTCTTCTTGTCTTTCTATTCACCTTTATTCCCTGCATGACGTTGCCACTTTCATCTTCCAACAAAATATCCACATTTTATTTTTTATTTTACACTTCTTATGATCTAATAAAAAAAGAAGAGAAAGAGGATCCAAAGGATGTTCTTTATATATTAATAGATCGAACCCCAAGTTGACTGTCCAATACGCAGAAACACGGCGCTGCACGCAATCCGTGATCATGGCTTTATGCTTTTGAATCTCGAATATTATATAATCAGGTCCACAAATTTAAAAATGGAAAACTAAAAATAAGAAAAAACAAAGAATTTTTCAACAAGCAGGCTCAATCTTTATTCTGTAGAATATAACCAGCTCCAATTGCCTTAATAATCATCTCACGTCTGATAGCACTGGCCTCTTGTAGCATTGACTCTGTTGGTACCAGACCTCCAATATTGCTGGCGATTTCAGCACACGATTTGTGAAGAACAAACTCATTACATTCAACGCATTGGTAAATGGGACCAGAAATGGATTCTCGACAATGGTTGCAAAGGTTTTTATGCTTATTAGAACTAATAATATTTGGGTTTTCAATTAAGGAAAACTCGTGTGCATGTGCTTCTGTCAAAGGTCGTTTAGGAATGATTTTATCATTATTTGAAGGTTGTGATGGGTTTGATTTATTACCTTCATCTCCTTGAAGTTGGAAATCTACAATTTCTTGAAATTCTGCACCGTGGATTAGTATAGCAGGGGCAAAACCATCTACAACAAACGGTTCTGCTATGTTGATGTTGAAGTTTGGGACATTTCCAATATCATAATCGTGGGCTTGATCATCAACTTCAGTTGTGCACTTAACAATAACCAAACGAGCATTATTAGTGCCTGCTAGTTGAATCAAATGGTCAAAATGGGTATGATCAAAGACTGGAGGATTGAGTATAACTCCAAGTTTTAATCGAAGTTGCATTGATGAGATTCGAGCGATAATTTTGAAAGACAAATCATCAGAAAGTAGGGTTGAAGAAGTTTGAAGATCTGGGATGATATCTTTTTCATCAATTAGAGGATACACAAGAAATTCTGCTAATTTCTTAGCTATTTCACTCTTTTTACTGCTTGAAGGACCCTTCATTGCTATAATAATTGGCAATTTATTGCTGGTCTTTGGTGATTCCATTTACCCACTAAATCTGGTTAATCTCTATGATTCTAAGTACTATATACCATTGGTGCCTTACTAGAAAAAAACAATATTATACATCACTCAATTCTTTTTATACATTTGCAAGTGATTCTATTTGCATGGCCCTCCCTTAATATTATACATTCTTTTTTTACTTTTGCC
The DNA here is from genome assembly GCF_014843425.1 of Jatropha curcas. The sequence continues at coordinate 68,346 of NW_023590978.1, forward strand.
TTCCTTTGGAAGAAAGAAAAGATTAAATTCACCAGATTGTGTACAATTTCCCTGATTTGCAGCAAAGAATTTCTCTTTTTCTATTTTTACTTTCCTAATTTTACATATCCGAGTGACTAATTATTCGAATTAAGGATTAATTCAAGCGCAATGAAGTTCTAATTTGTTGAATGGACCAACGGTTATACAACCCAAGATGTCCAAATATTTAAACCAATTAAGCCCACTTACTATGAGGCCCAAGGCCCACCTAATTTAGCTATGTATACTATTATGTGGAATCCATTGTTCCTAAATTTTTTTTTTTAAATAAAATTTTGTAAATGAGGTTTTTATTTTTGTGTGTAAATGAGGTGAGTTTGGAACAATTCATGCAATTTAATCTTTAAATGTACTTACAGTGAATTTCAATTAAAAGATTATCCCGAAATCTAAAATTTAAAATTCAGAATTCTAACACATTCAGTAATTAACCGTTTCATGCCGAAAATATTTAGAAAAACAATAAATTTTTTTGAAAGAAAAATATCAAGAAGGGGAATTGTGAAAAAAAAATATTTTCTAGGCTAAAAATGAAAAAATTAAATTATATAGGCCTTAATTATGGACTTGTTTTTTGTAATTATTCCGTATTATTTCAGTTGGCAGGTATGCAGGTGCTTCTAGCAATGAAGGGCCTGTACTAAATTGGTCATGTGAACCCCAGATTCCTACAAAGAGAAAAAGATAAAATCATAAAAAGCAAGGAGAGAAGTTCAAGAAATAGACAAGAATTTGATAGAACATAGAGAGGCACCCTCCTCAAATTGAGAAAGGGAGATGTCAAGCACAAGTAGACAAATAAAAACAGATGAGAAGATAGGCTTATAATATCATAACATTGAAATATCAAAAAATGAGGGAACAAAGAAAAGGACTTTAGGCCCCCAGTGACTGTCTCTCTCTCTCTCTCTCTCTCTCTCTCTCTCTCTATCCCTAAAAAATAATGTACCCAAAGCAGACACAAGAAACAAATTAGTAAGAGTGAACTAAGGAGGTAGCAACTCCTAAAATCCAACATGTATTGCCCCTTTTGCCTTCCGTTGCATGTACATTGTGTTACAAGCATGCCTGAGGTTTCTGTATTGTTCTATGTGCTTGGCTTCTTCTCGACAAATGGTAAATAATCACAATTTCATCCACTGTTTTTATCCAACGGTTTTGGTTTCATTAATTTACATACAATAATATATATAATTCTTCTATTGTTGTGTATTTTTTTTAATCCAAGGGTCTCATGGTTTAGAATCGGCTATTCGAGTCTTTCAATAGTAGTAATTTAGATAGGTCTTAATTGAATGCACCAATAAAATTGAAAACCGTAGTATGATTAACAGAAGTCCATGGACAAAGTAAATTAAAATTTCAAACCAAAGAGAAAAAGAAGACACAAGTGTTCAGTGAACAGGGAAAAGGAAAATGAACAGAGAAAAGGGATTGAACCTAAAAAAGGTTCAAGAAGGTAAAACAAATGAAGCAGGAGACAGATACTAGTACAAAATTAGAAAGAGAGGTGGATTTGTCTCGAGTGGAAAGGCTGTTAGTGAAGAGATGGCATAAAATATGTAGGGTAAAGGGTTTAGAGGGTGTCCACAAGTAGAAAAACAACGATAAAGAATAAAACACCAAAAGTATTTTATATTAGTCAGAGCATGTGACCTTAGGCCACTAACAATATGGGAGGAGAGGCAGTTGGCAAAGTGAAACCTAACGAGAGGCCCGTGAACTCTACTGCAATCTGCAAATGCCCGTAGCTCTCGTCGAATCGAATGCCCTTTTCCCACCTCCATTCCCATGCAATAAATTCCAAATAGGACAATTGTAATTGCAACATCATCCACTCTCATCAATGCTCTGCTTCCTCCTGTCATCGCCTTTTCTTGTTTGTGTTTATTTTTTCTGTTGGCTTTGCATGTTCTGAGATCATTTTTTGTCTCCTCGTTGGTGTCTAATAATGGAACTTCTATTTTCAAAATACTAATTTCAATTTCAAATGGATGAAGCATTGACTAGTGCAGATTCCTAATATGATTATCTTAAATCTCTTTAAGTATGTTAAATGTTACTGTTATGTCATTTCAAGCTAAAATACCGACGTAGGCTTTCTTTTTTTTAACCTTTCTTTTTTTTCCCTTTTCTTGTTACAGTTCCCACTTTCGTGTGAGACAAGAGGATAGGACTTAGAAGCTTTGGCAAATCAGAGATCCCAATACAGTACAAAATATACTTATACCCACTTGACCTCTACCATTCTCATGCTATAAAAAGCCAACAACATTCTGTCTTCTAATCTCTCACTGTAAGCATTTAATAAACAAACGGAAACAGGGTAAGAGAGAAGAAGAAGAAGATGGTGTCCAGACTGCAAAGGAAAATGGCATTGCGCAGAAAGCTTCACATTCTAAGAACCCTCACCTTCTCCAAATCTGTAATTTAATTACAATTAAAAACTCATTCTTAGTGTAGCTTCCAAGTTCTTGTGCTGAATTCTTAACTCTGTTTTCTTTGTGAAGGTGAAAAGAAGCTCTATTATTGCTGATGCTATTCTTTACATTTACAAACTCAAACTCAAGTTGGAGTCAATCAAAAGAGAACTCTTATACTTAGATGCAATCAAAAGGCAATGCTTAAGCATGGTGAAGCTGCACCTCCACTTACCCAAGGTCTGTACTCTCTTACCCCATTAATTTATTTTCATGTTTTCTACTTGGCATAACATTTGCATCTTTCACTGTCTTGTATGCACAGGTGAAAGTAGAGAAAGCTGGAAAAGGATTTATCGTAAAGGTGATTTGCGAGAAGGGAGAAGATAAGCTAGTCTCAATATTAGAAGTATTTGAAGAAATGGGTCTAACAGTCTTGCATGCAAAGGTGTCATGTAATTTGTATTTTGTCATGGAAGCCATTGTTGTAGCTGAAGAACAGACTGTTTTAGATGTGAAAAATGCTACTCAAGCTGTTCTTGAGGCTATTGAAAAGCATGTAGAGGGAACAGACACAAGCAGTGTAAAGGTTGCTGTCGTTTAATTAATGACTCCAAGTAATGTTATTGTTGTCTTGAAGAACTTTCTTGCTGTTGTTGCTTTCGTTCAAAAACGGAAACAAAGTGAAATTTGCCATTTGTTCTTCTACTCTTAGTTGAAGTTTTCTTGTATAAATTAACTACGCCCACATGTCATTCTCATCTGCAAACCATGGAGACAAGAAAATACCAAAGCAGATAAGCAACGTAAAGGGATTATTTTAATTAAATCTACAAAAATCCATTGTATTCCTGCATACCAGTATGGAAAAAGAAAAAAACCAATGGGCTTATTGAAATGAATTTTGACCTATAATACCATAGCGATTCATATGATGACATGTTTAGGACTTAGGAGCAAAAAAGACAAAACAAAGGACTACCAGAACACTATTTTTGTACCCAAAAATGAAAAGATTACGGGGAAAAGAAACATAATTTTAGGATCTTCAAGTAATAGTACATAAAATGGCAAATTTAAATTTTAGCCATAAATTTTAAGACCTAATACCACATTATTAAATACTTCCTCTGTCCCAAAATATAAGTCGTTTTTGATTTGTTATTTTGTCTCAAAATATAAATCGTTTTGTGTATTTCAAGAAGTAATAAATGATATTTTTACCTAATACCATTATTAAATACTTCCTCTTGTCCCAAATAAATCGTTTTTGATTTGTTATATTTGGTACTCAAAACAAAATATAAGTCGTTTTTGATTTGTTATTTTGTCTCAAAATATAAATCGTTTTGTGTATTTCAAGAAGTAATAAATGATATTTTTTTAATGTTATCCTCGTTTACACAACCAATTATTAATTTTGAAATAAAGGATAATTTGATCAAATTACTCTTGAGTTTGTTATAATCTAGGAGAATTAAATGCTTCTTTAATCCTTGTGCAAAAACCTTAAACGACTTATATTCCGGAATAAATGGAGTAATAATCTATAAAGGACTTATGTTTCTTTATTACTATGCTACTGTATATTTGTTTATTATTCTCTTTGTCTCGAAATATAAGTCATTTAAGGCTTTTGCACAAGAATTAAGGAAGCAATTAATTCTCCTAGATTACAACAAACTCAAAAGTAATTTGACAAAATTATCCTTTATCTCAAAATCAACAGTAGTTTTTGATGTTTTTATTGTATTTAATGTAAACACGAGCACATTGAAAAATATCGTTTATTACTTCTTGAAATACACAAAACAACTTATATTTTAGGATAAAATAACAATAAAAAACGACTTATATTTTGAAACAGAAAGAATAGATTTTTTGTTGTAAAACTCTTGAAGCTATGGCTGTAACTTCATGGGCTTGCCTCCCTTTGATTAATAAAAATCTCAGCTTATCACAAAAAAAAAAAGGAGTTACAAGATTGAAAAACTAACTAATTAATTAGTTAGTACTAATTTTTCTTAAACGAAATCGAGGATACTATTCTTATGGATTAAGCCAAATATTTATTGGGAGCGTTTTACTACTTAATCAACTGATTCGGAGTGCGGGAGGATTTATTCTTGATTCAATGGATTAGAGATACCTATAGTTAGTATAGAAAAAGAAGTGCAGTTATAATACTAAATTAAAGATAAGCAATTAATCAGCAGGCCTTCGTGGTGGGCATATGTCTAGCATAATATATTTGCATGGGAACATTAATCAAAACAAGAAAAGTAATCGAGCCTTATTGCCGGGCTGAGCTCTCTGTGAAAAGGGAAACAGGGAAAAGAAAAGGAATGACTTGTCCATGACACTGCCAAAGACTGACCTAATTATCATAATTTGGATAAAAAATGTACTAAATATGAGTTTTTTTTAGCACTTAAGAGGGAGATTTAAATCCGGACCCATTACCGAATTGTATATACATTTACTATTAAACTACTACGCATCAAACTACTACGCATCGATGTCCTACTAAATATTAGTTGTCTTAAACTATTCCATCTCATTCTCTTAAAACATGTTTGTGGACTTGAAACTTTTGCAGTCAGTTTAATGCTTTGTTCTAATTGGGCTTGAACGTGAATTTTATCCCTAGACTTGCCTCGATTAAGGCAATATAATGAAATTTTTTTAAAAAAAATTGCAGAAATACTGCCGGTCAGTGAGTCAAAATAAAATTTTGAAATTGGATTAAATTCAAAGGACACCGATATACTACTTGAAGAGCTCATTTTATTAAATTAATATTTTTATTTCAAGTTTTCTCAATTACAAGAGTTTTTATTAATTTTATATTTCTATTCTATAGCCGGGCCTATTGGACCTTCTAGTAAAAAAAAAAAATTATGTAAAAAATACTAAAATGGTCTTAGTAAAAAAAAGACAAAAAAAAAAATCTCAAATTATGTCTTTCTAATTTAGCTAGTAAAAAGAAACTGGTAGTTGTTATTTCTTATTTTGAGTCAATTAACTCTATTTTGTTTCTTTAAAAAAAAATCTCTTTGCATAATATTTTGATAGTTTGAAAATAAATATTAGTTGTATTTTCAGAATAATTAAAATAAAATATTAAATAATTTAAAACTAAATTAGTTATTTATAATACTAAATTTTTTTATCAGTTAAAAATATCATAAAGTAAATTTTCTAGAGAAATCAACTTGTAAAATTTAAAAAAAAATTACTTGATTTTTTATCAAAATAATATAAATAAATAAATAAATAGAGAGTATGAGTTATATTAAAATCTAAATGATTTAATGATTACCAAACATATGTAATAGTATTTTAATATTTTTTCATCAATTTAATGAAATATTCTGGTCCTTCTAAGGAAGGGAATGTTTTAGTTATTTTGGATAATGGGACTATTCTATTAACAGAACAAAAACGTGTAATTACTTCATTTTTTTTTTCAGAAAAGAGTATGATTTGATGAACTAAATTGTAATTTTTGTTTTTTTGGAGATTGCATAAGTAATTCTTTTAATATATAATAAATTAATCACATTATATTTACCTTCTCAAACCTATTAAAAGCAAATCATCCATTACAAAAATTCGTAAATGAAAAAAAAAAAAAAATCTAGTTTGTTATCTAGCGCCAATCAGGCCAATAATTAACTGAACGTAAATGATTAATTAGGATTTAGGAAGTGATCCACGCATAATAAATTCACAATGAAAAATAATGTAAGTTTAACATGTCTTAATCATCTTTTCAGTCAAAAAAAAAATGTCCAAATCATCTTGACCGTCCATCATTATGGTATAACTCTATGATTGATAAGACTCATGATAAAATAAATGCACAATGAAAAACAAAATTGTTTGCGTTTGTTGTGAATTAAAGGAACTCATTCATATATATATATATATATCACTAATAAGGAATTCTTCGTATCACTCTTGCTAAGATTTGAATTGTTTTGTACTCGCACTCAAAAAGTATATATTCTCCGGGTTTAAATGATGCATAGTTGGAAGGATAAAATTGATAACTTAAATCATTAGATTCGAGGTTTTAGGTTTGAGTCATCTTCTTTCGAAGTTCTATCATTTATAAATTTGTATTTGTATTTGAAAATGTAATTTGTTGAGCTTATGATGCAATTTACAATAATATATTTAAAATTATATTGGTGTAATCTAGTACTGAAACGTTTATAATATACATGCCAAGCAACATCAGCACTTAATATATTTGGCCAACAGAAGTTGAATATTCCTTTTTTTTTAACAATTATATTCTTTCTTTGCTCGTCATGTGTATGTCATTGATATTTTTTTTTAAAAAAAAAAAAAGACAAAATATACATCTAGAAGTTTGATTCAAATCTCAAAATTAATAGTAATAGTTAATAATTTGTGACAGTTGATTCTTGGGATGGCAATCGAGCAGGAAAATTCTCACTGCATGTAACGAAGTAATGAATCAGCATCGAGCCTACTCCAAATGGCTGCATTGTTTTTCAATCCCGTGCATATTACACTATCAGGACGACATTTCTACTACATTCCATTGGTTTTTTTTTATTAATTCTATGATAACTTATAAATATACAGAAAATATCGTGCGATTATTTTCTAAGCTCTCTTCAATTCTTATTTAGAAATTAAAATTTATTATATTCATCGGGAAAAAAATTTTAACGCAGATCGAATGGCTAACTGGGTTTTAACCTTATGGTTGGCACTTATACGGTGCATTAAAAATATTATAAAATAATAGTATATATAGTTTACATTGCGTTCCCCTAGCTAGACTTTTTGATTAAATATATAGTAACAATAATTAATTTTTATATATAAAAAATGATAACCAATAGAGCAATCGCCAATGTCTTGTTGAAAAAGTATATGTTGGCACTTAGCTAGGAGAGAGTCTCCACTTCCATATATAAATAGTGTAAAAAGGGAAGCCATGAGGAACTTCCTGTTCCTTGCAAATGCAGTTGGAAATTATATACTCTCTATATAACATAAAATATAGAGAAAAGGGCATGAAAGTAGCCGTGGTTAATGGAAGTCAGAGAAGAGAACAAAAATTTACGAGTTTGATTATTAATAATTAATTAACGAAATTAATTCAAAAGCCATCATCCGCTCATCTGCTGTGACTGTGATTTATACTTAAATTACAGTACTTCTATATAAATAATAATGGTAGTAATAGAGAAATTGTCATAGTCCCATTACTTCACGCATCACTTGATAATCTAGAATAATAATATTGAATTCTTTTGATATTTTTGATGTAACAAATTGGCCAATTGGTTTGAATTTCTTACACCCTTTTAATGAATAGGAAAGAGAAAGACAGAAACAGCAATAACTGATTTAGTCAACTATGGAAGATAGGATTCGACTTGTAATGATATCTAGAATTAATTAATCATGCCAATTTTCAAGAATTTTGGGCCATTTTTGGTTAATACTCACCTAATTAATAATTAAACTATCAAAATGTTATTATTTCATCTAAATGGTCTTTCTTTTTCTTTAATAAAAATGTCTCCATTTTTTAGGAGAATTGAATAAGCCAAAACCATATATAAATCTTTTGAGTGTAGCAAGATGTACTTATATTTTTATATTACATAATATATAGTTTATTGTTATGTGTCTTAATCGTGATATTATCATCATTATCTTCAAATAAATAATTATAACAAAGTTTAATTAATCAATAATGGTATGCGAATTTTATTTTTATATCTATATATTTATCTTTCAATCGATTTAAGGAATAGAAACCAATTTATTATATTTACCGACAAATTACTAGCTAATGCAATCATATTTACATAATGCATGATCAACAAATATGAAATTGATGTTATCTTTAAAAATATGGTATTTATGAAATTGCTGAAAATAGGTAGATAAAGAGTGAAAGGAAATTTGAATTTTCCAGTTAGATTGTAGAAATATTAATTATTCTGGTGGTTCTTGGAAATTTTCATGACTAAAACTGCTTGCATATACAATTAACAAGGCTAAATTAATTAATTAACAAAGGGATTAGGATAGGTTTGTATTATATTTGACTTTCCTTTATTAATTAATAAAGATAAATGGTTAATTATATGAAAGATGGAGTAAAGGTTGGGGAGGTATATAAGTACATATACCATTGAAAGAAGGGATCTAAAAACAAGGCCAATTTTGATGAGATCATCAACAAACAAATACACTCTACCTATCCATATAATATATAATTAAGGAAATGGACAAACCTTATTACCATATTCGATCTATTTTCTCCTTCAATGAAGCAAAAAGATCAAACCTTTATCTTCATTGAAGATAGGGCAAATATATTTTTGAATTGGAACTAGATCAATATTCTTTAATGGGGTTTATTGATTTAATTATTTATTGGGTGATGATTAAGGACAGGAAAACCCTAATTACTAAGCAAAAATAGATAAGAGAGAGAGAGGATTATTTAGACAGAATGATCTGTACTAATGATTTTATTAAGGAAAGTCCAAAATCAACGGTTTTGAAATAATCAAGAATATATAAAGGAGGAAGTCATTTTCAAATTGCAATATATTTAATAACAATTCTTAGGATTATATTCACATTAGCTTGCACGTCCTCTATAAACTAATAACAAAAGCTCATCTGTCAACATGGCGGCCAATTTTTTAAAGGACCACCCCTCTCTTTCTCCACCTTCTCCCATTTCTTCTTCTGCTTCTCAAATCACCACCAACCTAACCCTTCCCCCCTCTCTCTCTCTCTCTCTCAAATATCTCTCCTTTCTTATTCTTTTTCATCAACATCTCGCCGGCCGGCAACGGCAGTCAATTACATAGATATATACGTAGTGATCGATCAATATAAGTATTAATTGTTATCAGCTTTGGTAAATAATGGACGGCAGGTTCAACAACAGAATAATCACTGACCAAAAAGAGAACGACAATACAGAAAGTGGTCCTGATTCACCTCCTTCTTCTAGCTTGCTTAACGACATGAAGATGACTTCCACTTCTTCTTCATCTCCAAAAAGAAGGTATTGTAGTTATTTTTCTCTAAAATTCCCTCCTTTTTAGATATCATATATGGAAAAGAAAAAAGTTACCATCTTTTTGATTGGCTTTTCTTATAAATATTTTATACTTTTGATTTTTCAGCAAACGAGCAACGCAAAAAAGGGTTGTCTCAGTTTCACTCAAGGACGTAGATGGCTCGAGGCTGAAAGGCGAAACCGCACCTCCACCGCCCGATTCTTGGGCTTGGAGAAAGTACGGCCAGAAACCCATCAAGGGTTCCCCTTATCCCAGGTAATTCTCTGTCACGTCAATTCTAACACAAAATAATCAAATTATATATAGTCTGATTTTTATTTATCTATTTTTTTTATGCAGAGGATACTACAGATGTAGTAGTTCAAAGGGATGTCCGGCAAGAAAACAAGTAGAGAGAAGCCGCGTGGACCCATCAATGCTAGTGGTCACCTACTCTTGTGAACACAACCACCCTTGGCCACCACCTTCAAAGACCCACCACCACCACCATCATCATAATAACACCTCCACCAAATCCCACGTAGCCAAACCTGAAATTTCCACACCCTCCCCACCAGAGCAGGAAAATCCAGAACAAGAAGCCGAACCCGAAGAAAGGTTCACCGATCTCGGAGACGAGTCACTTGTAACTACAGATGAGTTTAGCTGGTTTGGAGAAATGGAAACCACCTCTTCTACTATCCTCGAAAGCCCCATTTTTGCGGATGAGAGGAGCACGGCAGAGGCAGAAGCGTCGATGTATTACCCGATGAGAGAAGAGGATGAATCACTGTTTGCCGATCTGGGAGAGCTGCCTGAGTGTTCGGCGGTGTTCAGGCAACACCGTGGAGTGGGCCCACAAGTCCAGATCTGCTGACACGTTTGATTGTCATGACGCGGGTTATAAAATTCAAAGGTGGGCGTATCGTGCACCACAAGATAACAAAACAGAAATTAATTTTCTTTAGTTTTTTTTTATTTCTTTTCTCTAATTTTCTACTTCTATGGTTTTACTTATTTGTTTTATTTAAGTTATGATTTTTGCCTTGATTTCAGTGTAGTAAATTAAGTGAAATAAAAAGTCCAATTCTGAAGTCTGTCGCGATCTTCTTGTAATTATTTTGCACTTGCCGTCTCAGAATTAATGGATATATATTTATTTCTTTTCTTTTCTTTTAAAAATTTTATCCATGAAAAAGAAATATTTGTTGTCTAAATAAATCATCAATCAATCAATCAAAATCGCATTTATGATTTTTAGTTGTGAACAAGGTAAGGTAAGGTAAGGTTAGTTGGTAACCCATGAACACGAAATTCCATTTCGTCCTTTTTCTCCAAAAAAAATTGTGTCCTCTTGAGCTTCTTTCTTTCACTAGTATCTTTTTATTTATTATATTTCTTGAAATTTTCCGCGACATTTTATAATTAAGATAATTATATATATAGTTGAAATGATAATGATTTTGAGATTCAATTATAGGTAAAAAATTTCTCATTCAAAAAAAAGCTATATTTCGACATGGAGTGTATCATATTCATTGAATGAATTATGTTTTATTTGTTGAATCACATTTATTATGTCATTAACTGACAGTTGTTACAGCAGAATTACACTTCTCTATGGAACAGAAGTACAGTTCGTTGATATTACAACTTTGATAGGAAAAAGTGGAGGCTTAGATATTTATATACATTGAAAACGTGTCTGTCTGAGCAGCCACAAAGCTGAGTTGCATGGAAATGTTCGTACTTGCATTTCTGTGTTTCGGGAATATCTCTTGGATTAGGAACAATAGAAACGGTAAAAAAAAAAAAAAAAACGTGTATTAATTTATTGTTGTAAATCTTTGATGTAAAGTTTATAACCCACCTTTAAAACTTGAAGTAGGGTCTATTAGTAATATTTTTGCAGAGGCTTTTGTTTTATACATATTACATAGAGAGAGCATTGCATACACATTATTAATTCCTTCTCTAGGATAATATTATTATTATATATATAACTTTGGACACGTAAATCAAGAGAGTGACTATTGGGCAAAGACAGTACTTATAAATGGGCAGTCATACTCATAGCTCACAGCTTGCAGAACAACTGATTTGGATGAGATTCAAATGATTGGCTGTCCAAAACCAAAATTTCCAAATCAACCACCAATAAGTTTTGACTTTTAGGTGAATGATTTATATATAAATATCATATTCATTAGCTGGACAATATTCCAATTTATTACTCTAAACAATTCAATTTTGTTATCTGTCGCAGGCACATGATTTCTCTCAATTTTCTATTTATATTACCTTAAGAAATGGGGAAATAAAAATAAAAAAGAATTCTTCTAAAGTAATGAGAATCCTCCTTATACAAAACAAAGAGTTGTTATGGATACTCAGATGTGGGACCTAAGTCCTTAATTTTATATATGTTGAAGATTAAAATATATACATATACACATTGAAATGTTTATTAAATTTTAATTCATTATTATAAAATATTAATGAATTAAATATTCAATTATTGGGTATTAGCTTAATAAGTTTTAAGTTATCCCTAACTAAATTAATTAATAGTTATTTAGCGAGTGAGTTGTATTATAGGCTTTTTTTTTTTTTTTTTTTTTTTTAAGACTTTACACCGTACCGGAAACAAATTGATAATGTGTAATCAAATTTGAAAAGGCTTTTTTTTTTTTTTTTTTAAGACTTTACACGTACCGAAACAAATTTGATAAATGTGTAATCAAATTTGAAAATCTAAATTCGACCTCAGGTCATTTATAATTTATAGTTTTAAAAAAATTATTTATTTTGCAATCTCGAGCTAGATCATTAATAAGCTTTGCTTGAATGAGCTATTTTTAAACCGAACTTTAGGGAGTTGATTGGCGATTTGACTCGCTTATTCCCTGTTAATACAACATAAAAAAAATATGTTGAAATTTTATATGGTCAAAGTTTGTATAAATTTTTATTATGGATTTTTACATGTCGAACACGTGCCTGGCACAATATCACATGCAAAGTCACCGTAACGTCAGTTAATGAATGGTTGAGATCCTCTTCCTAATTAATCATCTCCTTCCTTATCCATTTACAGGCGTAGGGATCGATGTGTAATTAAAACAAAAGCCAGCTTAGCAATAGAGATTAAGAGTTAATGAAAGCAACCTACAAGCTCTAACCAATGAGTAACATGATCCATTTGATTTTAATAATGATGCTTTAGCTAAAATATTCTTAAAAACAGCTGATTTTCGTGTCTGTATCTGGGATTAGTTGAGGAATCTGTCTCTCTTTTTGATGAATACTGATTCTTTTTCTCTTCTTGAATTAATCCCCTTTCATTTTCTCATGTAAATCAAGAATTTAATTTCTGAACATCCTTTTTTTATTTCTTGTGAATTCTTGACTGTCACGATTGAGCCATACATTTTCAAAGCATAAAAATACACGTTTAGAAAACGTGGTTCAAGAATCAAGAAAATCAAGCTCACGTCTTGTAACATGAATCAAGAAAAGGTAAAGTATATATATGGTCAAACCTGCTAGCTAACAAGAACACCAAAGTTGATTTCAATAAATCTATAAAAACCAAATACTTAAAAGATGAAAATTGCAAGTATGTTAAATGCTCTGCTCGAAGACAAATATATAATTAGGCATTGTGAGAAACTTATCCGTAGTTATAAATAAGATGCTAATAGCATGTCATATCAATAAAAAAAAACTAGCAGACAGTATGGCCCACATCATCCAGACATCATCCACTGTCAACAAAATGATAAATTGCTTCAACGGAATGCGAGATAAGACAAATTTCTGAAACCCATAGGGTAATTTAATTGAATTACCTATCAATTGATGCAGAAAATGTAATTCCAAACATTACCTTAATACAACTAAATAGATAGCTTGGTGCGGATTTGGACTTTTTGAAAGCAATAGTGTAAAATACCTTGTTCCTAATTAAGCTCCCTGTCAGCTAGAAATAACAGTCGAAGGAAAAGATCTTAAATCAAAATAAAAACCAATCTCAATCTCCTACTGTTGCCATATTTCAGAAAATTTTACACAATAATGGTGTACATAAAATTAGATGCAGCGAAACAAACCAGCTCCATCCTTCGTAACAATTGAATGCAGACTAAACTCCTAGCTTGAGCAGCATCCTACTCTCTTCATAGCAGACACATCTTTACTGACATCAATTTTCTCTCCTTTGGAAGGGACAGCAGAAGCAGCATTTTCATCACCAGTTTCCATGGCCTTCTTGCTTACAATACGGTAGATCTGAGTAAGCACTTCAGCGAATGCATTGTCCACGTTTGTAGCTTCCAGAGCAGAAGTTTCCATGAAGTAGAGTGACTCTCTCTCTGCAAAGGATTTCCCATCCTCAGTTGAGACAGCCACAAGGTGGCGGAGATCTGATTTATTACCTATTAGCATGACCACAATGTTGGGGTCTGTATGATCCCTTAATTCCCTTAGCCACCTCTCCACATTTTCAAATGTTGAGTGTCGGGTGACATCATATACAAGTAGTGCACCCACGGCTCCTCGGTAGTAAGCACTAGTTATGGCACGGTACCTATACGTCAAATAAAAGGTTAGAAGGGAAGAAAAGGAAAGCTGTGATTACAAATTGTAAGTGGACGAGAAAGGCAACATGTGACCAATATAAATTGTTTACAAGTCACAGAAAGCAGAACAGCATTACACATAGAAGAACAACGTAAAATCCAATGGATATGTCGAATCAATTGCTAAACTGATTTGGCATCCAAACCCAATTTATTTACTGCACTGCATTGTGGCTGGCTCCAAAGATTCAGCTTGAGTGATGCATGCTCAAGATCCCTCTGTTAAGAAGTGAATGATAGTTTCTAGAAGATCTACATCCCACAAAAGCAGCAAATTGCTAATTTTTCATGTTAAAAAATTGATTCCTAGAAAGCATTCAAAAGACCACATATATTCATGAAATCATTCAGCAACCTTCAGTCAACCTATTCCAGGTCCACATGTCTTGTCTGGTCAGTTGAAATGATTTTGCTGAATCCTTAAACAAACAAAAGCATTGGACTTCCTAAACAGCATGATAATAGATACCAATGGCTTCTCATTATAGTAGTAGAAATCGCCTTTTGCTATTATAATTGAAAAACAAGCTTTTCCTCATTTCTGAATGTATATATCAGCAACATAATGAGCTTTTTTTTTTTTTTTTTTTTTTTTTTTTAACAGCCCCTTTTCCATCATTTCTGAAATGTATATATCAGCAAACATAAATGAGCCTTTTTTTTTTTTTTTTTTTTTTTTTTTTTTTTGCTGATAAATAAAAATATAAATAGTGAGCTTTTCACATTACATGTGATTTCAAATAACCAGGAATTTGTAGGTTCTCACATGCACATTTTTTTTTTTTTTTTTTTTTTTTTTTTGCTGATAAAATAAAATAAAATAGTGAGCTTTTCACATTACATGTGATTTCAAATAACCACTGGAATTTGTAGGTTCTCACATGCACATTTTGGCCTCAAAACTGACATGTCATCAAAATGTTCCACAATAAAACTAGTAGGTCCTACCAGGAAGAATAGTAAAAATTTCACTGGAAGTGATACTGGTAAGAATAAATGACACAAAATCGAGTAACTTTGATAAAATAATCTTAAGATACCTCAAGAAATTAGAAGTTTGGTAAGTCTAAAAGGTAGGAAAAAGAAGATGCAAAACAGGAGGGAGGATTTGGGGGGTTGGGAAGGGTGCACTTTGCAGCCCTGGAATTTCAAGCGTTTATTGTCTTGGAAATATGCAAAACTAGGCAGAGCCTCAAAATTCAGAATATGTAAAATAAATATGTTTTACTGGCAACTGTATGTATATTTGCGAGATTTTCTAGGTCCCTTTTACTAACATAAATTGTTCTAGTCACCTCCATTAGCATTCATCAAATTTTTAACTTCAAAAGATCAAGAGGAAGACTCCCAACACACCTCGCTGCATCTATAGTTTAACAGATAAATACTTATAGCCTCAAATACATGAGGTGCAAAGTAACAAGAGTACTGAGTAAAATGAAAAGGTAACTACAGCCTCAAACGCAAAGATATCAAAATCCTGCACGTGCACAAATGCAAAATCACAATGAATATGACTTTCAGACAGAGCATCTAGTTCCGAAAACTAGATAATCTACATTCTACCAAAAACAGAACCTCGAAACCAGCTGAGATTTCTTTCTCATAGAACAAAAAAGGAAAAAACCTTGGGTATGAACGGTAAAACAAAGAATCTAATGATACAATGCTTTTCTTCACATTAGCAACTTAAATAAATAGCCATACTACCAACCTCAGTGTCACTTGTATCTCTTGTAAAACTTCCATAATCCATTCCATGATACCTTTTGTTGAGGTTTCATTACCACCATAAATTCACCAGCCAACTACCGACTCGATATCAATTAAACACAACTGAACAAGCACTTCTACATCTAGCTATTGGGTGCATCCTCCCTTCAAATGCATCACAAGTAAATAGCATCTCACTATACATGCAAAGCAGCAAATCACCTTTAACCTGCTAGCACTAATTTATTGTAGAAAGGCAAAAAATGCATGTTGGCCAAGAATATTTTTAAGAAAGCGTGTATGGCCAAAATCAGACACCAATTCTAAAAATTGGGGCATAAACTTCCCTACATATAATTGCAAAGCCTGTATATGGTAAAAATAAATGAAATTCACAGAAATTGTAAAGGATCAACCTAGCAATACTGGATAACATGCCATAAATTCTATTTCTATTTGAGATCATCAATGCAATGGGGTGATTTATGTGGATCATTCTTCGTAGCTCTGATAAAAGGGATAGCAAAGATGAAACACCAGAGTAGATATGGACATGGCATATCAGGTAGACTGGGAAAATGAAAAAATAGGCCCATTAATGATTGTTTGAGTAGGGTTGGCTGAAGTTTTATCATGTTCCAGAAACTCAGAATAGGCTTTAAAACAAGCTTACAGTTGTAAGAAGGCAGGATTTTGCTATGCATCCTAAAGAGCATCAATGAGTTGCTGTTGGATAGTTAGCTGTTGGAATGTGACGATGGAGCTAAAGAACCTAGGAAATCTTAAAACTAAGGCCCAAGTTTCACCTCCACGAGACTGTAATAACAAACTAGCTATAATCAAAAGACAAGGATTTTGATCACTCGTTTTTTATTTTGCATTTGAAGTGAGAGTAATGTGAACTAGGCCCTGACCACTGATAGGATAACATTGTAAGGATATGTTACTAGAAACTTTCTCATTTCTACAATATTGTCTCTTTTTCTCCTTCTCTTCTCCCTGTTTTTGTGTTTCTCTTCCCTTCCCTCATATTTTTTCTATTTTCTCTCTCCCAAACAATAGTTACACTTGGTACCTGAGGACCACTTTAAGGTTTCAGTGGGCTTCAAAAAACTTCTGAACTTCTTAGAATAAAGAAAATACCTTAATCTTGACGGGTCAAAAATTTGATTCTGAGGCAAAGGAATGTGTTATAAAAAGTGAAAGGTAAAAGGCATTCTTATAACTGTAAGTGATACACCATGAAAGTACAGTGTCTAAGCCTGTGGAATAGAAACAAAATGTTGACCAAAATTATAAAGAGAAACTTATTACTAAATATACTAATCTGATCAAATGCATATATAGTACTTAACAAGGAAAATAGTCCAAAAATCAAGTGCAGCTGCTGTAAGAGACATGCTTATCCATCAATCCCACAAATTAAACAATATCCATGATGTACAAAAGCAAGAGTCTTAATTTGCAAACTAAAAGCAAAAAATCCAAATACCTCATGCAAATAGGAAAGATCAAAGGACAGACCATAAGTTCAGGAAGGGGGTAATGTCTATGAACTAAGATTCTAACAAAAGTCAGAAGAGAAGAGCTGGCAAGAAAGAGAAAAAGGTACTAAGGACAACCTAGTCTACCTAGAAATGATGTCACTTGGCAACATGATGTGAAACAATAACAGCATTCAGAAAAGCATAACAAAGACTGTTAGCTACATCAATTGTTGCATGCAGAAAATATGCAGGGTGACATAATAGTGTATGTACATAAAACTCTATATGCTGCAAGAGGAGTTAAAACCACAGATAATGGCCGAGGATACATACACCCTGCTAAAACAAGTTGAGTTCAGAACACAGACCATAGATAGTTCACAAAAAGTTATTAAAACTCCAAACCAGAAATTATAACTGCATGTACGCTAAAAAGTGACATACAAAAAATATGTATCGTAAGATATACAAGAAATAGGCAGTTTCTCAGGAAAAAAAAAAAAAATCATAGGGTTCTATATCATTCTCAGGCCTTCTATCTGTTACCCACCCTCCATGTTAATAAGAGGAACAAATAAAAAAAAATTCTTAAAAAGCATGAGTGCATGACCAAAAATCAATTCAGAAATCCCACTTTCAATCTGTCTAAAATCAAATCTATAACTTACATTAGCTTCTCGTGCCATCAATGTAAGGATCAAACTCAAATAAATTAATTTAGATAGTTATGATTTTGCAATACATGGTTTAGAAGTTAGGTTTATATATTGACCACACAAGTTAGCCTCTTAACCCTTCAAGCCCTATCTACAGTACAAGCAAAAGACCATCCAACTCTCTGCCACAACACCAAGAGAACCCATGATCCGAGCAAGATTGCAGCCACATAATTTAACAGAATTAACATGATGTAAATTTCACCTCCAACTAACATAAGAACGAAGAACTTATTCTTTATCATAATAAATCCTGAAACAAAATATGAAGTGCAGGAGCTATAAGAAGTCCAATCTAGCTTCTGCTTTTCATCTTCCAACCAATCTAGCTTCTGCTTTTCATCTTCCAACCGCCAACATCTAATACCAAGAATATCATAACCCAATTCAAAAACTTTCTATTTAATTCCCAACCCAATGTCAAGGTACTCATGCAACAAGCAATATAGATATGCAGGCTGTCATACAGTAGCTGCAAAATGTCAAGATCTATCAGTCTCCATCGCAAATCTAAATCCAAATCTTCACAAAACCAAGATCACTTGATATAAAAGCAAAGTAAACCTTCTTAATATGCAAATCCTAAACTCCACCACACACAAACCAAAGATATTCAGTATCCAATTTACTTCTCTGTCCCTCACTTTTCACAGCAAGCAAGCAGACCAAGACATATAAATATCCAATTAACACATGAGACCTCTTATATGTGGAAGACCCAGATCACAAAAGCAGGAAACTGTCTCAAAAACGTTTAAAATGTTCAAAAAGAGCAAACTGAAAAAAACCCAGTCGCAATTTAAAAGCTCAAAAATTTAAAGAACACTCAAAATCTCCGAAAATACACGAAGCACCCAGATCACAAAAATGAACAAAAACTTTTAAAACCCAGATCACAAAATCCACAACCAAAAGAAAGACTGTAACACAGACCTCTCTTGGCCAGCAGTGTCCCAAATCTGGGCCTTGATGACTTTGCCATCAACGTTCAAGCTGCGAGTAGCAAACTCTACTCCAATAGTGGACTTAGATTCCAAGCTAAACTCATTGCGAGTGAACCTTGAGAGCAGATTGGACTTCCCCACACCAGAATCACCGATAAGCACCACCTTAAAAAGGTAATCGTAGTCATCTTCAGCTCTATAACCAGCCATCACTTCTCCTCTTGCTTTGCTTGAAAGAAAGGAAGAGGTAACAGAGAGAAAGAGTGATTTTCTCTTGTAATTTATAAAAACACTCAAATATAAAAGCTTTTTGTGTGTTTCTTTGACCCTTTTGGCCTAGGAACGAGTTGGAAATGGGTGAGACTGCTGTCCGCTTTGCCTCTCTGTATGCCAGAGGGGAAATTTGGAGAAAGTGGGGGTGATCTTTTGAAGCCTACTTTAAATGACTGTAATACCCTTGAAAAAATATTTCTGGACTGGTGTAGCTCTTGTGAGTGAATGACTTTTAAAAAGGGTAGTTTGGTCTTTCCAGAGTTGTGTAATTAGTTCTCTACTTACGTTTATCGAAATTACTAATTACTACTAATTAATTGTCTTAATTGAAATCCACCAAAAAAATCAGAAAAATAAAAGATAAAGTTAAGGTAAAGATCCTTTGTAATAACGCCAAATTTCTATTTTATGTTGCGTGCTATTTATGTCCAATAAATTTGGGGTAACCTTGTGAAAATAAAAAATAAAAAAAGCACATGAAGAGCTTATTAGTACCTCTATTCCACAATATTTATCACATTTAGAATTTTACATTTTTTATGCAAACCATTAAAATTGTCTAAATTACAATAAATTATCGAGCAAATTGATTATATTATCCTTAATTTAATATTAACTTTCTAATAAATCAATAAATTGAAATAATAAGTATTGATCATATATAAAAGGTAAACATGAAAAAAATAAATTTATTAGTAACAAACATTTTGGAATAAACTATTTTCTCAAACATGACAAGTATTATGGAACAAAGTAGATATTTCCTTCCCAAACTATTTTATTTTAACCATTTATAGGAAAGAAGTCCTTACCAGGAATTTTGTTTCTTTTATTTTTTAAAAAATATGTATTATTTTTTGTTATTGGTGAACTCGGATTTTAGAAAATAATAATAATAATAATCTAACTTCTTCCAAAATTAGTTTACTTAAGGTATTTTCAATACAATTATGGATTCTGGCTGATATGTCTTAATAAATATAAATTGTTGATAATGATGTGGCTAAATGTGTATTTATAAATGTTAGATTTTAAAAATTGCTCCCCAATATATTCTGTTTATATTAGAATTTTCTGATGAGTGTTTTTTTTTTCAAAATTATATTTAATTAAAATTAAACCTATAACTAAATACAATAAACTAAAAACATATTCTCTACTTTCCTGGTAGGCCATGGTTGCTTTGATTATTGCTCTTTCACTAATTCAATTGCTAGGACTTTTCTTTTACAGTTTTAATTTCGCTTGAGCACGAAGAAGAAATCAATTTTAATGCTGAGCGTGAATAAAAAGAAGGTGTAAAAGGAAAATAAAAAAATAAGAAAAAAATAATAAATAAGAAAAGAAAAATAATTAGTTGAGTCACACTATCTAACAAACCGTCTTAAAATAGAGAGTATTATGGATAATGTTTATATTTTTTGACACGTACTAAAGAAGGTTATTGTTTTTAACTTTTAATTTGTTAAACTCGTAAATAAATTAGAGCAATCAATGGTTGCATGGAAGATAATTTCAGCGGATGTAAAAACAAAACTGAAACCGGTGTCATCTAACTCTATCAAACAGTAGCAAAGCAACAGGCCAAGATATGGTTTGATTTGCAATAGGCCTGCCCACGGGCCATAATCCGAGACCAGAAATCGACAAATGGGTCATCCTCTCCAATATGTCTTTACTGCAAAATTGGTCAAGTTCTAAGGCCCGATCGTCAATCAAACTAATTAAAATAAAAAAAATAGTTTAAAAATTATTTTTACTTTATTTTTTTTTAATAAATAGCCACAATACTTTTTTTTAATAAAAAATTTTTTTTTATTATTTTGATTCATGAATAGCTAGATTAAAATTTCAGTTTGATGAGCCCTAATATATTTGTAATCTAAGTATTGCAATAATAATATTACACTACATCACATAAATGTCTCTTCAATTAAAAATTCCTTGATTGAAGGTGTTAGAATTTTGGGTTTGTAATCAGTGTTTTAAATTCTACTATTGAAAAATTTTCTTATCAAAGCTTCCAGACACTGAGTAGGATAGCATGTCTGTGGGTATCAAATTGGTAGCAATTAATATCTGCCGACAATTTACTGCCATTTCCTTTCACTTTGATTTTTCTTTTATCATAACCTATGATGGCTCATTATGAAATTTATATTAACATGTGAAGATATGATTGTCAAAATATGTGCTTTTGAGTTTTATTTTTGCTTTGCATTGTTTTCCTTAAACTATCACCGTCGCGCCTTGTTTAAAATATATGATGTTTCTTTATTTTTGGCTCAATACATATTTTTTTTTTAAAAGAATTTTATTTTGATTACTGTATATTTTCAATTTATAAATTAAATTTATTAAATATTTATAAAATTAAATCATTTTAACATTTATTAAATAATTAAAAAATATAAAAATTATGATTCCGTTTGAGTCAACTCAATAATACAATGAGAACTGAATCTCTAATGGGCCATCTTTGGTTATGCATATCAATTATCACAAGTTAATTACTTTGCATAAAGTATGGAGACGCACCATCCTTTAGGTGGTCTCAACATAGCAAGCGCACTTTAAGATATAGTTGCCTAATAAATCCAATATACACAATATCTCAGGACAGCCGTAGCCATTTAATTGGCTACGATGTAATCATTAGCAAATACTACACTGCTGGTACCAGATATTTTATTACTATTTTCTTTTTTGGTGAATATATTTTTAGCATTTTTTTTTCAATAGCCAATTTAACTTACATTTTAATTTTTTTTATGATAATATTTGATTCAGTAATTCACTTTCTAATTATTATTTTGATTTCTTAAATTCTACCTTTTAAATTTTTCTGTAATTATATTTTTAAATTTTATTTTTAAATGCTATGAAATATTAATATGTTTTTAAAATTCACATCTTAGAATTTTAGATTTCAATTCTCTAAATACAGCTTTAAACTTAGGGTTTGTTAAATAAAATTAGTTATTTTTTTTGCCGTTGTTAGGCAATAGTTTTTTTATATAACTTTTAATTTGACTAAGGCAAAATACTATTTTTATTATTTACGGTGTTCGATAGCATAGCGTTTATAGTAGTGAAAAGTTACTCCTTTTAACATTTGATGAAACATTCTCTCATAAGTTATTCTCTTTTTCAGTTGACCAAGTAGCTGTCAGCAGTTTGAATAATATTTTTATCAAAAGTTGAAAGGAGTAATGTTTTATATTATACTCTTTCAAATTCTAAATATTAATATAAACGATGTGTCATTAAACATTATAAATAATAAAAATACTATAATCATGAAATAAAGTTTAATGATACCAAAATTATTTAAAGTTTTGAATTTGAATTCTGATCCATTTTGTTTAAAAAAAAAAAGGTAAGCAAATTTTGATATATATCACAGATTTTCCTATGACCTAAAGATTTTCCCAACCCTTAATCAAGAATGATTGAAATAGGGTCCACCAAAAGGAATATGTGCCTCATGTCCACGAAAGAAAGTCTCACATGGATAAAATTGAAAATAAGAAAAATGATAGCAATCCAAAAATGTTAAGGATAGTAGCACTCTCCAAACTTAGAATCTAATATATTACGCCACCAAATATGAATAGCTTTTAGTTATGCTAGCCCATTACCTCTCTCTCTATGATTGCATACAGCCATACACGTCTTTTTCATACTTCCCACCTTCACTTTCAATTCTTTAACCCTTCTCTCTCAAAATGCTGCTGTCTCCTTTTCTTGCATCTCTTCAATCTCAGACATACTTCTTCTGTTATCTTCTTTTGCTTTCTTGACCCTTTTTCCTTTTTTTTTTTTTTTTTTTTTTTTTTAACCTTCCTTCTCCAAAGAATGCTGCCTGTCTCCTTTCTTAGCAATCTCTTCAATCTCGGGGAGACATATCTTCTTCTGTTATCTTCTTTTGCCTTTCTTGACCTTTTTCCTTTTTTTTTTTTTTTTTTTTTTTTTTTTTTTAAATAATGTCTACCTCTGAGGAAGCCTCTTCTTCTTCTTCTTCTTCAACTTCTCCTCATAAAATTCAGTTAGTGTCCAAGTCTGTATCAGACCGACTTCTGAATAAATTCTTGGATGTTAGTGAATATGATTTTGATTATGCACAAAGTGGATTATGGTCTCCTCCTGTTAGAAGAAGTGCTTTCTTGAGCTCGCCGGATCGGATTTTTACTGAGGAAGAAATGCTCCGAAAGCTTAGACATGTAATGGATAATAAACGTCGACGTAGAAGAATACATAAAGCTTTCTGTAACGTATGCGTCTAGTTATATTATTCTTGTTTTTCATAATTTGAGATAAAAACAGAAATTCGTTTGAACATTAATTATCTTTTTTAATTTCCTGTTTCTTGGAATTTGTCTTTTGCAGGCAGTGTGGTGCTTTTGAAGGGATACTATTATTATCTCCATGAAAGAGATTAGGTATAAAGGCTTCATATTTATATTTCAAGTTCTACTACAATGTTACAAAGAAAGAAGATGAACTTGCATTTCCTTTTCTTTCTTTTTTTTTTTCCCAATTTCTTTTCTCTTTTTTTAGGATATGTAAACGCCATTAATTGTTTTAAAAATGATATTATAATATATAGAGAATGCATATATTTGCATGATTTTTTTTATTTGATTTTATTTTTCATTTTCGAACTTATATATATGTATATTTCAAGTTCTCTGCATTTGTTGCAAAGCTCTGCAACCAATTCATGATCTTCCTGTCATTTTCACTTTAACGGGCTATTCAGTATCCAATGAAAGTGATGCAAAGTTACGTTTAGGACTAATTAATTTTTCAACTTCTTTTTTGTTCTTTGTTTTGAGAGGGAGGGTTGGGTGGGTGTGTGTGGGGTTTCAAACATTTATAAATTTCAGAAAATTAAAATTAAAAGCCCTACATCTTTCTATTTTTTACTATTTAATTATTTTATTTATCATTTTTTTCTCAATAAACATATATAAATATTTATTTACATATAGATAAATTTTCCCTTTATTAGACAATGAAAATTGTTTGATTATATTTAAAGAAATAACCTCCATAATACCAAACTTGGAAACAACAATAAACAAAGCAAGGCACTGAGAGAGAATTAAATGCATGAACATAAAAAGACAATTTTGATTTAAATTTCAATGCATCCACCTTGGTACTAGAAGCCACAATACCATAAATTGAGAAAAATGGTAAAAAAAAAAAAAAAAAAAAAAAGTAAAAACATATATGAAATATAATTTAAAGACTTTAATTAGAAAATTAAAAAGATTCTCTATTCAATCCTGCCTTTTCCCAGGTTTGCTCTGTTTTTACCTTTGTCACATGTCCAGACATCCCTGTAAAATGCTTATGGACATACAGGAAAAGGAATTAACAGTAGCGTTCTATCTTCTTAACAAAGGATAATAAAACTTTATCGGTAACTGTTGACAAAATTTCTGTTAAAGTCTGAGGCTGCTTCTGCTGCTGTTGAAGCACCTGTTCTTTCAACATCCATGCAATGTACAATTGCATCTATTTGAATATGCAAAAGTTCTATTCTCTATTTCAATCTATCGTGCACACCGATCAATATAATTCATAGAGGGGTGAAATTTCGAATGTTCGAAGTATCAAATTCTGAGATGAAATGGTATACAGCTTATATACAGCTTAAAGAAAACTGAGTTTATATACATTAGTCTTTATGCGGGGAGTATTTTTACACATCTTCTCTGCACATTGCTCCAACATCAATCGTTGATAGCTTCATCTTCCTCCGCTGGCATCTCTTTCTTGATAGGGGCGTTTCTCTACAAGCCCCTGCTTCATTAATTTGTAGTTGTAGGGGTCAAGATCTGCATGAGAAAAATATATACTTAAATTCATTTATGTGGACTATTTAACTTAGTTATAGGATTTTGGGGGACTTAAAAGAGAAGTAATTAAGAGTTTTCTTGAACTGTTTTATGGATTGGGAAATCAGATGAATAAGTTGAAGAGTTTATTCCTTTCTGTATTTCATTTTCAACTGCTGCATATCTTTTAAAGAAGCAACTCAGATATTTATGCTTCCTTTTGCTGGATCATATATCTAGATGAAATGTGACAATTTGTTATCATCCTATGTATCACTTACAGAAGAAATAATGAGTCCACACCTGCTACCTGGGGAATTAGAGTGGAACAGGACTACGTTCTAGATATTCTTTTCCCGTAATTCCATCCTTCAATGTTTTAAAATATTCGTTGTAATCCTTCTCCGGAGGTGGGTTTTGTGGGTCCACAGTGAATGGTTCACTAAATGGAATCACACTTTTAACCTGCAAAAAAGTATAAATACATGATTCTCTCCACAACTGAAAAGGCTGGAAAAAAAAAATGAATTTCATAACTAGAAAAAAAGTATGCAAGTTACATGGTTATCATTCAAATAAAATAAAAAAAAAAAATAAAATAAACAAACAATTTCATGCACATTCCCAAGAGATCAATGAGTAATTGTCAATTTCATAGAATGGATAAAGACCTTACTTTCTTTCACAAACTTACTCAAAAGCCTCTTTTCCTTTTATTATGAAGTGCGATGGAGAACAATTTAAAACCAAGGAGGTTAGTAATTCTGGCTCTAGGAGTGAGAATTACAAAAGCTACCAGATTTTCCTTGCTACACAAAAGCAATTGTTACCAGAATAGTTTTACTTGGATACGGGGCAGATTTAGGTCCAAATTCAAATTTTCACCCATAAGTTTATTTATATTTTCAAAAATATAAATGTTTAGGCACCCAAAACTTTTATTTTTATTCTTTAACCCCCGAGGTTGAAAGTCTACAGTGTTAATATACACTGGTTTGTGATATGAGCTGTTACATGCAAAACCATAATGCTAAAGTGTATCAGAGTGTTAATGCCCGATCAATTCATTATGATGAGACAAGTTTGACAGTACATAGTTTGGTCAGTATTTCCAATCAATATTAAAAGAAAAACCAGAAAGCTTTAGGTAGAACCAAAATCAACATTACATGTGCATATGTTAAAAACTATTACCTCAAATGTCTTGTCACATGCATATGGGCTTTCCAGAGCAGCAACGCATATCCGAGCAATCTCTTCCCTTGATACTTTACCCTGCATATATCACACAATGGTTAAAGAGAACAGAAGCTTCAGCACTGTCATAAAACTGAATTTCCAAGAGAAATTTCCTGCCAACAAAGGTTTTTCTGTTGTACCATCTAATGTGGTCCTAGAAAGCTTGAGCAAGAAAAGAAATGTTAAACTTCCAGTCGTTATTTTACCGTTATATTGTCTCCCTGGTCGAAAATGAGATCTGCTCCAGCAGGCTCCTCAGTTAAAGCACAAGGCCTTACAATTGCATATGGCATACCACTTTCACGTATTAAGTCTTCCCCCTGCCATAAAGAGAGAGGGTTTAATAAAAGGAAAAGAAAAAAAAAAAAAAACAAAATATATCTGGACACTGAAATTTCAATTTCTGGCCAGATGGTTGCAATGAAGGAGAAAATTATTTATGCTGAACGTGCTATGGTCTAAGGTATTGATGATAGCTGGAAAATCATTTCCAAAATCCATTAGCTAAACCAGCAAGAATATAGATAAAGCATTGAACAGGCCATTAGTCAACAAAGAGATAAATAAATTCATCCATCCAAATGTTTCAGGAAACTATAATCTGCTACATCTTGATCTCTATGTATTTTCAATGTGCATGCACACACAACATGTGATTTACATGTCCTCTCCTTACTTTGACTTCCAAAATATCTGTACTTTTCCTATACTATACAAACTCACAGTAAACTTAGGAGCTCATACTCCTGAAAATTGTTTCCTCACCACACATCAGATATTCAGAAGTTTTACATTTTAACTTTTCTCTAACCTTAATCCTTGTGCTTTTTCTGTCACAGATCAGCCAACTGCAGCGAAAAACCCTCGTGTCTCATGTAGTTACGGAAGATGGTTCAGTGAATAATACAGATTTAGAAGTTCCAGTACTTCATAAACAGTCCTCCCCAAGTGCTCTCATTAGATTACTATAGGCATCATTGTAGTAATAGAACAAACATACCAAAATCACAAATAGACAATGACCAACCTTCAACTTGAATGTGAGGATAAAACCCAATTCCTTGTTCAAGCGTACAGCAGGAGGTTGTTTACTCAGATCAAGACCAGGCCTATCTGGCCTGGTTACTCCTGCAGAGCTCACGTGTACAAACCTACAATGAACAGAATGCAAAGCCAAAATAAATTTTTCAGCAGATCAATAAAATTCACAAAGTTAAAAAAGAACGAAAGAAAGAAGTAAAACACATGTTAAACCTGGGAGTTATAGGATCTTTTATGAAGGCCTTTATGCTCGATACTGGAAGCTGAAATGGGCCCTCCGCAAAAGTTGGATTCAGTTTACCATCATACTCAAACTTGCTGAACATGAGCTGAAAGTATATTTGGTTAATTGACCAACAGCAAGAAGCTGGTCACACAGAAAATGAACAATACTTAGCAGAGATGGCATGCCTGCAATGATATAATATTGCTGGGATCAAATGGAGGAGCATCTGGCATGGTCCTAGCTCGAAATATTGGCCTCAATGAAGAAAATGGCAGGCGTATCTGGAAAAAGCGGTTCCAATTGAGAACATAATCTTTTTAACACAGCTAGTTAAAAGGAGGTTATGATGTTACTTACTGATTGCCATTGCCCTTCAACAGTATCGAAGCTAGCTGTATAACCAACCGTGTCCCAATCACGGCTGGTACGAACGATAAGTTTATACCTACGGCCGTCTCCTTTAAGGCGCAGTTCCAAACCATCATATGCAGAAAGATCCTCGGGTACTGAAAAATTCTAGAAAAAAGAATATGGATTTACATTATCACATAGGACTTGACAAAATAAAACAATACATCCATCATGCTTTTTCTGTCAAATCATTTTTAACCATGACAAACTGCACCGGAAAAAATATAAAAAGGAAATGGCATTTTTGGCAGAGGTGTTCTCTCATATCGCCAAATTTACAATTTCCAAAAATTTCTAACATTACACCCCTCAAAACTGCTACAGCCTCAGAATTACTATTTGAGTTCGACTATATTGAATATTATATGGTGTTCATAATCCACCTCATGCGGCAAAGTCAACATGTGGAATTGACAGGGCTAATGGTTTAACCACAGGACTTCCTCATCTGATATCATGTTAGACAATAAAGCTACTCTAAAAGTTTGAGCAATCAAAATTGGGCCAACACTACCAAATTTCAAACATCAAGAAGAACAAAAAAAAAAAAAATTAGCAGCGTGATATTCAAGACAGCGAATGCAGAAGTGCACTATTAGATCATATATTGTAATACTTAGCCACACTGATGACAGGCTTTATATATGGTATAGAAATATGAAGATGATAATTAACCATACTTACCTAACTTTTGATAATGGTATATGGAAATATGAAGATGATAGTCAACCTTACTTAACTAACTTTTCATAATGGTATAATGCAAAAGAAAGATAAATCAGATACAAAAAATAGGCTTAACGGACCCATTTTAATGCAAGTTAAATTTATTCAAGAACAGGGTGTTAACAGATTGTCATGTTCTATTTAGCAGCGATAAAATCACTAATAAAGGTATGGATAGTAAAAAGGTAGAGCTTGTTGCAAACAGCAAACCAAGCCTTGTGGAAGCAAGGTGAGCAGTCAAGCAAAAGAGCTGCAGATTACCCTGGTTCTGATACTAGTGAAGCCACCATTATTTGCAGTGGAAAGAACACCTGACAAATGCAAAAGTGCACAAGAAAAAGACATGAACAGACAGTACATTTGATCACAAGCACTGCTTAGGCAACATAGTTTAAATCAAACTAACCTTTAAAAATTCCAGTTGGTCCACCATTTTCCCCACCAGTTGTGTCAATTTGGAAAGCGCTTTCACTAACACCTCCCATAACGACATCATCCAAAGCACCCCAAGGGAGATCTTTAAAACTATTGTCTGCAAGATGCAAGTTGGAGAAAGAATTTGAAGACACACACGACATATTCTAGCATAAGCTTTGCATTTTAGTGAAGGTGGAAATTTGCAAACAAGGTCCAAATTTCCTTTGATAGATTCGAAGTATTGAAATGCTTAATTGATGAAGGCTAGAGATGACAAAAACTACTAATTGGTTGCCATATAAGTAACTTGTTCAAATATTGAGGCTCAACCATTATCAAGTATCAGTTAATCCAATAAATAGTTAGATAAAACATGTTATCGAAGACTAGCTGATTCAATTGTACAGCATATATATTCCTTTCTTTTTTTTTAAAAAAAAAAAAAAATGGAGTACCTTCACATCCAAATATCAGTTTCCCATTTCGAAGTCCAACATTTTCTTTTACAGCATTAATCAAATTCTTCATCCCAATGTACTCCACCATTTCAGGTGAATCGCCTTTAATCTGCTTTCATCAATCAAAGTTCCAATGTGATTGATAAGAAAGATAAATTTAACTCCAAAGACAAAAGACATATAAAATCATTCAAGTACCTCTGGTTCAAAGAACTTGATTCCCTGTACATCATAATTGAAAGTCAGATGCCTAAAGTAGAAAGAAACAAAAACTTAAAATGGTGAATAAGGTACAACAAATTGATAAATAATTTGGTTAAGATTCATGATAATGGCCCAGCTGCACAATGACAAGCAAAAACATTATGGACATTGATACAGATGATGTTTGGAACCGTACTTGGCTATATTTCGCCCTTTCTGGAGTATCACCTTCCTTGGGACCAACAATGACAGAAGCAGCATTGATAACTTTCCTCACCCCTTTGAAGTACTCAGGGACCAATGTGCTTTCTTTAGTGATATCTCCAACTATCTGACAAGTCGATAATGAAAACATTGATTACACTTTTACAAATTAAGTCTGTTACCTGCAATTATATAGTGCAAATAATTTGACTCGAAGACAGGCCAAATTAAAGAAAACCAATCATTTTCCACACAAAATAGAAAATATCCCATCACAATGTCTTCAAAATGAAATGAAGATTTCCTCCAATAAATAAAAGCAGAAATTTTTTCTAAAGCAATATTATAGATAGGAATGGAAGCTTTGTTAGCTAGTAAATAGAGAAAGTTAAAAATAATTGCAATCATTGCATTCATCACCATGTTGTAGTCTATACTTTATAACAGCAGCCAGCTCACCAAGTCAATATTTGAGCCCAATAGCTTCCTTGCCTTCTCTGCATTTCTGACCTGAGAAAAAATTTGATGCAAAAACAAAATAAGCAGAAGGCAGCATGATCAGATTTTTATCTTTTCCATTACATATTTTCTTCGAGATATTACTCGAAACTAAGATAGGCGAAAAAACCACTCGGAGAAGGTAAGAGCAGATACCAATACTCGGACCGGCAATCCTTTCTCTCGTAAGACATCTACAACCCTTTTGCCAACACCACCTGTTGCTCCAACCACAAGGACAATGCCCGAACTATCCATTGCCGTTTTTGGCTCACTAGGTGATGGACTGGATAGTTTGTCGACTAGAAACTCAAAGAACTTCACAAATGGGAAGTTGAAGTTAGTTAAATATTTTAAGGAATTCTTTGGTTTGACGAAATAAAAGTTGGAAAAAGAACTTTCTAACCTTAGCAGGAGATGGAGGCCCATTGAAGAAATATAATGTTTTTAAAAATCTGCCAAAGTCCCAACCTTGCTTCCCAGCTTCTGCTAATATGGTTCCTCTATATGTTTTTGAAGTTAAAAAATCTGATCTTTGTCGATAATGCAATCTGTCATTAATTTGAAGAAAAGGAGAGGACAGCAGCCGGAGACGATTAGAATTTTTGGACAATTTGCTACAAACAGGTAAAGAAGAACCCTGCAATGGTAGTTGATTGAGTTATAAAGAGAAAACAATCCTATCTGAACCCAGGTAGATGAAACCAAAACAGAAAAATTGCATCACGGCTCATGCAGTTTCAGTTCAATACAAATAAAAATTCAGGATTCTTTCTTGACATAAAGCAGCTCAAGTAAATTATCAAGAAAATGAAAAACTCGAGTAAAAGAATATGCAGGCACATACAATGAGTTATTTATCAATACCTGAAGGTTAAGCATAAAAGAAGGGTGTGGTGATGATAGTCTGGTAGAATAACAATAGCACTCCATTTCTTTTTATCACTCTTCCTCTAAAATGGTTAATTGCTAAAATTTATTAGTGGAAAATGAAAGGAACAAAGAGAAAGAAATGATTGTAAGGAAACTGTTTTTGTTGCGGTTGATATTTGTTTTGAAATGTGTTCAGTAGAGACCACACACGTACTCCCATTCACCAGTCTGAATTTCCATTGACCAAAAGCCATCTCTAGCTTGCTGATGGGATGGGCGGCCTTCTGCCTTCTTCTTCTTTCTTCTATGTCAACCCAGACGCTTCTTGGATGAGACTGTGGGCTTGGCCTACTACTTGGTGTTGTTTTTTGCGAGAAAGTGGGCTCAACCTAGTTATATTTTTGTGCATAGAGTGTTTTCAGTTTTATCTATTAATGTGGGCTACAGGCCCAAATCATATATCCCCTGCTGTATTTTCTCCATCCGTTTGAACTCAAATGTGAACACGTCATTCCATTTTTTTCAAAAAATAATCACTGTAAAAAAACCTGAAGACTTACCATTTGGAAGGATATAAAAGTGAATTTTTAAATGCGATAAATAAATAATTATTTGAGTGCAAATTCCAATGAAGTTGAATATTTGTGCCTCTAATTCCGAAAGGCAGTGGGAGCAGATAATTCTTGTCGAGAGGTAGACACCTAAGGAGTTGACATGAATGAACAATTGAAGGGTCATTAATAGACATTTTAGCCCAACAATGTTCATCTCTTAATTTATTGTTAGACCATTTCAAGCCGACAGGCCATATATTTTTGTACGTGATCACCGATCTCTTTCTCGCACTATATATATATATTTTACTCTTTCTGTTCTAAAAAAAACAGTCAATTTTTACATTTTGGTTCCGCTTACGTGATGATTTTTATTTCTTAATTGTTTCAAGTAGTTATTCAAATTGCATAATTTTCATTTCTTAATTCGTGTAAAGAAAAAATGGACTATTCTTTAGGATGGAAGGATTTTTTTTTTTACGTTTATCATGTCTGAAGAAACTGCTTGTTCAAAGACAGTGTTCTTGGCTTCTTCCTATTTTTCTTGTGTAAAGACAATTATAAGTTAATAAACCACCAGAAAAATCAAGCAAATCTGCATATTTGATTCTTATGTTCCAACTGTTATCCAATTCAATTCATCATTGCTATGAAAAAACTTAAAATAATTTTATATTTAATAGCTAATTTTTTATTTATTGAAATTTAAATTTAAATTTTAATTAATTATAACATATCAAAGATTAAATATAAACGGTTAGGACTTTTGATCGTAAAATACAGTGAGAAAAAAGAAAGAAATAGAAAAAAAAAATTTCAAAGAACTAGACCAGCAGACCTATCATGTTTTGAATTTTGCCAGAGATTAAACATTTATTTATTGAGGAAAAAGTATGGAATCCTAGGCTGAACGTGTGTATTGTGAAGTGCAAGCATGGCACAATGGTACGTCTAATCGTTTTATTGGTGCTACAGATCTATGTTTTTGTTTTCTATAGAGGAAGTCAATAACAACCTTCAAATTGTTCCTAATCAACCGGGAAAACCATACCCTTCAGATAATAAAAATATTTTATTTCTTTTTTTTTTCTGAAAAAGGGTATGTTTATTTATTTTAATTTACTATATCATCTATTTTTGTAGGATTGATCACCGTCTCCTATGTTTATTGAAAAATAAAACGAAATAATATATTTATATATTCAATAATCATCCAAAATATCTGTAGTTTGTGAATAGAATATTAGGTGGCTTTTTAATTGTAATCAATAGACATAAACGAATGAATTTCTAAGTCAACTAATAATAAATCTACACCAGTCTTGTCCCAAAGTCTAATACAAAAGTTGCTGTATGAATAATATTTTATTGAGAAGTAAAATGCCGAATAAGTTGACTTTGTATCCACGTTAAGACCCCGTTTGTTTCAGTAAAATAATTTGTAGAAAAATATTTTACGATTTTTCGTTATTTGGAGCATTCAGAAATAAGTTAACGGAAAATATTTTCCTGATTAAAGTAAAATTAGGTCATTTTTCAAGGAAAACAACTTTTCTTTTTTAAGAGACTAAAAAATTTTCTGCACATTGGCAAATCTTATAAATCCATATTTTTTAATTTATTAATCATCATAGTCACTATCACCAATCACTATTTACCACCGGCGAAAATATTTATTATTATTATTAATATTTCTTACGGTATTATGATATAAAGATTTTAATATTTTTAATTAATTTTCAATATTACAACCAAACAATGAAAAATAAGTCATTTAGAAAATAATTTTCAAGGGAAATGTTTTTTCATGAAAATATTTTTCAATAAGTTATTTTATGGAAATAAATGGAGTCTAATTAATAAAAAAAAGGTTTAGTTGCTTGTTTAGTAGGGTAGTTAGCAGTTAATATGCATGCACATTCTCCATAATCATGAATAATAATATATCTCATTGACTTTAATTTGGTACATACTAAGAATTGGGACATCAACTCCTTCTGTTTTCATATGTGTTTGATATTAATTTCTCTGATACGACCCGTAAGAAATTTTTTTAAAAAAAATTTCCTGAAAATATAAAAATTATATTTTACACCCTATGGTTTTGACACCAACGTGGCACGCGCTAAGTGCTGACACGTGGCAGTGGCAACAATGTAGTGGAACAACTCAATAATGAATGACAAGACTATACTAATTTTGGATGGATTATTAATCAAGAAAAGGAAGTTACTACTAATGCACAGGGAAAACAAATTATATAGTCAATGCCATATGATTGTGTGAGAACACCAAGTAATAATAAAGAAGGGCAATTTCCCCATGTAATTTAAGAACTTTCCTTGAGTAGAACAGCTTTCAAGAGAAGGAAAAAACGAACATATGGTCTTATTCTTGATTTACAAATTTTGACTTTGTTGCAGCAAAATGGCTATTCAGAGGTTTGGCGGGCAGCTTGTAGAAAGAGAGGAGCTGGAGACCAAATTTGGTAGAAAGTAGAAACTAGTCACCCTTTGCCTTAGCCTTCATTGACCACTACAGAGGAATGATAACCTTTTAGAAGAGATAGCGTATCTAAAATTTTTCTCACCACTCTCTGATTAAACTGCATGCTGGTCCTAATAATGCCACTCCTAGTTGCTTTACAGCTTTTTTTTTTTTTTTTTTGAAGATGGAGACCTCCAATAAATTTTTCCCTATTTTATAAGGCATCTCATCTCTCATCTGCACTTGATATTGTATGATTAATCTTATAATAAGTAAATATAGTTATTTTTATCTCATTTGTATTTGAAAAAAAAGTAAATATAACTTTGTATAAGGACCACTTTGAAATTTGATCATTTTCCGCGATGTGATACATATGCTACTTAATGTGAAAAGCCGAGCCGGATCATGTGCAAGCTAGTGAGCCAAAAGAAGAAGAATTAGAATTAGGTGGCAAATAGGATCTTTTGACGGTGGCCGGCGACTTCTCTGACTCTCTCACCTACCTAATACCTTTCTTCTCCACGCGGCGTTTCTTCCCTTATTTTTCGTTTTCCAATTTCCAACTTACAAAGAAAAAAACGTTACACTCAGTAACATGACCAACACTTACTTGCATGACTCTCTCTCTCTCTCTGTTTAATCTTTGACTTGGCCCATGCCTAACTTCATCTCCAAGCTCTCTCTCTCTAGCCGTCACGCGGCACTGCATGAATTTCTCTCTCTAGACTTTGCTTATAAAAAACCACACCAACCTTCCATAACAAACACTTCTATACATTAAAGCCATTTCCTTTTCGCTTTCTCTCTGCTTCACTTACAAAACCCAGATATTTTATTCTCTCTCTTTTCACTTCTGCAACATCCATGGCTCGTTCTTCTGCCTTAGCGCTCTTTTTCTTGCTCATCATAGTTTCTACATTCGTGTCAAACACAGAAAGCAGGAAGCTTTTGATGACTAGTAAAAAGGAGGATTCTGGTTCTGTCTCTTCCTCGTTTGCCAGCTTAGTTCTCGGTGTCCTTCCTAAGGGCACTGTACCATCTTCTTCGCCTAGCAGGAAAGGTCATGCCACCCTAGCCAACGAGCAGCTCTTCCAAAGGCATTTGGCCACTATTGATCGGATTCTAGGGTCTGTTCCAAGCCCTGGCGTTGGTCATTAAACTCTCTGCAGTTCTAAAATTTAATTTTCTTGGATATTATTTGTTCATTAATTAGTTTCAATCTTATATTATCCACTAAAATTTTGATAAATTCTTTAGTTTTTTTCTTTTTTTGTTCTTATTTGTGGTGGGTTAGACAAACACGGAATGGTAGAGCTACATAGTGGACTGGCTGTCAATTCTCTTTCATTTTCTTTTTGTTAAAAGGGGTTGATTTACATGTTTGCATCCCTTTATTATTACTTACAAACAGTCTCGTGAAAGTGATGTCGCATTATTTCATTTTGTCATTTTGCTGGCCTGGCTAATTTTTGATACACAACATATATATATATAAAAGAAATTAATCATATAATTAATATAAATATGTGGTTGGAGATCTTTTTTCCTTTTGAAAAAGAAATTCCAAATAGAGAAATTAATCTTAAAATATTAATCAGAAAGATAGCGTAGAGGTCTACTTATCAAGAAATTGCCTGCCACTATTCTCATTAAGAGAAGAAATAAAGAAAAGGCCGTAAATGTGTATGGGGACTCCATCAATTTCTGATCTATCACAAGCCTAATTGTCTGTCACCTTTCCAAATATAGTATTATAATCTGCAATCTCTCTCTGTATAATTGAAAAAAATTTTTATCTCTTTACAACTTTTTATTTACTAAATTAATAAAAGTTATTACAGTCGAGAGTATTTAAATTTGATATCTCCCATTTCTTATATAGAGAGAAAAACAACTATATTTATTATTTATATGGGTAAGTTGGAAAATGTAAATTAAAAGTTCTAATTTAGATTAAATTAATCCTCCAGCGGAGTATTTTTTTTTTTTTTTTATAATAGGAAAATTATTGGCTTATACCAATGATGATTTGATGGAAAGCTGTCTCCGTTCGACACGTGCGAGATTTCAACAGCATGCTTGCAGTTTGTTGAATTGTGAAGAACAATTGGAAAACGCTTGTCTTAATTTTCTTCGAACCTTCACTCTCGTGTATTAGAGTTGACCTGTGAAATGCGACTTAAATTTATGGTTGTGGCTGCCTACTACTCTATCAACTTTGGGAAATGGGAAAAGTTGATTCGAACGGTTCTAATTTTCAATGCTTTGATTAATTAATCCTTAAAACGAAATTAGTGAAAAGCTTAGTCATAGTTTTTAATGCTCACAACAAATATAAATGACAAAAAAAATCTCCACCACAGCCCAAAACTAAGTCCACTAAACACAACAAACATTTGCTAAGAACTTAAAAAGAAAGAAATATATTTGTATTTTTTTTTTTAATTCCGCGGATCACTTCTATATACATTTCAAATC
Organism: Jatropha curcas; assembly: GCF_014843425.1. Next base: position 105,325 of record NW_023590978.1, read on the forward strand.
AATGTTGCAGTTTGTCTTAAAATATATTTCATATCCGTTAATTTAACCATTTATTGATTAAAATGTAATATATTTAATAATCATTTTTAATTAAATTAATTTTTTTTAACATTCAAAAGAGAGAATTTTTTATATATTTTTTTAATATTGGAATTCAAGTGTTCACTCAAAAATAAATGTATTCTATTATAAAAACAAAATGTATAATCAAAGCAATGTGTGGCGTTGAGCAAAAGTCCAAAGCGTTGAAAGAAGTGAAGTGAAGAGATAAATAAAAATAAATAGTATGAGTTGATTAGAAGTAATCAAAAGAGATTGGCAAGTAAAGATAAAAGTGGCGAGCAAAAGTTTGCCTTGTCTTGCCCAACACAAGGGCTCCACAAACCGCCCCTTGATTCCTAATTTAATTTCGATTCAACAAACTGAATTGCAACATTTTCCATATCTTCCGTCGGCTCATCAAAACTGTCCTTCATCTCTTAATTTCACATTTAACTATATTATACATTGTACTAATATTTGTTTATATTTATATTATAATGACTTGAATTAGTTAACAGCCACGTATTTTCTCTAAAAGGCAAGTTTCATAAGAATTGGATTATCCATATATATCACCATTTTCACTATTTACAAATTTCTATTCCTGCTGATTTGTAAATTTCTGGATGTTATTTTCTGATTGTTTTATGACTCAGATGGTGTAGCTTATCTTGGGCAGAATGCAATATAGCTGTCTTTTTCTTTTTTCTTTCCTCCATGTAGCTTAAAAAAAATATGGAAAAGAAAACAAAAACAGCATATGGTGATAAAAACGTAGGTGTTATATGTGGGGATTTAGGGTTAGTGAGTGTATCTTGGCATGTGAAATTTGAAAAGATGGAAACGCATTTGTCAAAAGTCATCATCATGCGTCATGTGGGCAGCCTACCGCAAATCTTTGACAGTTTGACTCATGAGATAGAACCACATGAGTATCACTTTCGGTTCAGAAATTTTGCACTCGTGTTTCCCATTAATATTTAATTACTTTTGGTCTAACGAAAATAAGGATATTAAGGACTCAGCTGACGATATATAGAATGCATTAATTACAGGGAAAAGAGAAATTTCAGCAGAAGAAGCCATCTTTCTGCGTAGAAAACAAATTTAACACGTTTTCCACTTCTCCATAGCCAATAATATTCTTCAAAATCACCAAATTATATTCTGCAAGATCAATGCTTTCCAAGAAATATATACACACGCGATTTCTGGTTGCTTAATTCCCTACAAAGTCACATGGGAATTCATTGTAAGAACAAAAATGAAATATCCATTCTTTATATTTATTCAAGAAAATTTAATTTGGTTTAATCTACAAATTACCAAAACAAAAATCCGTCACAAAATTTATAATTAAAATGGTTTCCAATTTTATTTTTATGTTTTCTTCTCCATGCATTTTCATTTTGTTTCTTTTCAGAATAATTTTCATTTTACGATTATAAAAAGAGGCACTTTGAAGCATTCTTTACAAAAAAAAAAATTGGGAGGATTATTTTACAGTAATAATTTTCAAACCCTAAAACATTTTCTTAGAGTATATTTATTAGTTAATCACCTTTCAAATATAAAACATGATTATCATTTTTTATATATATATTCTGCTTTGATGAGTGGTAGAGCTAGCCTCCTAGCCTGGGAACTATAAGTACAGTGAAAACGTTCAAAGAAAAATGAGCGTACGTGTTAGGATTTAAAAACTTTAATTTCCTACATTAAATAACACACACATAATCATTGAATTTTTTCGTTTATTATTTAATGATCTTATAATTATATATATATATAATATCAGTTTAAATTCATATTACTCCAGCAATGGATCTGAGATAGAGCAAGACAATACACCAGCATTAATGGAGTGATAGCAGAAGACATTGTATAATCTTATTACCAAAAAGAAAAAAAAAAAAAGCTATATATGTATGGATCAGTTTCCATATATGTAGATGATGGATCAGTTCCCAACTCCAGGGCTTGGAACTGAATTAAATTGTTTAAAAGTAACAGGTCCAACATTACTGCCATGACTTGGATCTGAAGTTCTTATCTTCCGACTCTTCATTAGTACTTGAAACGTTGCTTCATGCAATGCTTCTTTACCTGCAGAATTTCTCCAAGACGAGTAGGTTCGACCAGCAGAAACTGCATCTGCCATAACTATAACAATCAAAGCACAGTAGAAGAAACAAAGTGTTCGATTCAGTGAAACCATGATGGATGATTTTCTAGCTTTAAAAGAAAAAAAGAACTCTGATTTAGTATTGCGAACTGAGTAGTGTGTGCATACTTTGATGGGTTGATGACCTTTATATAGTGTAAGGGCAGCCTCTTTCCCTTAAATCCAACCCGCGTATTAGTGGAGCGTAGAATAAGTTATAACAAAAATAATATTTTTTTTAGGTATCGGATCGGATCAATTTGGTTTTTTAATTCTTTGGTTAAAATTTAATTATAAGAATATTATTTTGTATTAATGAAGAAGCCACTAGATGTAGAAATTTAATTAATTAATAACAGTTGGTGAGTACAACTTCCAAACTTCAACGGTCCAATAATTAATTAATTGGATATTATATACGCGTAAAATTATCAATTATAAGTGCTTAATTAGCATTTCGTACCTTTCAAAAAAAAAAAAAAAAACCAAACTTCAACGGTCCAATAATAATTAATGAGATATTATATACGCGATAAAATTATCAATTATAAGTGCTTAATTAGCCATTTTCGTAGCCTTTCAAAAAAAAAAAAAAAAAGCATTAAAAAAAAAAAAAAAAAGCATTTCGTAGGCCAATTATCAATTATGTCGAATCTTGACTTTTATTAGCATAAATTAACTGACCTAAATAAAAAGAATTACGATAGCTTTTGAAAAATTAAATAATAAATAAGATAGAAAATAAAATATATAAATATTGTATAATTAAGTGTGTATAGACGATAAAAGAATTGTCATATGAAATGAAATTAAAGCCACTAAACAGTGAATCGCAGCCATGCATAAATATTTTTCTCACCCATTACATGAGCAGAAAGTAGAAAATAGTTTATAAAATCCACTAGAAAATCATGATTTGATGTAAGAAAATCACTCATTAGCTTAGCTTGACGACGCATGATTAAGTGTATATATATAACTAATCCCATGATGTTGACGAAAAGGTTAAAGTTAAGTCATCGAAGTATCGCGCCCGCCAAGCTCACCTTTTGTAAAAGCTAACTATATAACAAGATTTATTCATGGAAAAGTTACATATTGTCATATAAAATTTATGGAATGAAATAAGATAATTAATTAATAAGCATGATTTTTCTCTTTTTGTTTAGGGAAACAATTAAAATCCCATAGAGAACAAACGATAGAGGCTATTCCCTTTCAATCAAACAATTATTTTAATTAATTAGCTTTTTTTTTTTTTTTTCCCTCAAATCATAAACTTATCATTTCAAACATTTTTCCTCGACGAGGGAGGGATGGAAGAAAGTCTTTTTTTTTTTTTTTTTTTTTTTTTTTTTTTTTTTTTTATTTTTTTTTTTTTTTTTTTTTTTTTTTTTTTAATTTTCTACTCTAACACCTTTATTTTTCCATTTCTCTTTTAAGTCTGTGCGGAGGTTTATTCCAGACTAAACAAATCCACAATTACTTTCAAGTTGTATGTATAACAATTATTTTGAGTTATGAAATTTCCTTTACTTAGTTATGTTATTTTCCTAGAGTCTGACAAATATATAATTTGATATAGAAAATAATGACACTGAAGATTAGTTGGCCTATTAGCTTAGTTGGTTAGAACCTTATGGTAATAACTCGAATGTCTTGGGATTGAAACCGGCATGGGCCATTTTTCCCTATTTTTGCCACTTTTGCATATTATGTTACTTTTACATGAGTATCAATCAATTGCAGGATCTGCAAATTTTCTTCTATGTACATTAGTATTCAATCTTTTCTAAGCGCTCACTAGTCGTGTAATGAATAACGATTTTAGAAATTGCAATATCATGGCACTACATAGGCTGGTGAGTGTATTGAGGCAGAAAAAATCACATATGCAATCCCACAACAAAATACCATTGTCATCACCCATCCAAAAAGGATTTTCAGTAGGAGTTTCCAATTCACATTCTGCATCAAAAGAATGAAATTAGTCCTAAGAGAACGACATCGAGTTTCAAAGTTCATTTTGTGTTCATAAATATTACCTGATGATCATCTGCAATTCCAACTCCTAATAAAGAGCCAACAAAAGCATGCACGCTTGAAACTGGAAGTTTTGTTTTAGTGATTATGATGATTGCTGCGACGGAAGATAGTTGAGAAACCAATCCTCTGGAGTTACTCATATAGGTTAACTTGCCTCCTAGGCATTGACTCAATCGCCACCCGCATACGAAAAATCCCATTGCAGCAACCAATCCACCGATAGTCCTAAACCACCATTTCACATGTATGGAATCCTGATAGGTATTATCCCCATTTCTTGAATATTTAGCTCTATGTTGAAACACATCAAGAATGGCTACATATGGACTCGCAATTGCTGCTACTTCATTGACAGATTGGATGAGCCTGCATTACAGTAGATGCTTATGAGTATAATGAAGCTACCAAATAGGAGTAAAAGTTTGGAACGTTTAATATTAGATTAGATACAAAGATTAAGCATACGCCAATAGACACGAAGCAAGAAGATGGGGGAAACTCAAGAAATCTTCAATCTCATCGTACTTTTCGGCTAAAGCATGTTGAATTAGAGTTTGTCTGTCATAATCTAAGACCTGTCCCATAATGAAAATCAACCCAAAAAAAAAAAAAAAAAAATCAACCCAAAAAAAAAAAAAAAAAGAAAAATCACTTTCTTGATTTGCCATGAGCTTATTTATCTATATCATAAAATATTCTGGCTCTGAAGCAGGACCTTACAGGAAACAGAATGGTTTATGCTTTGTTCTTTGAATGAAAAAACCTATAGGCATTTTCCAAGTAGTGAAGTTCTTATCAATTCTTTGAAAGTTCCTGTTTGGGAAGCAAAAAAAAAAAAAAAAAAATCATTTCTTGATTTGCATGAGCTTAAATTATCTATATGCATAAAATATCTGGCTGTGAAGCAGACTTACAGGAAACAGAATGGTTTTTGCTTGTTCTTTGATAAACCTATAGGCATTTTCAAGTAGTGAAGTTCTTTCAATTCTTTGAAAGTTCCTGTTTGGAAGCAACTTATTTGGTGTAGACTCAAGTAACTGTTTGAATGGTGTTGATTGAGTAGTAGCTGTAGTCAATTCAGAAACCAACTGTGCTTGTATATGCTCAGATTCTGGAGAAGCCCAGCTTCTCTCTTCCTCTTCATAGACTGTCTCAAGCACTCTCATCTGCATAAAATCTTTCAATACTTGATCAATATCCTCTTCTTGCTTTTCTTGTTGTTTTGTTACACTTGTTTTGTCTTGATTTTCTTTGTACTCATGATTTATGGATCCATTCTGTTTTTCAGACTTGTATTTTGAGATGACATCCAACTTTTTCATTGCCAGGGGAACTGTAATAACCTAATAGCGAATCGAAAGTTAAATGTTTGCTAGAAATGAACAAAAGATATAAAAAACACCATTTATTAAGTAAGAATATCTAGTTAAGAACATCTAGTTCACATATACCACTGACAAGAATACTCCAGCGAGTATAGCTCCTCCGACAGCAACTATAGCAATCAATTTACTGACAGATACAATTTTTCCTACAATCTGCAATCCAATTAAGAGAAACTAATTAAGTGAATGTTGATATTTTAAAACAATGAGGCAGGACTCAAGATACTGAACCTCAAACATGGCAAAAAGGCAAAGCAATCCTGCAGATATTCCATAATTAATAGCAAGGAATATCATAATCCTCTTTTCTGCATTTTCTTGACCAAGTAGGAAAGCCTTCAACAGAGTGAAAAAGAGGTATGCAAAAAAGCATGCTAATAATGGGGCAACAGTCCATTCAACTAATATCCAGACCATTCCCCCGCCCGTAAAATTGTGATTTTCACTCTGCAATAAACGATCACAAAAGAATAAAAATGAATCTCAGACACATAGGTAATCAAGTACTTTGAATGTGCTTTTGACAGATTAACAAATGTTCTGATACCTTATTCCACATGGGAATGTAACCAAATCCTTCATTGACAAGAATGGTACCTAATAGAGCACCATGTATGGATTGCTGAGATGAAACTGGTAGCCCAAAATATGTTGCAAGTGAAAGCCAGATTACTGCCCCACATCCAAGAACGGCAGAAGTCAGAATTTTTTTTTTAAAAAAAGCATGAAATTGTGAGAATGGTTGAGTACCTGCACTGACAAGAACAACTACCATGCTCCACATTAGAAATCCTTCATTTGGTTGATTTTGTTTCAGAAGCTGCAATTTTTGATAAAATACAAAAAAAGATTATGTATATTAAACAAGGACTTAAATTTTGTTAATCGACTAATAATTTTCATTTCCTTACATCAGAAATTAAAGAATTAATAATATGGGTTCCTGCAAGTGCTGCCCCAGGGACATATATTAGGCAAGCTATTATAAAGGCCTTTAAGAGGGTCAGTGCTCCTGATCCTATAGGTGTTGAGAACTGCAAATTCAAATAAAAAATCAATAGACTTATTAACTGAGGATTCATTTTACAAATTCATGCATAAAGGAAAAAGAAAGGAATGTACAGACAGGTGCAGTGAGATTGTTTGCTCCAGTTGAAAATGCTAGTGCAATTGCAGCAAAAGCTCCAAACACTGGTATCCAAGCATAAGTTTCTTTCCACTTTCCGATTACTGTAACGGCCAAATCAACCGGAATTTTTTCATTGTTTGAGGACATTGTTAATTATTGTGTCATGAGAATTAAAACTATAAAATAAGGAAATTTTAGAATGAATTAATAATTTAAATTTGCATTGAATGTATCTCATGAAGGCCCTGTTTTTAGTTTTTTGCGTGAATTGTTTTTTTGTAGTTGTACACTTGTTTAGCCATTGTTTTTCCCGTAAAATAGGTTATGTCATTTGTAGTTTTCTTGGTTATTGAATAATCCAAGGTTTAGGCTTTGGACAAGAACAAAAAATATATATAAACAATATGGATAATCATAGTTGATTAATAACTAAAATAGAAATGATAATATTCTTGATAATTTTCCACATATAATATATAGCATATTCCCATCCAAAGATGGATAATGGTTTGATCGGCGGAAGCATTGTATCCTCAAGGAAATTTTATCTATAAAATTAGAGATTCAAAATCTGAAGTTGCAAAGTCTTACTTGAATATCATCCTAACCAAAACGCACATGCAAAACATGTAAATAAAACAAAAATGAAGAAAGATCGATAGGCTTTTACCCACCAGTTTACACAATCAATAGTTGATTATTTTGAAAGAAAAGTTGGCTTCTAATCTAATTCTTGAGAGTACGAAAGAAATAAAACAAAAACGTGAAAAAAAAAAAACAGCAGCGAAGATGATGTATGAGCTGTTTGGTTTGACCTTTAGGGTGGAGTAAATAGCATTTAGATGAAGAGCAGCTTTATATAGCAAAACTTTATTTTTTGTGCAGGCAGAGATTATGTAAACGAGACCAAACCAAACCCATCAATTGTACAATAATTTTTTGTATTGTCCCTTTTGCTCGGACAGTCTATGTATATATGGACACAGGTCATGTCAGTTTAATTCTATCATGGTTATTACCTCATTCATCCAATTTCTACTCTGTTTTTTTTCCTTTAAAACCATTTTACATGTGCAAAACTATAAATCCTTCTTCTTGAATAGGAAATTTTGGACCTCAAAGTCCATAACTATTAACTAAGAGATTTTAAATTATTTTTTTATAAAGGAAACTGAAAAATATTCATATAAAACTAATTTCAGCAACTTAAAAAGTGACACAAATGATTTATTTATTTGGATTGAATTTTGAATCCTGAATTTAAATAAACTATTTTATCGAACTGAATCACGAGAGATATTAAGAATTGATTGTTGAATAATTAAAAAATGGTATATAATGTCATTTTAAAATTATAGGATTAATTTTATCTTTTCATTCAATGGGCTACATCACTTATTACTTCTTTTTAGTTTAATAAATTTACTTTTTATTATATAAATAAGGTTTAATAAACAAAATAATTGTTCATGGATAATGGAAAGGGTATGATCTAAACGTGCAAAAAAAAAAAATCCTCATTACGAATTTTTAAAATAAACATAATCTTGAGAAATATTTATGATAATCAAATGATAATGATAATAATTTATACTGAATGTGTAAGTAAATAAATAAATAAATGCTAAAAAAATAAATAAATAAAGAAGAAAATTTTCTCAGAAAAAAAAAAGAATGGGAGTAATTTTTTGAATGGAGATGTTGTTCCCACAGCTACCCCAGCAGACACCTCACTCACGCGCTTCCTCCTGAGAGATAAAGAATTAGGTAAGGACAGCGCACACAGTCAAATTACGCCCACCATTCGGTCCGAGTTATAATTACTTTATACCCTCCAAACCACTACATTATTGCACAACCATCTATATTCAAAATCTAGAGGTCATCAAGAGCTCCGTTGAGGATGAAAATGACATTTCACGTATAGAAAAATTAGAAATAAAAGATACGTCTGGTTACCCCAACCAAGAGTATTCTTATTTCCCCGTTGTCTATGCACATGCCACCAACTAAGAGTACGACCAAACCCTCCATCACCCACATTTTGGAGCACACGATGCTCAGCCACGTGCTTCACAATGTGCGTCAGTGCTGACGTCAGCATTCGCCATGTCATCTCCGTTTTTGCCTTATCCTCAAATTTCTTCTGCCACGTGGCAACATTCATAAACATGCAAGTAGTGCTCCTGGTCCCACTGGGGTATATTCATGTACTGCGTGGACCACAATAATGTAAAAGGTATATGCTAATTGTAAGCCTTTTTATCCGTTCATTATCATCTTCTTCTTTATTTCTTCTTCTTAAAAGGAAACAAAAAAAAAAAAATGTGACTTGGTATACATTATGCATGTATATATTAATTGAATTATTATTTTTAAAAAGATTTTATTTGAATATACATTATGCATCGAATTATATTATACATGTGTATAAAAAAAATCATATATTATATATAAATATGAATATAATAATAAAAAATATGTTGAAAGTTAATAATCAAGAAAATGTATAATTATCATAATTCTGTAAGGTGATCATCGAAGACAGATAGTCTGATGTTGGTGCGGCAAATGCATGATTGGTTGGTATTAATTGTCATGAACCTACAAAGAAACATGCGATCTTTTTGCTGAATGGATGTGCAATTACGTGTGGGACCTTCCCCACAATGATACTCGAAACGTGTCTCTGTTATTATCTTGCCACATAATCATCTGCCTTAGCAAAAGGGCGTAAGAGCGCGTGGCGCTAAAAACTCGTTAACGCCAGCTGGCATTACTGGGTAGTCTACTGGCCGACCTTATCCTCTTCTCTTTTTTTGAATATTTTATTTTTTCACAGAGAAAAATAAAGGCGAAGAACTGTAATTTGTGAATGCAGAGCGATTGTAATTGCGACTCTTGAGAAACAGAGAAGACCAAACCCAAAGCAAAATCCTAAGATTTCTTTCTTGTGCAGATAAAATTACCTATCTTTCTTTCTTTTTGTTTTTTTTATTCGATTTTCAGATCCAAAGAGAGGGCTTCAATCTTTCTTCATTTCAAAGCTGAGGTTAGGTTTTCAATATTTTATTTATTTCTCTGTTCCATTTGATGTCATACGTCGAAGTCCATTAATTTAGTTTTCTTGCTCGTCTTGATTTAGTTTTGGTTTTAAATTAATGGCTTTTTTCCAATTAAAGAGTTTGGATTATTTTCCATATTTGGATCTCATTTACTGATGGAAAGTAATATTTAATTGGATGTATTCTTTGATTTGTGATTTTGATTTGCTATCCATATAATGATTATTTTTTGTTTCATGCCCATTTCAGATCCTGCCAAATTATAGTCATTTCGGAGGGAAAACAATCTACGGTTCTGTTTAGAAGGTTGAGATCTTGTTTTAGATTGTATAAGTTGTAAAGGGTTTTTAAAAGAAAGAGTGAAAATGATGTCTAGGTCATATACGAATCTCTTAGATCTAGCCTCTGGTAACTTTCCGGCGATGGGTCAGCCCCGTGAGAAAAAACGGTTACCCCGTGTAATGACCGTTCCCGGGGTTATCTCTGAGCTTGACGATGATCAGGCCAATAGCGTGGCCTCAGATGTACCCTCTTCAGTAGTTCAGGACCGAATAATCATTGTAGCCAATCAGCTACCTGTAAAGGCTAAGCGCAGACCAGATAACAAAGGATGGAGTTTTAGCTGGGATGAAGACGCGTTGCTGCTGCAGTTAAAAGATGGTTTGCCAGAAGATATGGAGGTTATCTATGTTGGTTCTTTGAAGGTGGAAGTCGATTTGAGTGAACAAGATGATGTTTCGCAGCTTTTGTTGGATAGGTTTAAATGTGTCCCTGCATTTTTGCCTCCTGATATTTTGTCCAAGTTCTATCATGGATTTTGTAAGCAACATCTTTGGCCACTGTTTCACTACATGCTTCCATTTTCAGCAAATCATGGTGGTCGGTTTGATCGATCTTTGTGGGAGGCATATGTGGCAGCAAATAAGATATTTTCACAAAGGGTGATTGAGGTTATAAACCCAGAGGATGATTATGTTTGGATTCATGACTATCATTTGATGGTGCTACCCACATTTTTGAGAAGAAGGTTTAATAGATTGAGAATGGGGTTCTTTCTCCATAGTCCATTTCCTTCGTCTGAGATATACAGGACTTTACCTGTGAGGGAAGAGATTTTAAAGGCCCTATTGAACTCAGATCTCATAGGTTTTCACACTTTTGATTATGCGCGGCATTTTCTCTCTTGCTGCAGTCGAATGTTGGGTTTGGAGTATCAGTCAAAGAGGGGTTACATTGGTTTGGAGTATTATGGAAGGACTGTTGGAATAAAGATCATGCCTGTGGGGATTCACATGGGTCAGATTGAGTCGGTGTTGAAACTTGCAGATAAAGATTGGAGAGTGGGAGAGCTTAAACAGCAGTTTGAAGGGAAGACTGTTTTACTTGGGGTCGATGATATGGACATATTCAAAGGTGTGAATTTGAAACTTTTGGCAATGGAACAGATGCTGAAGCAGCATCCAAAGTGGCAGGGAAGGGCAGTATTGGTACAGATTGCTAACCCTGCCAGAGGAAAAGGGAAGGATCTTGAGGAGATACAGGCTGAAATACAGGCAAGCTGCAAGAGAATTAATGAAACTTTTGGTCAACCTGGCTATGAACCAGTTGTGTTCATTGATAGGCCAGTCTCTCTTAGTGAAAGGGCTGCATATTATACCGTTGCTGAGTGTGTTGTAGTGGCAGCTGTTAGGGATGGGATGAATCTCACTCCATATGAGTACATCGTGTGTAGACAAGGTGTCTCTGGATCAGAGTCTAGTTCAGAATCCAGTGGATCCAAGACGAGCATGCTGGTTGTATCGGAGTTCATTGGATGTTCTCCTTCACTCAGTGGTGCAATTCGGGTCAATCCATGGAACATTGAAGCGACTGCTGAGGCGATGAATGAGGCTATTTCCATGTCTGATTCTGAGAAGCAATTGCGCCATGAGAAACATTACAGGTATGTCAGCACCCATGATGTGGCGTACTGGTCAAAAAGCTTCTTCCAAGATATGGAAAGAACTTGCAGAGATCATTTCAGAAGGCGATGCTGGGGGATTGGCTTGAGCTTTGGTTTTAGAGTTGTTGCTCTTGATCCTAATTTCAGAAAGTTGTCTATAGATGCAATTGTCTCTGCATATTTAAGGTCCAAAAAGAGGGCTATATTATTGGACTATGATGGAACTGTAATGCCCCAAACGTCGATCAACAAGAGCCCGAGTCAAGAAGTCATATCAATCATAAATGCTCTGTGTGGTGATGTGAAGAACACTGTTTTTGTTGTTAGTGGAAGAGGGAAGGACAGTTTAGGCAAGTGGTTTTCTCCATGCAAGAAGCTTGGAATTGCTGCTGAACATGGCTACTTTATGAGGTATATGATATTCTCTTGCTTTGTTTCTTGTTTGCACTGACATTTGTCTGAATACCCTGATGATGTGTTAGGTGGGCTGCGGATGAGCAATGGCAGACTTGTGGGCAGAATAGTGATTTTGGATGGACTCAGATAGCTGAGCCTGTCATGAAGTTGTATACAGAATCAACTGATGGGTCTTCTATTGAGACCAAGGAGAGTGCCTTAGTCTGGCATCATAGGGATGCTGATCCTGGTTTTGGTGCCAGCCAGGCTAAGGAGATGCTGGATCATCTGGAAAGTGTGCTGGCAAATGAACCTGTTGTTGTGAAAAGTGGTCAGTTTATTGTGGAAGTGAAGCCACAGGTACACATCTCTGTTCCAATTCTAATTTCCAATTATTCTGTCTTAAAGTGACTTTCCCTTTCAAGTGCTGCTGATGATGCGTGCTAGTTCTTGTTTCAAAACGATGAAAGTAATAAAGATGCTTTTATGAACCCTTTTTATGTGTCCTGGCGTACTCACCACAATTTGAAAACCTTTAACCTCATCTCCATTTGGTCGAATGAATGATGGAGTTGTTTGTGGCTCCACCTTTTGCGGTGAAGGGCTGGAGTAGATTACATGTATTCACACATTAGTGGATGCATGAGGTTGGGGAAGAGATTGAATGTGGCATATAAATTGTTTTGTACCAAATGTAAAATTAATGGTTAGTGTGTGCTTGGAAGTTGTTTAAAGTCCTGTTTCTTTATAATTCCAGTGCATTTCAAAATTTCAATATCAGTAGAATTGATGCACTATTGGTTGATTAGTTATATGGTTGAGGACAATAGTGTTGAATTTTTCATTCCAGATTGTGCCAAAAAAATGCATTTTTTTTATAGCATCATTTCAATTAGATATCTTGTTGGATAATGGACTACTATAATGCACGGATCAATATTAAAGTGTCTTAACACATGATTCATTTTTTGTTTATGGTGTTTTAGCACTTGGTTTTTTATGGTGTCTACATGCTTCTTTTATTGGTTGGAATTATTTATATCCCCTTGTTAAGTGTTTTAACCTGGTTTTTGGCTTCCTGTTTTTCTTGTTTCTTTTTTTTTTTTTTTTTTTTTTTTTCATATTTGTTAGTGTTTTAAACCTGGTTTTTTGGCTTACCTGTTTTTTCTTGTTATCTTTTTTTTTATTTAATTTTTCTTTATTCTTTCCAGGGAATCAAGTAAGAAGGTTTGATTTTGCGAAAAGATCTTTACAAGCATAATGGCATCGAAGAAAGGGGAAGGCCCGCCCTTGTATTATTTGTATTATGCATGGTGCATGACAGATCAGATTGAAAGAAATGTTATTGAGACAATTTGAGCATATATGGCAATCACCTATAGCCGGCAGTCCATTTTCCTCCAAGCACTTCTGTTTTTGCCTGTACTGTTGAGAACAAACATCCTAAGCAAAGTCAAATATCTACTATTGAGATGATACAAAATGACGTCATAAACATGCTTCAGAGAAAGTGTCTTTGCAAGGAAGCTTCAGATTTCCCTACATTCTTCACCTGCGCTTCCTGAACAAAGCTCCTCCACGATGAAATGTTTCTTACAAGTTTCTCATGATATTGCATAGCGTCCCTCAAGTTAATTCAGGATGGTGTACAACTTACATATGGCAGGACTGGTGAGTAGAAGGGTGACAGTCGTTTTTCTCTTGTTGCTTGTGTGGAAAACGTTTTCTATGGTCCTTGTGTTTTTAATGTTGGGCCTTAGTTTGAAGAAATGTCCAAGTTTCTCTTGTGTTGGGTTTTTGTCTGAACGAATAAAAACAGTGAAGATTAACCTCAGTTTAAAATTGGTTTTTTTTTTTTTTTTTTTTTTTATTCTTCCAGGGAATCAGTAAAGGTTTTGTTGCAGAAAAGATCTTTACAGCAATGGCTGAAAAGGGAAGGCCCGCTGATTTTGTATTATGCATTGGTGATGACAGATCAGATGAAGAAATGTTTGAGACAATTGGCAATGCAATCACAAGCGGAGTCCTTTCCTCCAGCACTTCTGTTTTTGCCTGTACTGTTGGACAAAAACCAAGCAAAGCAAAATACTATTTGGATGATACAAATGACGTCATAAACATGCTCGAAGCTCTTGCAGAAGCTTCAGATTCGCCACCTTCTTCACCGCCTTCTGAACCAAGCTCCCCGTGAAATGTTTCTTCAAGCTTTCATGATATTGCAGCTCCCTCAAGTTAATCAGGGAAAGGTGTACAACTACAATGCAGGCCTGTGATAGAAGGGTGACAGTCGTTTTATGCTCTTGTTGCTTGGTGGAAGACGTTCTATGGCCTTGTGGTTGATTAATGTGGCCGTTTGAGAAATGTCAAGTTTGGTTGGGTTTTGTCTGACAAAAACAGTGAATTCAACAGTTTAAAATGGGATTGTGAGCTTGGGAAAAGGTTGAGATGTTTAGTGGTAAGCGAGACAGAGTGAATTCATACATGGAGACTTGACTTGAAATTGAAACAAATGCCAAAATAAATGTGAATGTGAAGGCTGCCTTTGTAGGATCAGATGTCATTTGGAGGCATGAAAATACAGCTGAGGGAATTCCTGCCTGGAAGTAATTCTGATGGCGGGAAGTTGGTGTTTTTGGTGGTAGCAGCTGGCTTTAAGTAACCCTGTTGAGTGTTGAACGAAAGATATACTGGTACCATTTTTTTTCTTTTTAGACTTCTGGGTGATTTTTTTTTTTATTACAAAAACTTCATTAATTCATTTACTAGTTCCTAAAATCTGTAAATCTATAGTAAAATTACCAATTTAGTTTGTTTTTGCAACCATTGCATTGAACATAATACTGTTAAAAAAATTTTCGGCTCCAAATTGTTTGATTTTTGACGTGCTCGAAAACAATTATTTATGTTTGGGAGCTACATTGAATGACTGGTAAAGTTTTGTAAGGAAAACTTGTACGATTCTGCAACTTTTATTTTCTTCTTTGGAGAGAATTTGTCAGAGGCTATAATCTGAGAGACTTGACCATAGTTAACACTTTTTTTACAGTTGAAGATGACTATTTCAAAAGTATAGTTACATAACATAATGGAATTGTTACAATTAGATCCACTATACAAAACCAACACACCCGCACTAATGCAAAACCAAGAATAATTATTCATTCAACGACAAAATCTACGGTTCTAATATACGTTATGTACATACAAAGAGAGGCAAATACAAGTAGTTTAAAAAGCAGTGTGCTCTAATGCTACGCTCACCTGAAAACTCCCTGTCAAGTAACTCTGCCTTCATCAAATTCAACCGGCAACAAAGTGGAGTTCTTTTAATTTTGGTAGTAATTTTTATTATTTGGGTCATAGTCTGAAATAAAAATTATTCATCAAGAGACTTTCACTTCACTCTTGAAAGTTTGTCTGTTGCTACTTTTGTTTTTAATATTTATCACATTTATAGTTTCGCAGTCCTTTAAAAAAGCATAAAATTTATCTAAATTACAATAAATTATCGAGTAAATAAACTATATTACTTTTAATTTAATGTATTTAAACACTAAATTAAACTTTAGGCTCTTCAATTCTCATGTTTTGTTCAATCATATCACAGTGGTAGAGAGATTTTAGAAATGCAAATGTGAAGGGTAAATATGGAAAAAAGAATTTATTATTCTTTAAAACTATAAATGTAAGTATTTTAGAATAAATTATTTTTTAAAATGGAATAAATATTATGAAATGAGATAGTATTCGATCTGATCAGAGATATCTTTTTCTTTTTCAAAAAGTAGGCAGTGTAGAGGTATGGAAATATAAAAAGAAGAGGCAGCCAGGAAATAAGAAGAGGAAAAAACATACAATACAAATACCGCAAAGATATTCAAACATGGGAGTCTACATGAACAAAAATAACTCTCGGTTTTTTCTTTTGTTAGTTTCATTTGAAGTAATTATATAAAAATTACTAAATGAACTTAACTCTATAAAAAAATATTTATAAAATGATTAGATATTTATAAGGAACAATTACAAACGTTACAATTTTGAAAATTAGAGTTTAAATCTTGAAATTGGCAATGTCCCAAAGCTTCACGTGCTTCCATTTGAAGTTGGCAATGTCCCAAAGCTAAATCCTGAAATATGAATCCCGAAAACTTCAGTTGGCAATGTCACATCTCTTATTACTGTCTCTAAAAGATACCCGATGCTGGCCTATTGGCTGAGCAAAAGCCAGAACGCGAGGCTGCATGCAAAATGTGGAATCATAACTGAATGCGGTAATGCAGTAGGATGGTGATGGGTAGAAAATTTTATTTCGCGACGTTCTATTACACTCTTTTAGTTCTCTCTACAATGCACAAACATGTTAAAACCAATCCTGTTATATGATTCCACATGTAAAAACAACAAAATTCTCTCAAGTTACATGAGTGACTTACAATACTCTGGCCATAAACAAGTGCAGGATAAAACTGCAGCGGCATGCTTGGAAACGTCATCTGCATAACTATAGGAACTGTAGGCACGGACAGTGCGTTTGCATGACCTTGGTAAGGTGTTAGACCGTGCTCAAATGTAGTACCCTGTCCAGCAGCTGCATTGGTCAACACAAGAGGGGATACAACGAATTGAGACACTGGGAATGACTGGGTATTCAATACATAGGGTTGAACTACCCCTGAAGCTGAACCAGGTCCCAAAATAGATAGTGATGGTCCAAGCATATGCATACTCAAATTGTAAGCCGGTGGGGGAAAGGAACTGGCTCCTGCTGTAGGACGAGAGTAAGCTTGACATACACACTGACACTGCACGGTTGGTGCAGAAGTCACTGGATATTTTGGAGGATTCGGATGTGATAATGGAGGAAAATAAGAAGTTGATGGCAACTGAGAATGGTTAGATTTGGGTGTTTATCTTCAATTTAGCAACTGAGAAGGGTAATCAGATTTGGAACTACCTGAAAGTAGAACTATTGTAAGAAAGCGGAGCGGTACAGTTTCAAAAAGCAAACCATGCAAGAAACCTGACACATTGGTGTATATATGTATATCACGCGGTAGTAAAATCAACACTGTGAATGAATAGAGAACACATTCTGATAAAAAGTAAATGACAATTCTAGATGTGAGAGACACAGAAGGATTTTTTTTTTTCCGAATAATATTTCATCAATATGAAGCCTCATGTCGCTTAGTGGAAAGCATAGTCAATGAGTGGAAACATACCTTTATCCCCGAGTTGGTAGTCCTCCCATCTCAATTCTTCTGAACTTTTAGCTTTGTAAGTGGGCATGGCTGATATAGAGATAAGAGCTGCAGGAGGTTGTCCACGATATGAGTCCAGTAAGTCTACTGTTTGAATGTTGTATGCTACTCTACTTCCTCCATTACAATTAGAAGATCCTGTCGTAACTTGCGTCCCTGCACCATTGTTGGCCAGAAAATCTGAATAAAAAAGTCTGACTACAAGTTAAATGGAACACAAATAAATGTTAGAATTATATATAAATTTGCACTAGTGCAAACAATTGTGGAGAATAGTTGCCAAAACTCTGGTTGTCAAAGCCAGATGGGGCAATACCAAGCATGTTGGAGCTGCTGGATGCAGAAGTGGATTAACCAGAATACTTAACGAATACTGGGCTACATGGAGAGCAAAATGGACCGGTGCTTTGACCACCAGATCCAGCTGCAATGGATGCTAGATTGCTTGATACACCAAACGAAGGAGTATTTGAAGCCGGAAAAACAGATGCAGATGCAGATGCAGAAGTGGACTGGCAGGCAGTAGGATTTGAGATAGTATTACATGCCAGAGCGCTTGATGCTTGTGAGACTACAACATCGGATGAAAGAGATGCAGTAGAAAGACAAAGTTCTGGAAAGCTTGAAGGAACACATGCTGACATGTTTGAATGAGCAGATGCTGAAGAGTTTAAAGACTGAATGAGAATCCACTTGTGCTTTAAGGACCGGATGCGGAAGTGCTTGCAGGACAGAATACTGAAGTGCTTGAAGGATAAGGAGCGGAAAAGCTGGAAGAAGGACCGAATGCGAAAGTATTTGAAGTATTAGTGGTAGTGGAAGGGTTAAGTATAAATGGTGGCGTTGAAGAATCACCAGCTTGGCTTGATTCTCCAAAGCAAGCGGATGAACCAAAACCAGAATTGAGTCCAACTGTTCAAAAATTATCAATAGATGGTCATCTATAATATACGAAAAAGTAAATTTACAATCCAGCTATGGTAAAGAAATTCAAGAAGGAAAAATGGGGTGCTAAAGGGCAGGACACTGATAAAGTATTGATCAAGGAAGCTCCACAACCATTGTTTTTAATTTTAGCGCACAATTGCAACTTTTGAAGTGAGAATTTTTCTAAACAATGCAGCTGAACTAACCAACAGTTTTTTGCACTACTTCTGTGAGCACATTAATGTTTTAGCCCTTCAATAAAAGAAGGAAGGGTAAAAATGAAGCAGGAATCACGTATATATGCTAATAGTTAATCGATGTATGCTTAATTAGCCATTAGATTGCCCCTCTAAATTCCATTATCAC
Source organism: Jatropha curcas (assembly GCF_014843425.1). The sequence goes on from NW_023590978.1 coordinate 124,051, forward strand.
CAAGGGATCAATCAAACAGAAATGATCTACTGACCAATTGTAAGGCCACCAGTTCTGAATCCACAATAGCAAATCAATAATGAAAACAATGAGAACATTATACGTTTAAATTATTCAACAGAAATGATAATATGATCTAGAAATATTAGAGCGATTTTTTATCCAATAATCTAAAATAAAGAATTTCGATCTTAATATTTTAAAAGTAACCGAGACATTCAATTAATTCAGAGTAGAATTCAATTTAACTAGTAAACAAATTATAGTAAAAAAAACATTAAAATTGTTAAATAATTCTAATTAGCCGAGCCTAAGTGCTTTTTATTAACATTATTTTTTTCTTAGAGCAAGGAAACTAGATGTCAGGTCAGATTTGGAACGCCGTCGCTGAACGAGAGGAGGGTTATCTTATATTGAGTTTGCGCGGGAAAAGTACGCAAACTTTGCTGGGCTTTTAATTTTAGAAGCCCTTTAAGGGATTACATGGGCCGACCCAATCCAAATTCAAAGTCATGCAATGCCTATGAAAAACCTGCTCAGTTTGACACCACGCATCCCGCGCTGAATGGTACTTGTGTAAATTTTTAGCCCTTTTAGGATTTTAAAAATAAATTGTTGTTTTTCCTTCGTTATATCCAAACAATACAAATGTAAAAAATAAATTTTGAGTATTGAAAAAAAAAAATTCAAACTTAAATCTATTTTCAGTTTGTATAAACACTTATAATTAGTTTATGCTTGAGGTGCAAATGTAAAAAATAAATTGATAACTGATTATTCTTTTCTATTATCTTCCTTCCTTTTCTTTCCAAATAAAGTGTTTATTATTTTTAAAAAAGTAAAGAAAAATAATAATAAAAACTAAGTTTTAGCGGGAAACTTACTAAAGTTTACTACATTAATCATTTGTTATTATTAAGCAAAAAATAAAATAGAGAAATCATTTGTTTATTAAGTAATAAACGACATTGGGCTCGAGCATCGGTCTTGCCAAAGTTAAAGAGAAGAGGGGAAAAGGCGGTAGCTAAGGATGGGGCCAGTGAGCCCTTGACGCGAGTAGGAACAAAAGAGGTAGCCTCTCTGTCATACACGAAAATACAATTGAAAATGCCAAAGCAGCATCACGGTTTGGTTTGTTAAATGCGGAATGCCAACTCAAATAAGAGATGTTATCAAAGTACCAAACAATATTTATTTCTCATATATAAATACATTTATTACCCTACTTAAAATTATTGATTGATTGGCATTTTTTAACGTAAACAAACAAGAACCGAAGCTTTGTCTCATTAACAACGTTCGATTCCCAACCTCCTAGACAATCTACCATGTGAGTGATTGTTCTTCTTTCTTGTCACTTGAAAATTGTCCTCACCTACCCTCTGCCCATTTAAGAAAAATAAATCATTTTCTAAATCTATCCTTCTCTTGATAATTGTCCTCACCTACCCTCTGCCCATTTTATTGATCACCTCCCTTCTCTTGATGATTGAGGAAACTAGTGAGAATGTTGGGCTATGGTTAACTAAAATTAGGGTTAGGAAGTCAAATTCCAGGAGAAACAATATGAACCCACACGTTAGGCTACAAGTTAAATCGGTTTCTGCAGCATGCTCGTGAACGATGACAGGACTCTCCAGAAACCGACCTTTCCTAAAGCTTTATACATGACATTTTTATGGCTGTAAAGGTTTTGATTTTTTGGACCTATTTGTATGGTTCTATTATGGAAACTGTTCATGACATATACTAGACGCTACCATTTTTGCCAGATTGTCCAAACCTCTAGTGTAACCCAAATTACAAAGTATACGACAATGAGGACACCATCATCACATCTTTTTTTGTTTATAAAATTATTACCAGCAATAGAGTAGGAAGGGATGAATAATTATTTTGAGTTTGATAAATATGCCTTTTTTTTTTTTCTGCATGGCATAAAAATAGAAGCTCAGTTGAATAAATCAATAAAAATAAAAATTATAGAAATATTATTTTCATTGTATTTTTAACGCATGGAAATTTATTTTTTATTTGATTGGTCAATAAGTAAATAATCCCATCTTTACCGCTAAATCATTGAAATTCTTTACAGTTTTTTTTAATATCAAACCTGATTTTATAAAAATGGTCCAGTGATATATGGTGATTTCTTTTCATTATTTAGTATCATTATTATGCTTGCAAATGTTATTGAACTTACTTTATGAACCTTCGAACGTCTAAACAAAACAAAAACATGAAATTGCCATGATATTTTAATATAAAAGTTCTCCCTCCACACCGTTTCTTTTTGTGTGTCATAATACAAAGACACCAGCCCCTGTCCCCACGGCCTGAACGCCCCGCCCACTTTCACGTGTAGGTCCAGACACCAGTACTGCCCCATGTAACAGGGTGCATGCACAATTCCACGCGCCACCACACGCTCCTCCACTTCTTGCTAACTGCACCTTTCAAGTGATCAAAGCGCCACTTGAAAACCGCAGTTAGCTACTATACTAATAAAGTGCGTGAACCTATGTCACTTCATTCTCATCTAGTACTATTATTTATTCTATATTACAAAATTATACATAGCAAAAATTAGAAGGAAAAAAAAAAATCTCACCGGAGAGAAACCGCCGGTGATAAATAAACTTGACTCTGTATCACAGTTTTGCCAATCTTGAAACCAGGACCCACCGTGAAATCCACTCGGAGATCGGCGTTGACACCGTCGCTTTCAAGTAAAGATTCATGAGTTACACTCTCCATGTAAACCTCAGAAAATCTTGAATTCTTGCTCACCTGAAAAATGCTAACATTTTCTCCAAATGAGAAGGCTAAAAGATTCAAACACCAAACTCGCCTGGCCATCTCAACAAAAGCCATAAAGAAAGCAGAATCTGGAAATCCACCGGAATTCACTATCTTTCTCTGGTTCAAGTTCCCAAACAGAGAGCATTCCATTTTCGCATGAACAAGTTGGAGATATTTAGCCCTTGTAAATCTTGCAAAGGAAGAGGTAGGATTTTGGGTCAGGTAGTGCTTTGGGTTCAAAGATTTTAGCTTTTTGAACTTGTGGAAGTAATATTCTTGGTTTTTCTCCATTTGCGGTGGAGATTCATTTGGTAGCATAAAATTTGGGAAATTAAAACCCTCAAACATAGTTTTGGTCACAAAAGATTCAAAAACAAAGCAACGGTGAGTTGGCTTGGCAAAAACGGAATCAGGCTCGATTGCTTTTGAAGCTGCTTCAATATCCCAGTGCGCTGCTTCCATTTCGCGAACCATCAACTTGACAAAACTTCTTACAGCTCTTAAAACAGAATGCAAGAATTGAACAAAATGAGATGTGTTTAAAACAGACAACTCAATATTATCAAACATTGATAAAGGCCCACTCGCATTTAGTTTTTTCTCTAAAGACTTGTTAAAAGCAATAGACTCGACAAGTTGTTTCTTAAGCGAATCAACGTCTGAATCTTTAACCTTAGATTCCGCTTCCATTTTCCTGATAGTGATCTCATAAGTTTTCATTAAGCTTTGTTGTTCTTGAATCTCTGCAAGCATAATAGTCACTTGTGGAGAAAGATGATCAAGATCATTCTTAAAGAAGCTTCGCTTAAGTTCTGAAAGAAGTTTTAGCTCTTCCACAACTGCTTGATCTGCTGCTTGTATAGCATCGCTACTATAAGGGTTTTGAGCCATTTGTAACTCAGCGTAAGCTGCTTTAATGGTGGTGATGGCTGCAAATAGTTTTGCAACTAATGCGTCAAGTACTGCTTTGCGTTTGGCTTTAGCATCATCTTTAGAACTATTATTATGGGTTTTGTAGAACAAGGTTGGATCATCTCGATCAAATTTGTTTTGCGGTGTGAGCATGCAAATCCCAATTCCATTATTGGAAGCAATTCTTGTTGCAGTCTTGAGATTTATCACTTTTTGAAATTTTCTTGCTATTTTGCTCTTGTTTCCAGGGATTGATTTACATTTGATCGTCTCCATTGGAAGAATTTTTAGATGATGGGTTTGGTTTCGGTCACAAAAAAAAAAGGAAAATTCAGTGATTTTTGTGTTAAGAGGTTTTAAGAAAGAAGAGATTTTGGGTAGAAAGTGACTGTTATGTGATTAGAAAAACAAAAAAGCAGACACAAACTTTGACTAACAAATTGGGGCCGGAGATGGAGGCGAGCTAAAGAAGAGAGATGAAAATAAAAAATGGATTAAAAAAAAGTTGGATTTAAAGCGCGGGAAAAGAAAAAAGAAAACTTTTCTTAAACAGACTCTTAAAAAACACGAAATGCACAAGAATTTGACCAAAATGCGAGAATGTTGCTTTATAAAATCAGACAACTCAATATTATCAAAACATATGATATAGAAAAGGCTCACTCGTCTATTTAGTTTTTTCTCTAAAGACTTGTTTTAAAACAAGCTAATAGATCTCGACAAGTGATCTGGAGTTTTCCTTAAGGCGAATCAACGGGTTCGATACAGTGCTCTCTCGCACTCATTATCAACCTTAGTTCACGGCTTGACCATTCCTGAATAGATAGATTCTTCACATAAAGTATTTACTATATCTGTAAAGCTTTGAGTTGTTTCTTGGAATATCTGCAAGTATAATAAGTCACTTGTGGAGAAAGATGAATCAAGAAATCATTCTTAAATCGAAGCTTCGCTTAAGTTCATAGAAGAATAGTTTTAGCTATCTTCCACAAACTGCTATGTTCTGTCGTGCTTGATAATCAGCATAATCGCTACTCGATAAGAAGGTTTTTTGAGCACATTTTGTAATAACTCAGGGTAAGCTTCTATTACACTCGGTGGGATGGCTTGCCAAATATTGTTTATTTTGCAACTAATCGCGTCAAGTACTACCCAGTACGAGTATAAAGAGCGTTTTGCGTTTGGCTTTAAAGCATCATATCTTTTAGAACATATTATTATGGGTTATCTATGTAGTGAAACAATACGGTTTGGATCATCCTGATCGACATTTGTCCTCTATTTGCGGGTGAGCTATGAAGGCTCGCTGTGATATTGGAGAGATTCCCATATTAAATTTGCGATAAGAAAGCTATTAAGCATGTCTTGAGAAAAATTGCTAACACTCTTTTTGATAAATTGTTCATTATGCATATTGATTTTGCCTACTGTGTGATTGTTTGTCAAAGAGGAAAATTGGATTTAACAATTTGATCCGGTCTCCAATATTGGCAAAAAGGAATTTATCTCACTGAAGATGATGGGGGTGGTTTCGGTATCACAAAAAATATAATGGAATAAAATTTCACTGTAGATATTTGAGATGGATGATCACAGTCGAGTTCAAGGTATAGAAAAGAAGAGATTTGTTTTATTAGGTGTGGTAGATGGATATAGTGACTGTTTATGTATGTAAAAGAGTAACAACACAAAAAACGTGTTGAGTGTCGGCGCGATTGGCGTACACTCAACATTGGGGTGCCGGTTGAGGAGTGGGCATGAGTCTACAAAGAAGAGGCAGAATGGAATAATAAAAAATGGGAATTAAAAAAAAGTTGGATATTAAAGCGTGGGTAAAAGTTATATATAATATAGAACAATATGATTAGTAGCTCTGATTTTCCACTTCTTTTTATCGCATTTAAGGAGGTAGGGAATTATCCAACTAAATAAGATTAAATAAATTTCATCTTGTTTTTCTTTTGCGCAAATATGTTCTTTTTAAAGGATATATATAGTGACTCAACGGTGCAGAGATTAAATAGGCACACTGATATCGTCATAATGGGATCTAGATACATATAAATATTATATCACTAGGTTAGTATCCATACTGGATGTATTAGGAGGGGTAATAAAAAAAAAAAAGAAGAAAATGAACAAACTAATTGTGTTTTTCTAGTCAGAGGGAAATTAGAATAAAAGTAATAAGAATAATTAATAATAAGAGAGAGTGTTGTAGTTGTGTGTTCGACTCATGCTTCTTTTATCATAAAAGAGATTTAATAATTAGTGAGTTAATCTATTTTCCTTGAGGTCGAAAAATATAATAGAAACTAAATTTCAAAAGCATAAAACTTCTTGAATATAATGATGATTCCAAGTCTAATGTTGGGAGTTTAGGATAAATCGACATCCCAGAGACCCCCAAATAAACTTAGAGCACCCCATAAAATTGACTGAGGGGAGGTTGTTTGAAATATTTTGGCATTACATGGGTTCGACCAATGCGCATTCCATATAATTTAGCGTATGGACAAACTTTGACTAACAAATTGGGGCCGGAGATGGAGGCGAGCTAAAGAAGAGAGATGAAAATAAAAAATGGATTAAAAAAAAGTTGGATTTAAAGCGCGGGAAAAGAAAAAAGAAGAATATAGTTTTTTCATTCTTTTTCCATTTAAGACGGTGGAATAAACAAATAAAATTAAATAATTTTTGTTTCTTTTCCATTTCTTGGACGTAAGATTTTTAGGTCTATGTGCATAAATATAACTGATGTCCTAATCCTATATATTCTTTCCACTGTGTTTGGATGGAGGAAAAAAAAAAAAAAGAAAGAAAATGACAACTTAATTTGTTTTTCTAATTCAGAGGGAAATAGAAAAAGTATAAGAATAAATTAATAAAAGAAAGTGTTGTATTTCTGTTCTGACTGTTTTTTATTAAAAAGATTTAAAATTAGTGAGTTAATCTATTTCTTGGTAATAATTATAACTAAATTTTCAAGCCTGATTTAATTCTTAATATAAGATGATTCAAGTCTAATGGTGGATTTAGATAATCTAATCCAGGACCCCACTAACTTAGAGCCCCCCATAAATGCTGAGTGGGTTGTTTGAATATTTGGCTACATGGTTAACGACCATCGCATTCATATAATTTTAGTGGCAAACACGAAAATTTCCAGGAAATTTGCGGGCCTATATCAAATATTATGGATACAAAATTAAAAACAATAACACTTATAGGAGATAGGACATGTCGGTGGGGCAGACCACAGTACAGCGTGATCCTAAGCATCACAGTCAATGGCCACGCAGAAGAAGTCAAGTGACATGTCATATTTGGAATCTTTAGTGGGCCATTCATAGCAGCGTCGTCATCAAGTGAATCTGCTGCTAGAATTGAGCTGTGACGCAAATTGGTCTCTGATGAACGTAAATCTAATTTTATGCTATTGGCATATTCCTTCGTCGAGGCTCGTAATTCCTTTGTTAGAATGTTTATATTTACCTTTTGGACATTTTTTTACCATCACATTTATGTCATTCCTAACGTGAATTTCTAAGCAAATTTTACTTATAAAATAATAAAACATCTGAACACCTCAGATTTTATATATTTTTTAATTCATTAGAGGCTCAACGCGCCATGAGTCCTCGATTATTTATTTATCATGTTCAATTTGGAAACTTAAGAGTCCAATTTCTATTTTTTTTCTATTCATTTTTTATGGGAAAAAAAAGAAAAGAGAAAGAGAAGGGTATTCAAGCACACACATGCTAAACCTTTTATAAGCATCTTCAAGCTATCATTATTGGGGTAATTAAGGTAATATCATGCTTCAGTATCAAGAAAGCAAGAAATAGTTAATCCTCTTGCTGTATTTTGACCTTTTTAAAAAAAAATAAAAAAAAAAATTCCAGGTTACATGTCAGTTTAGATTTATTTTTTTAAAAAAAATATTGGCCAATTTTCAAGCATAGTCTGAAAATTATTTTTCTGATTTGGTTAAAGATAAATCTTATGCAGAGATTAAGAGATTCCTTACAACTAAGGAAAAATAATTATTTATTTATTTATTTCAATGTAATAATAACAATAATAAATGCTGAAAAAGTAAAAAAAAATTAAAATTTATAATTATGCATGATTGTACGGATATTAAAGAATGAAGGAAACACGTACAGCTAAACTCATTAAGAATGTGATTCACAATGTCTTGCCTTTCTTATGAAAATATTAAATTCACTGACAGAAACAGTATTTTAATTTTTGTAAACTGTTGTTGTGTATAGTTTCAGGGACATTGAGTATCTGGAAATTTATTAAAAAAAGGAAAGAAGATGGAAATTTCGTTGGACTCGATAACAAATTTTGACAATAGGAATAAAAATTGTGTTTTTGACTGTGAAAAAATATTTACAAACAAAGTTAAAATCTTTTACTAATTTGCATATTGGGTATCCAATCCCTTTGACCATTTTTACTAAAATATAAATAAAAAAATAAAAAATGAAATTGTTTTAGAAGAGATGCATGTATAAATTTTGTTTCACATATATAATATTGGCAGTGGTCCAGTGGAGAGAAGAAATTAGTGCGAGAAAAGACATGGCCGAAAGCAGGCGGTGAGGAAATATTGTTTTGAAATCCGTGACATTGGGACAAAGCCTCTCATCCATCCATGTCTACAACCACGACCCCAAGACAAAGTAAAATAAAATAAACAGCTAGCATATAATACTGTCAGCAATTATTTCTCTTATTTATTTATAAATTTAATGGACTTTGTTTTACACGTTCAGCAACCAATCAATTTAAAATACATTCTTACAATTAGTTTAATTTTTTGCTGAACGGTTAATTCAACGATACATCATTAAATATTTATACATGTATAAAAGAATTGATCTTTCGTATAACAAAATTTCACCTTAAACTTTACTATTTATTATCACAATTTCTGGGAAATGTTTATTATCATTCAAAATATAATAATTCAATAATACTTTCTTGGAATTTAAGGTTATAAATAATGAATAGGCAAAAGTAAATAATTTCTTTAAATTTAGATATGAAATTCTACTAAAAAGTCAATGAAGGGCTATCAAATTTGCTTCAATTAATTCATAAATAGCTGTTTTAGATAGAAACCCTTTGAAATTTGTAATCCATTAATGGGGACAAGATTGATTTCGTTGTAGTCCCACTCTTAATCATGGGTCCTAGTCTAGATTATAAGCTAGGTTGAAGATGGTTAGCTAAAATATACAAATATATATATTTATTGGACAAATAGTTAAATACTCAATATCAAGAATAATAAGATGGTCGTACGTTAGAGCTATCATAATTTAAAATTCTCATGTTTTATGAGCATCAATTAGTATTTATCTATGGTGTGCGCTGCTTAACATCATTTCGCAGACAATAAGACATAAATAAATGCATTTTAAGGTTGTTTAATCATTCTCAAGTGCAGCATCTGATGTGACTCCTAAACGGATCATACTTTATAATTTATAATTAACGATAAAAGACTTGATAAATTTATTTATTTTGAATTTTTTTTTAGTGCATAGTAGAAAATATCATCGTTTCAAAAAGAAAATATTTACATATATACCCAGGCAATATATAATATATTACAAAAACATTGAACATTTGTCCTAATTACTTGAATAGAATGGAGAATAAAGAAAGAAGCCGTGTTGGTAACTCTATTCGTTATATTTACTACGAACTAGGCTTTAATGGCAAGAAACTCAAATGAGTAGCATTTCTTTTCATGATTATATGTAAGGTAAGGCAAATTATAATGTATTATTGCTCATAAAATAATTATGTTGTTTAAATACATAGCATAGCACTTGCCTTTGGGATAACAGTGATAGAAAGTTCCTGCATGCATGCCTTCTACGAAATGCAAATATATATATATATTCTTATAGCTCATCATCACTTTGTGTAACAACCAGATAACGTAAATGAAATGTTTTGTATTGATGATTGTCTATAAGTATAAGAAATGGCTCTGAGTGATATTGTAACTTCTGAAATAAGGTTAGTCTCGTATGTTAATAACAAATTCACAACGTTTCAGTTTCAGAAAAAGACTCTAAACCTATCGCTAGTTTTCTGTTTAATAGTTCTAATCTTGAAATCTAATTGCGTTACGTTGAATAAGCTGAGATACAACTGCAATTTTATTTTCTCTGAAAAGAAGAAAAGGGTAGGAGCATTACTGCGTTAGGGCAAAGAACTGTCGGCTTATGACGAACCTTTAACACTTTTGCTTTTCTTGGATAACAATGACCAAAAGCAGAGAAATAAAGGCTGATCTCTTTCATGAAGAAAACACTAAGGTGCATATTATTATTAGTAGCCAGACCACAGCCCAAAATTATGAAAGTGGAACTACCAACTTACGGAAAATACAGTATCCAAAGGCCCAAGTGGGACTTACTGTGGAGACTTAAACAATGAATCCACCCTTTAAAGAACACCAGGGCCATTTATAGTGATACAAACTTGATATATACATGAGAGGACTATATGTATATGTACTACACTCTTAATTTCAATGGACCAATCTTTGATTCTCACTGGCTATGGCTATCTACTTCTTAATGGTGCTACACCAGCTTTTTCAGCTTTGGCAAGCACAAAGGTCTAATCATGGATAATGGAATCCAACGGCTATGATGGGAAATGTATATGTCTGACTTGCTTTCAAATTGGACCCTACTCAGAGGGTGTCTCTATAATGGCCTAATTTTGTACCCTGAAAAATTTTGCACTGCTATAGATGACAAAAGTTTGACATATATATACCAATGATTCAATGATGTGTAACTCAAACCTAACTCCTAAAGGAGACCACGTTTTCTCCTACAAGAAAAACCATGTAGATGAAATATATAAGTAAATCAAATTCAAAAGAAAAAAAAAGTGAAAATAAAGATTCTACAAGAAACTAGCTATTTAATAACGAAAAAGCTTAAACTTACAGGACAAATTCAGGAATAAAATTTATTTTTAGTATTCTGTTTTTGTATTAATTACTATTCTTTAAAAAGTAGTAAACTCTAAAAAGTCCTAGTACAATATCCCAGCTGGTTGGTGTTCATGTTATAGAGAAACATAAGGAATAAAGGTTTAGATCACATCCATCTAGGAAAAGAAATACTGCGCCCACCGTAATCAGCCAATAAACACCGAACACTACCAACAAACGCTCCGTTTTATTTCTGTAAAATAACTTGCAGAAAAATAATTTGCTGAAAAATATTTTTATAGAAAATATTTTCTTTCAAAAATATTTTCTATATGACTTACTTTCCGTTGTTTGGTTATAATATTAAAAACTAATTAAAAATGTTAAAGTCTTTATCTCATAAGACTCCAGAAACTATTAATAATAATAAAAATTTTATAATTTGGAAATTTTATTTTTAAATATGAAAAGAATGCAAAAAAAAAAGTTATAAATTATGAAAACCGGCGGTAGTGGTGGTTGGTTAAAGAGATCATCCCTTATTGTAAAGCCTATCATATTGTTTAACTTCTAAGTGAATAAAAAATATTATATTTTTTAAATCTATTTTCACCCTTGGTTACAATTTTGACTTATTTGTTTCTTTTATATATATATATATATATATAATGGATTTTCATTTTTCAGGATGTTATTTACTCAATTTCCAAGTTGATCTTCAAAAACAGAAACAAAATTGTTTTTTAATCGTTGATTCGACAAAAGAAGGGTCGTCTGGAGACTTGGGCCTGGTCGTTTTGCTGGATGGATAGGGATCCAGTTTTTAAGAAACGATGTGGTTTTTCTGGACTACTGACAGTTCTGTTTTGGTAATCTATTGTATATTATATTGGACTGAAGCATCAAGCATGGTCCGAGTTACACTGCAACAGAGAGGAATTTCTTTGGCCACAAAATAGACTAACAGCCAGACCCAATACGCTGTCGTTCAACCAAAGGATGATAGCGTTATCAGGCGCCAGGCATCGGCCCTCTTCAAAAACGACTTTGTTATGTCTAGGCACTTCAGCACTTGCACTTGAACTGACGTACGCGACAGTGCCAGTTTCTTCACAGGCACGTGATCATCAAACGACCGGACGTTTTAGGAATACAATAGTTATATTTTTCCTTTTTACCGTCCATTGATTATCTTACATATGCGCGCTTTAGCTGCTCTGCAATTGAAGAGCACAGCAATGGCATCTTGGAGCAATTCGAGATCGTAAAATCGCACAAAACCTTAACCGATTCCTCAATGCCTCAAGACGACTCTTTAATTACCAATCATTTTCAACTAATACTCCTTCTCAAGCACCACGGACACCACCTGATAAACCTAGACGGTGTCATGCCATTCTGACACCTGGTTAGTTAACAGTCTGTCCACATTTCAGGTAGTTCCCTTTTGCTTCGTGTTAGGATGACTTGAATATTGAATCCTTTCAAATAGTTCTTCTACTAATTATTTGGCGAGCTAGTTACAGTTGTTTATATCATATAAAAAGTGCCCTAGGAAAAGGACGCAAATGTGATATCCCGTCTTCATGCTGTATGATCATTTTATTACTTGAACTGCTGTGCATGTGTTTCAGTTCAATTCGTATGTAAAATCTGACCTTAATGCTCCCTTTTGATAATTTTGATAGATATAAGTTAATTTTTACTTATTTTCAAATAGCCAAACCAAAAAGACCCTATGATCCATCACCTGGAAATTCAGTCATGGCAACCTTACTGAGTATAAACATGCAAACCACCTTGTTAAGCAACAAGTGGCAACACAAACAGCAGACAGAAATGGAGCTGGGAAAGAAGTGAAGGAGCTCGGATAGGAATATGCTAGTGCAATAATTCACAATGCCATTGACCTTGCATGGGTTCTCTCGCAGCTGTACTTCGAATCATCAACAGCCATAAACTTGGACATCAAACAGAAAATTATAAAAAGAAGGAATCCAAATCAGTATCTCAACGAAAAAATCTCATTCATTTGCCTGCTCATTTGTCTAACATACAAAGGTCTACATGAAATTAAGTGAAACATTGAAGTCACTAAGTAGGGATCTCCATTCCAAAGGGTGCTTTTGTTAGCGTAGCAGTAACTCCTTTGTATCTTTCACTTACTCTAACACAGTTAAGGAACCTTTGGATTTAGAAGCCAAAGAAGCCAAGTTCACTGGCTCTTTCTTTCTCAAAAGTCTCAAAGTACTGATATATAATGGTAACGGCAAGTAATATTCCTGTTCCTGAACCAATTGCTCCCATGAAATCTGCCAAAACTGTCAATGCACCAATGCACATTCCTCCAAAGGCAGCTGCTGTTGGTATGTAGCGATTCAATTCCTTCTGTAGATTTGAATCACGGTGTCCTGGCATGACCATTTGTTGTTCCTGCAGAACCAACACAAACAGCCACTTTTTTCAACAAAAATATATACATGGTGGAAAACGAACTCTTTAAATTAAATAAGCTAGTTATCCAGGATTGACTTGAAATAAATCAAGATTTAAAAGACCAGAGCAGCATCTACATCTGATGCTCCTCTGGGTTTATACTGTACGAAGCAAGTTTCATGACTATAAGCAACAAAAAAACAATGTGTACCTAAACTAGAAAACTATTTAAGCTGACGTATGTAAGAATTAAAATAATGGAACTCTTTCGATTGTTAATATACCTTAAGCTGCTTAGCCACATCTCGTGCAGAAGACCCTGACACTTCTATCCAAGTCTTTGAGAAGAGAGCACAGGCTGAAAGCATAAAGATCAAATAGAACAAAGCATGGAAGGGATTGGCTGTCATATCTGCCAGGCTGCATTAAATTGAAATTGATAGATGACAAGGAATCAGAGAAAGACAGCAACTACCGAAACATACACACCAATACAAATGTAATACTATAAATGAAAAAAATAGTAAGAAACAGATGCCGCTTCACCTTGCTGGTGCAGTGACGTAGTAAGCCAGACCACCAACTGGAATAAACTGGCCACCTGAATATTCAGATTCCTTCCATTTTCCCAACAGATTGACAAAGAAATTTCCACTGTACCTCCTGTACAGCAACTGTATAGCAGCAGAGTGTTACACTCTTCTCAACAATTAAAATAAGCTTTATAACCAACATTACAAACAACGCATACCTGAGAGATGAAATAAAGATTGGAAACAAGTGCAGATTGGAGAATAATTGGCATATTAGAGGTATAGAAAAGCTTAATGGGATACGAGCCCTGTTGTCCACGGGCATTCTTTGACCTCACAGGCAAAACCACACGGAAACCTTGGAAATAGATGACAATAAGGAAGATTAAGACTGTGGCAAGTAAATTGGTAACATTTGGAAGGTTCTGCCGATAGAAAGCCTCCCTAAGGCCACGGATCTTGTCTGACCTAGTGATCATCAGGTGGAACAAAGCAATAACAGCACCTTCAAATTCAGCACCACGGCCACTGTTAATAGTAGTGGGGCTAAATGCTTTCCATATAATGTTTTCACTGCACGGACACCAGGAAAAAAATTACAACAGAAAAAAATGGACACAAGCGACACTCTACAAAAACTTTACGCTTGTAATAGACAAGGGACAAAAGGGTTCGTAGCCTACCAAATATTTGTGGCGATAAAAAGCGAGATTCCAGAGCCAAGACCATATCCTTTCTGGAGAAGCTCATCAAGACATATCACAATAATACCAGCAAAACAGAGTTGGATGATAATAAGTATAGCATTTCCAACACCTAGCTGACTAACACTACCATACATCCCAGATAGCACATAAGCAACAGCCTCGCCAACAGCTATCAGAATGCCCAATAACTTTTGGGCTCCGTTTCTGCAAACATGGTCCAAAGGAGATTAGCATACAAGGGAACAGATAACCAAAACACGTCAGACACGCAAATTTCAGCTGAAACTAGAAATGTAACTGCTAATGTATACAATACAATAAATCAAAAAGTTTCTGACTGACTGGACTTATTTGAGAGCACGATCTTGGAAGTAATCAATTACAATTGCATCACTTACAGTAGTGCACGATCCTCTCGAACACTATTGTCCACTTCAATGATCTTTGATCCAGCCAACAATTGCATCACAAGTCCGGAAGTCACAATTGGAGTAATCCCAAGCTCCATGACAGTCCCACGATTTGAAGCAAGAATAACACGCATCCAATAAAATGGATCAGCCCCGGTGGTGGAGTGAATGCCATAAAGTGGTAGCTGACTGCACACAAGAAAGATGAAGAGAGAAATGACAGTATATATGACCTTCTCTCTAAAAGGAACCTTTCGATCAGCACTTTGAACTTCAGGCAGAAAGGAAAGGAACGGTCTAACCAAATGCAGCACTCTGAATCCTCCTCCCATCTCGATTATTCAAATCGAACCCGTCTGATTACAACATTTGTAAAAGCATTAGCATCAAATTTGCAAGCCAAAAAAAAACAAACTTGAAAGCAAATACAAGTATTGCATTCTCCTAATCTTATTTTTAAGAAGCAAATATGACGCCAATCTAACTCGATCGATGCAAAATTGAAAAAGAACAAGACCGAGATCTACATAACGTTAAAAGAAATACAATGAATCACAACAGAGAACTAATTATCTACATTTTCCTAGGAAACAAACATGAAAAACTGAGAGCGACAATCCCAAAGCAGGTACCGTAAAAAAGGGAGAACGATAATGATGAAACTTACAACTCTGTTGAGATGTGAGGAATTAGGGTTAGAATGAGGAGAAACTAGAATCTGAAATTTTATAATGAGGGCGGATAGATCGAAATCCCCCCTTGCAGGCGTCAACGGAAAAGGCTAAAATGATCTTATTTTGCAATTTTAGCTCATATTTTGTGCCATCGTGGTGTCGTGTCGTAGAATCGAGGTGCCTGCCACGGTAATTCAGCCAATGGAGTGGTGCCACGTATGTTATCTTAGTACACAGAGGACGGATGGGCTTGGGCCGTTAAAGAGTTTTCATTACGCACTTTTCACGTGTTTGCTCAACTGAGATTTGGACTATTACAAGATGGGGCCCGCCAAAAGTAGGACCTTGTTAAATAATTTTTAAGGTGAAGTGGATAGATAGCGCTAACGGGCGTCATTTTCGGTTCAAATTTGATGTATAGGTATTCGGTAATGTCGTGAAAAGTACCTAATTTAATTAACAAAGTAATTATAGAACAAATAAAATACTCATAACAAAGCAATTTCAATGCTCCCTTCCAAATACAAGTGGTTTAACTATTTTTCTTAGATTAGAACAAAATATTCATTCATTTAACTAAATTACCGTTTTATCTCTATTGTTACATAATCTCACCAATTGTATTTACTATAAATAAGGATAAGGATAAAATTTTAAAAATTTATTAATTATTTCTAGATATTCTCAATATTTATGTACAAAAGATCCTCTTTAAAACATCTTATATTTATTTGTCAACAGCAAAAATACCAATTACCAAAGGAACTACAAACGTCGTTGACAAGCAGGTACAAGGTGTCATGATCTCAAAAGGTTGCAACTTGCAAGATTTATGCTTCTTTCAACAATGTCTCAAATGTTGCACTAAATGGCTAAAATCCGAACTCTTTATTAATGAAGCATTCAAAAAGGGAAAATGAAAATAGTTTGCAAAACCAGAAATGCAACTAACTATTCTGCAAACAAATACGACTTAGTTAACTGTATCTACATTGGATCTAGCTGTGTAGTTAGTCAAATCTGAATTTGGCCCTTCCAAATAGCATCTTGACACAAATTTAACAGAAGGCTGCTGGTATTGTAAAAATTAGCACCTTAAATCAACATGGGTATTTGATCTAATCTAAAAGTCTGTGAGATGGGCAACTCCAATGAACCCACCACCAACCTCATCAACGTTTACACAAGGGAATCCATCCCAACCCCCAAAAACTACTGTAACATAACCTCTCTGTGCCATACAAACTCAACTGGCACAAATGGCATACCAACCACCCTTACAAAAACTAAGCAGTGATTCAGTTTGTGAAGTTTGAAACCTCAAAACACTGACATCTGGCTCAAGCTGGCAGCTGAAGCTTTGCATTGTTTTTCCAGCTGCAGGGGGAAAGAAAAAAAGAAACTTACTTTATAAATTATTAATAGGAGAGAGAAAGAGAGATATGGAGAAATATAGATGTGAGGGTTTTAGCACCTAATAAAGTAGTAGTAAAAGAAATCTGCGTAGAGAGCTGTCTGGACAATACCAGATACGCAAGCTGAAATAACCAAAAGCAAAGATGGAAGTAAGATCAGATCAGTCCACTGCAAAAATTCTGCCAAAAAGTCTTATTTTAAATCTAATCTAATAAGCTTACATATCCATCGACTGAAATGCGTCTCTGAAAAGTAGCGGTAAATCCAGTTGAGGATGTAGAAAGCGCGATAAGCACTGCATATTCAACAAAATATTGCTTAGTACATTGCAAAATCAGAACAAGCGGAAAGAGAAGTAGGCACATGCATGTTAAGGAAATTCAGATTCAGGTATGTCTTACAGAATCGTTTAGCTCTAAACTAACATTCAAATCCCTTAATTACTGGCTTTCCAAAGATATTTTTGCAAAGCACATATCTCTAAGGACGTGAACATCATGCAGAGTGACTATTAAAATACCCAGAAAATTATCAAAAAGAAAAGAAATTTTCACTCCCCCTGCTGTGTGCAAAGCAAGGAGGTCCTCTCCAGCCACACTTTCAATATATATTCTTTTCATCAAGTAGAGTTCAACTAACTGATTGTCCACAAGCTAAGGAGCACCATGAAGAGAAAAGCTATTTGTAAAACAAAAAGAATGTCACAGTGAATAGGCTCTTGCAAAATCTTCCAATGTTACCAATTCCAAGTACCTGATGAAGAATTCATCTATGCACTATGGGAAAGCAAATGAAATCTCTGTTAAATTTAATTCATAGGAGGACATTTGCTGATATCAAAAAAGAGGGAAAGGAAAGGAAGGACTCAAATAAATCTTATGTTCCAAGATGTAATGACAATCAAGATGAGGAAGATATTTTAACCATAGATTGCAGGTACGCGTGATTTACATATGGAGGTCTGAACATGTTTATGCATGCCTGTTAATGCAAATTCTGATGCTAAATCAGTCACAATTCATGAAATTTTAATATTGAATAATGAAAGGAAGATTCTGTATTAGACCAAAATATATTCAAGGTTCTTCGTTGCTAGATGGAATGTTTCATGGTTTATCAGCAACAATGACAAACGATAAGATTAGTGTTTCAAGGCTAGAAACAAAAAGCTGCATGAATGGCCACCGACGCAATATCATTTTATTTTCATGGAGCTTAGGTGACAGATAGTAAATTACATCACATCACAGATAGTTCAGACTCCTAAGAGCAAAAAGGATTTAGTGCATCATTAACTCCAATAATATGCATTCATATAATACAAATATTTTTGAGTCCCTGGCTGTTATGCCAGAGATTAAGCAAGATACATACCCGAGAAAGAAAACATATTGCCCTGTCAAATTATCCACATTCCCACTTCGTTGAAGTAATACTAACTGAGGAAGAATTGCTACCGCCTCCAAGTATATTGAGAATGCCCAAAAGATCTGCAACAAGTTATATGAAATGTAAAGGAAGTGATAGAAGTGATTTGAGAGTGCAGCAGAGAGTAAGAACGTACTGAAACCCCACTGCTATAAATTGCATGTAAAAGAAAATAGTATGTGCTGCAAACTATAATAGCATCTTTCGCTGCTGATGGTGAAACTGAGAGGAAGCTAATATCATTATACCCATTTTTTTCTTATCAAGGCAAAGCAATGCAATTGCATGTGCGACAGCCATAAATGCATTGATAATTGATGAGCTTTGAAATTGAAATTAAGGTGTTAATTCACAATTAGGTAGTAATGCAATCAAACAATAATCACGTTTCATCACTACATTACCTGACTCCTACTCAAAAACAATCTGCAATTACAAGGTAAAGTTGAAGAAAGGTCACCTCTCTAAATGTGAACTTCTCGTGTACGAATAAAGCCAACACAAAGCATGCAGCGATAAGGAAGTAATGACGAAATGTGTCCAGTTCTTTGTCATAAGAACGTCTCACAACACGATGCCTCCTCATACACCATACAATTGCAAGTGAGCTCACAATGAACACCACCTTCATTACAGAATTGTAAACGGATATAAAGTCCGTGAACAGATCCAAGTACCGCGCCAAAAACACCAGGGCGTACAGCTCCTGCGTCTTCAAGGAAATCCCTAATTTTTTCAAAAAAAAATTAGTAAATCAAAATTACAATCAATTTAGAAATTAGAATAGCAAAAACATTTCCTCAACCCGATTTTGTTGTTTCAAAATAAAACGAAAAACATACTAAATAAGAAAATGAAATTTAAAAAGGGAAAAAAGGGACCGACATGCAATTCGAAAATTCTCTCTCATTTTCTACTAGTTTCTTAAAAATTATCAGTCAATTGAG
Source organism: Jatropha curcas (assembly GCF_014843425.1). The sequence goes on from NW_023590978.1 coordinate 143,298, forward strand.
AAAAGAAGGGGCGCCGGTAGTAGCGGCGGCAAACGGTGGTTGTTACCTGAGCAAGATTTGGTTGCGTAGATTTTGAGAAGCAGAATTAGAATACTGATCAAATGAGTCATATCCCCGAGGAATCTGAAGATATTCATGGTGGAGGCTATATTTTGGTTCCCTGGTTAGTAGGTTTATTAGATATCAGAAAGAAAGAAAGAAAGAGATGATAGAATTTGAAGCCGAGAGCGCAGAAAATTGAATTGAAATGGAAGCGATTTGTTTTTGTTTTTGTTTTTGTTTTTTTTTTATTTAGTAATTTAATTGTCGTGAAAGTGTGAAAAAATGAAATGGATGTCCTGTGAGAGAAGCTGAGGTGACATTTGGAAACGGCTTTTTGCCTAAGGCTAAAACATAGCCGTGTCCTTAAACTACATTTATATTAATATTTACATTTTTTATTTAAGAAATAACTGTAATATTTTTTTTAAGTATAACTGTAATATTTTTAATTTATATTTACATCTCTTTAAATTTTAACAGTGTCAAAAATTATAAATTAAAAACGTTATAGTTAATTTTTTAACTTTAGAATGACAGTATTTTTTTCAATATAATTTATTGTTTAGCTTTTACCAATTTGGCAAGAGGTGGGATTTTATCATGCGCCTCATGATCCACTTTATTAAACTTGAAGCATCCGTAGGACTAGGATGTCCATCTTGTCATCTTGTGAAATAGGATTATCATCCTTTGGAAGCAGACCTTCAACCCTGTTTTATCGACTTCCTCAAAAATTTATGAATTATTCTATAATTTAAAAGATAAGCAGAAATTCGTTAATAATGATTCAAAAGCATAAGAAACGCATTGATTTATAATGTAAAAATTATCTTATTGGTCAAAAGATTTAATTTTTGAAATAACTTTATAACTTGAACTCATCAGTATATTAACAACAGATCAAATAGACTATAATTAATTTTTAATTGTTGGATATCCAAAGCTTACTATTAATCTGGATTCATGTCAGTTAATCCTACGAATAACGGTTTTTTCCGAAATGTTTAAAGAAATTTGGTAGTCAGTCAAGGCTTTAATTATTAAATTTTCTTTAATTACATATAATAACTTTCATCCATGGACTTAAAATTTACCCGATCATGGCTGATAACTTTGTTGCCTTTATCAGAGGATAGCTTCTGTCACTCGTTCTTCTTGACCTTTCACTAGCAAAATATATGAGATGCTTTGTTTGGTTTAATAATGGAAATCTAGGGTTGTATTCAATGGATTTGAGGTAAAAAGTAAAAATGATATCTATCTCAAGAATGATTATACCCTAACATGTCTGAGTTAAACCTTTAATATTCTCTCAAATATTTTTCCTTTTCTTTTTCTTATAATCAACTGTTCTTTCCTGAATTGATAATTGAAGATTTTCGTTTTTATATATAAAGAACCATTCTCCATGAAATTTCCCTTGCAGAGCAGTCAAATAATTCACGCTGATGGTGCTATTTGCCTTCTTATAAAGGAGAATACTTGCCTACTCTTAGTATTTTCCATATATATATATACGCATATATATCATGGACATAGCCACCGCACTTTGTGCCAAATGGACACCTAAACAGAAACTACCACAAAAGCCTCACGTGGAAGAAAGAGAAAAGAAAAAAAAAATGGAGGATAAGGATGATGGACCCCAAGTAGACAGCTTCACAAAGGAGGGCAGACCGAGAGATGAATGATGAATTTGATAGGGACCTGAAAGTGGACTCCTACTCTCCCATACAAAGTTTCTTCTTCACAGCAGCAGCAACAACAACATTTTTAGTTGGATGGATCCCAGGTATTACTTGGCCTTGTACCTCTGTTCCTGGCTTTTAGGTCCAATGGCCTAAAACAACAGCTTTCTTTTTACAATAAAGAAAGTGAAAGAAACACCCACAAAACAAAGTACCTAGCCCAGCAACCATTACATCACTGCTACTTATCTTCTTCTGCATCTTTCTTCTTTTTCCATTTTTTTTTTCTTTTCGCTTCCATCAATCAATCTACAACTTTCAAGACTCTGCTTCTTTTGTGAAATGGGATGTTCTGGATCCTCTCGGGCCAAAGGAGATGGTAAAGTTTTATCATTTTGATTCTTTAACCGGTTCTTTTTGTTTTCCTTTTCTTTGAATCGAGTTCTTGTATGCAGCTAAATATGAGTTTCTTGATGTTTGCAAATCTTGATATGACATTTAAGTGTTGTTTTACTATCTGCTTTATCTTTTGTCTATGATATTTGATGATTCTGTTGCGGTAATTGATTCTTTTTTTAGTTCTGTAGATGGCATTTTAGTTATTCAAGATTGAGCATTTTTCCATAATTTGGGGTTGATGTTTAATTTGGGCCGGCTATTAATGGTTCCAACTTTTCTGATTTTGATTGCGATTGTGAATTTTTAATTATATTTTTTTATGCCTTGTAAAGTTTGGGAGACGAGAGATTTATGCGAATTTAATACTTCATAAAATCAAGCTCAATTCATAATCTTAATATGAAACTACCGGTGCCTGTTGAGTTATCACACCTGCATAATGGTATTTCCTCAGTGTGCATCTGCATGAAATGAAGCAACACAACTCAATTACTTGAAAGTTCTTGACATGCTGTCAGAACACCGGAAGTGCATAGTTAGATATTAACTTAGGCAGACATGGCATGATGCAAGCTAATGATTTAAAAGGGTTCGATTTATTTGCTAAGTTCACAACATTTCTTTTCCTCCAAAGTATACATGTGTTTGTATCATGCATTGGAAAGTTTCCTTTTGACATGGCTTATGGCCTCTTCTGGCTTTTTATAGTTAAATGCTTTACATTAGTGTTGGATTTTACTAATTGTTAAAACTTAGTTGACTTTAGTGAATTTATTTGTTGCTTGTCTGTGTCTGCAGAACAGACGAAGAAAAAAATCCGGAAACCAAAACCTTGGAAGCATTCTGAGCCAATTACAAGGACACAACTCCTGCAGCTGCGTGATGAGTTTTGGGATACTGCTCCTCATTATGGTGGACGGAAAGGTATTCTTTTTTTCCTTAAACCAGCTCACTATTAATAGTAATTGCTAGTGAAATGTTTCTTTCCTGTTCATGCAGTATCACAGTTGGATGAAATCTTATTCTAATCTGCGGGCCTTGACTGACATAATCTGATTCATCTGTGCATTAAACTGAAGTTTCTGATCTTATTTCCTCACAACACACCATAAAACAAGGTGCAGAAAGAAATGTGCACTATGCACATGCAAATGCAACGTACGAGCAAAGCATGTGCTGTTCTAGTGTAACCTTCATACAAGGGGATAGAATTTTTGTCTGTGATTTTATCTAGTCCTTGGAGTCAATAATGTGGAAGAAAGCTAGCACAGTGGGAAGAAGAAAACGTGAAATGGGGGGGGGGGGGGACAAAGCATTGCTGTTCTCAGTGTAAACCTTCATACCAAGGCGATAGCAATTTTTGTCTTGATTTTATCTATTCCTCTGGAGTCAATAATGTTGGAAGAAAGCCTAGCAACCAGTGGGAAGAAGAAAACGTGAAATGGGGCGGGGGGGGTGTGTTGGGAGAAACTTCTCTACCCAGTACCTGACTGGAACAAAGTTTTGCAGACAAAAGAGTGCTTTTTTATAGCATTTCTTTTTCTTCCAAGTGCAGTTACCTGAGCCAATTCCTTTATCACTCTTGGGGGGGGGGGGGGTGTGTTGGGAGAAACTTTCTACCAGACCTGACTGAACAAAGTTTTGCAGAAAAAGAGTGCTTTTTTATAGCAATTTCTTTTTCTCCAAGTGCAGTTACCTGAGCAATTCTTTATCACTCTGTTATTGTTTAGACTTGGTAAATTATGAAATTCAGACATCTTCCTGAAGGATTTTGTCTATGTAAATGTCCTGGACACACTTAACAATTGTAATACTAGAGCATAGTTGATATCTAGCAATAATTTGCTACAGTGCTGTGGAGGGCAATGCATAGAAATACTCTTACAATAGATCCACAACAATGAAGAAGAATAGGTGCTAAGCAGCCCATTTATTTGGTTATCAATACATTGTGATGCTCCTGGGGGTTTAGTACTTTAAAGGAAAGTATATATAGCTAGTTATTTATTTGCTGTGATTGTTTGTTAGGGCAAGGATTGACACATTGCTATATAAATTTTGCTGCTTGCACTAGGTATTAGAGAGTTTCAACACACAGCTCGTACAGGGACAGATATGATTGATTAAGCGTGTAAGATAATAGGTGTCATAGCATCATAGTTGTCCGTGTGCAGTTATCTTGCACATTTATAGCCGTGATAGGAGTCGCATATTTTTGTAGAGGGTTTTTTAGTGACGTTTTGGGATATTTTGATTTTATTTTTAATTTATAAGATATTTGATGGAATTCTTGATGTTTGGAATAAATTACTAAGATTTTGATATGTATCGTTTCATAGTCTATAACAATCAATATCCTTATGAGGGCATCCTAGTATCTTACTGAACTAAATTAAGCATAAATTGACCTGAAAGTCAATTTGGATCTTTCTATTTCCCTTTCCTTTTTTTTTTTTTTTTATCTCTTTATATTCTCTTTTCTGCTTCTACTATTCTAGATTAGTTTTCTACTGAGAATTTCCGTTTTCTGAAGAAATTCTCTTTCTTATGAAGAGCATGTGCTTTACTTCTGTGAAAATACCAATCTGCCAGATGCAGACATTATGATGGTTAACAACTGAGTTAAAGCACTTTGGACCTTTGCTTTTGTTCTTGTATGCTTATATTCATATCCATTTCATTTCCATCTATTTGTTTGTGTTATTGTTGATGTTGCTACTATCATGCTTCTAGTTATTAATTGCTCTGTTTCATTTCTATACTGTAATTGCCTAAGGCCGGTCTATAGAATTGACTAGCTGAATTATTCAGACAGCAAAGATAGAAAATAACATGCACAGAGTTGCAAACGTCTGACTGTTATTTTCTGGATAAACTTGCTTAAGTAAGTTGGCTTCTCCTTTTTAAGGTTTACTATTTCATACCTGTGCAACTCCTGGCTAATGCAAAATGCTATCATGTACTTGTTATTTTATATCTGGCATTTCTCTGGGTTGATAACCTGCCTTATATTATCAAAGGAGTGATAAAATTTAAGGCCTTTATTTTGTTCGTCTGACCATTTTATTTTACATATAACGGTGCTCGGTGATATGCGTTCTTTGTAATTCCCTTTTTTTTTTTTGGTATCTTTAAGAGACATCTCAATGGTGTTGGTTGGAATAACTAACATGTGTGAGGATATTTTCTCCTAACAGAGATATGGGATGCACTTCATGCTGCTGCTGAAGCTGATTTAACTCTTGCACAAGCAATTGTGGACAGCGCCGGCGTGATTGTTCAAAGTGAAGACTTAACAATCTGCTACGATGAGAGAGGTGCCAAAACTCTTCCCCTATCTATCTCTTCATGTTTCTCTTGCACTTATTTGCACGCATCTGCAAATTTCTTCAGATGAAAGTATTAAATTTCATAGCATATTAAATTTTCCGCAGGTGCAAAGTATGAACTTCCTAAGTATGTCTTGAGCGAACCAACCAATTTGATTCGAGATCATTGAAAATAGGTCCATTTGCAACTGTAAATCTGGTATAAGTTGTCTCAGTTTCATTGTACTTCTGAAACATCGCCCTTCTAAAACAAGTCGGTAGCCTTCATTCTTATAATATTCAAAAGCTTAGGCAAAAGCCATGAAATTGTAATTCAAACAAAATAGATAAACAGCTAGTTCTGGACTGTGGTGGGGCTTTTCTAATCGGTATGCGACAATTTCCAAAGGAACAAATAGTACAATAACAGTTCTTTCTGTGAAATATTCTGTTGTTTCAATTATGTAAACTGCAATTACAATTCATAATAGAAAAAGACGAAAATAGACTTAAAATTTAGTAATAATGCTTGTAAATTGCTGATCTGATAGCAGGTGTAAGTCCATACTGGAACCCAAGATTATGGTTGCTGACCCTGATCATGTACTCAGTGTTCAGGTATTGGTTAATCTGAGATGTGCAAGTGACCTCACCTGTGCTGTGTTCTGGGTTTCAACTTCGCGTCCAACTTTTCCATTATCCAACAACATGGTTTGAATTGGGCAATCAAGTAAGTCCCAATTCCTGACAGGTAAATTAACACGACGAAAAAAATAATTATAGCCATCCCAAATTGGCTGCACCAGAGTAAATTAAGGTGCAGCTAATGTATTAGGCATTCCCTATGCCTACAGTTTCAAAGCCCTAGCTTTCCGGTACTAAAAATTTCGAATTAAAAGGAAAAATCATTCATTCCTGACAATGACATGGTTTAATGCAAAGCACAAAAATTGGTTCTTGATGTTTGATCACAGAGCGAAAAAATAAAAATTCATGGAAGTAATTCTATATTTTTTGTTCTACTATCTTGTTTCAAACTCAATTCAGTTTAACAACATTAAACTATCCATCTGGCGGAGAGCCACAATTTAGGCACAAAGATGCAACTTTAAAGGGGCACACTACCAACACTGTAACCAAAAGAGAAACTACATCTCTCTCTTTTCTTTTTTTGCCCCTTAAATGTTTTATTAATACTTGTTCATAATTCAGCTGGGATATAACTTTTTATAAAAATAGATTCATTTTATCTGTAAGTTTAGGTATGGAACGTGAAAATATTTATTCAAAATTTAGCGGCTTCGCCGCCCTGGTAGGCTAGTAGCCCTCATATAGAGGGAGTAATGAAGGAGTGGAAAACCGCCGCAAAGACACATAGAGTCACGTGAGCAAGTGATCAACTAGTCCAGCTAAAAACAAAAGCCAAATTGTTAACTTCTCAAGATTAGAGATTGCATTATCCCCATGAACAGAAAATAATTAAATAACAAGATTTCTCAGTAGAACACAGAAACAAGCTTTTGTCCCTCCGGAACTAGACATGTAACAAAGTTTCCAATGAATAAAAATGATGCACTCCACCTTTATATAAAGGTCAAGAAATATAAAGTAATTAGGATCTTCAATTTGATTAGTCTTATTGGATTCATGTAATTATTGATTAAGAAGCTAGATTATGCAAATCACATTTCAAAACTCTACCCCCACCACAAGAAGGAAAAAAAAAGATTTTGGGCATAATTTTAATGTAAAGACAACTATGAAATTACTAATTATTGTTAATATTTATGTGTTTTTTCGTTAAAGTGCATCTTTTTTTATTTAAAGGTGGAGTTACCCTGATCATTTGCATTGGAGGAAGTTTATAGTGTAGATTGCGATGATATAATTAAATTTAATTTTTAACTTATAATAGCAACCAAGCAATTATCTCCTTTAAACCCTAAAAATAGCGTATACTGTTTCTTAATTATTCAACTCAATAAACTGTTAATTTTAATTCAATATTCAGATTCAGTTCGAACAAATATTTAGAGTTTAATAAATAAATATTTTGAAATGGGAGAATATATACTTTTAATAAATAAAAAAAAAAGAGTCGACTCAGTACTATTATCCCTAATAGTGAATCTATAAAAAAATAAATAAATAAATTAGAATTCACTGCCTATCAAAATATCATTTGAATTCAGTTTGGCACTTTACCTAAAAAGAAAAACATTAAAGAGGGGGGTTTACCTAAATAACTGAAATTCAATTTTCGATATTTACTATGACAATTCAAACTTAATTGAAACTAAAAGCTAAAAAGAAGTTGTATTGTAAAGAACTGGCAGACAAATAGATACAACCAATTCTTAAACCCAGTGGCAATCCTAAGGTCATTATTGTAAAATACAGGTAGTGTAATGTACAAGTGTACCAAACAGGGGCCCCTTCGGACAAATTTTTCTGGGCCATCAAGATTGGATGTTTCCCGTTGATCTTATTATAAGAAGTTTGTAAGATTTTGGGGACACTCCCCTTTGCATGTAAGATTTGAGAAGACATTATTTTTTGTAGCTTATGAATTGACATTTTCTTATATAAAAAGATTTGAACCGCTTCATCTTCATGTATTATAGCTTAATCCAACTTAATCAATGAGTGTGTCTTTTCACTTTCCGTTTAACTGTTAAATGAAAGATTAATTCTTTTTGAACGGAAAGCGACATGAAGCGATTACGTTTAAAAATCTCTCTAAGATATTGACTTCATGACTCAATACTGTGATCACCAGAACGAGATTTAATGCATTTTTAATCATTTGATTAAGCTATTTTGGTTTCATGTATTTTTTTTTAGTGTAGGTAAGAATTTACTTAAATCAAACAATTTGAATATAAATAAACAAACTATTTTTTGAAAAATTATTAATATTTCAACTCAAAATTTAATGCATTACAACAAAAACACCCACTAATTAAATTTTGGACCAAAATAATGTAATTTTTAAAACTATCTACAAATTTTTAAAATAGTTTTGAAATGTATCCTAAAAAAAAATTGAAATGTTCATTATTTTGTTCAATTGAGTCTTAAATTTTGCACAATGCGAACCAGGTGATGGGAGAGCAGATGAAGGGCTCTAAATAGAATACTACAATTGAGTGGATAAAAAAAAAACATCAAACGCATTGACATAACATAGTAAGCGGAATCTGTAGCATCATCAGAATCAGAAACATCATTGAAAACCGGTCATTATTTATCATCATCATCGTCTTCAACTGAATGGGCGCACGTGATTGTGGCTCTGCTTATTGCCCTTCAGAGTTCAGACCACTCTCTAAAAAAATAAAAAAAAGGGTCTCTGCTTATTGCCCTGCACAGGCCACTGTCAATTTTCTAAATTTTACAGTGGGTGAATAGGTTAACTTTCCTTCTTTTTTTTTTTTTTTATATGTAATTCGCATTTAAGAGTCTTTATTAAGTTTCTCTTTTAGACATGTTAAATTCTGGAAATTAGGAGGATTAGGTCAATGCATGTCTAAAAATTCCCATCTATATCAACGATCACTTTCCAAGTCGCAAGATATTAGTAGTAAATAACTTTTTTATTTATGAAAAAATAAACTAAATTGGAATGATTTTATAAATTATGTAATAAAAATGATAATTTATGCTATCTCATAATGTATTTGTGTTTCTTTTTTTAGCTTAACAAAACAAGTCAAAGTATTACATATTGTTTCTTAGCATTAATTAAGCAAATGACATATCTAATTTTGACCTATTTTTTTGAAAAAAAAAAAGATATTTTGGGTTTTTATATGCAATAAAAGGAACTGGATAACCCACAGGCCACAGGCTGTGCTTTTTGTCCTCACTCTGCTTCTATAAAAACTTAAAAAGTGAAAATAAGTCAAGATTCCTGTTCATCTTTTTGATAATCTGTTTCTCTAATTCGAATTTTTTTTTTTCCTGTGAAAAATAGTAAATGTGAGATTTTGAATAATTCATAAAATTTAATTTAAAAATATTCATTTATCATAATTTAATACGTACATCAGATAATATATAAATTTTATAATTATATTTTAAAATCTTCACTATAAATATTTTTTTGAATGTTATTTTTTCAAATTCGAGTTTTTTCCATAAAAAAATTAGTATTTAATAAAAATTAGTATTTAACGGGTGAATTCAATAATTGGATCATATGAAAATTTTCATTAAAAATAAAAATAAAATCCAAAAATAGGTGAAACTTCTACAGGTCCCCACAATGCAGTTTAAGGTTAATATACAAGAGTACAGTCTCAAACTCTGTACACCCAATAGAAGAGTACCAAGAAACGGCTATTTCAAACAGCCAGATTATATGATGTATTACATAACAGAACGGGCTCTCTGCTCTTTCTTTGGTCCCCATTCAAAATCTCAGTTTTCAATTTTCTTCCTTTCCCTTTTTTGACTATGGCAAAAACATCATACAAAGATCCAAATATATAAATAAATTTACAATCTTTTTAAATTGAAAACCCATAAATTTTTAACCTTTACTACTATTTATTTATTTATTTTGCACTTCATGCTCAAACAAACAAACGGGCACACCGCTTTATTGGCTGTGTGTGTCCTGTTTTTACAGATCTCATACCTCTCCCCTGAGCATTCTTGCCAGAGATTCTTTGTATGTCCTCTCCTTCTCTTTAGTTTCTCTTTCTTGAGCTTATTGAGTTATTGTCTCTCTAACACAAGCTCCGTTGCTTAGTGGGTTTTTCGACTATCGTTTTCAGTGAAAAGGAACACTTCTTCTCGTGAAGTGCATGTGAAGTTGGTGGCTGAGGAGTGGGACTAATGAGAGATAGATAGCTAGAGAGAGATCTAATCTGGTGGCGTTAATGATCCAAACGGGTCGTTTTTGCTTTTTGTGTATTTTCAGGTGAATGCAGTGTTTCCCTTGTTGCTTTCTTTTTGCTTCTTCTTCTTCTTCTAGTAGCTATGGTCTCCTTTGTTTGTAATTCCATGCTCTTCTCAATCTAAACCCTGTTTGTTCTATACCCTTTTCGTCCAAAAAATTCGGTCTTCTTGTGCTTTAAGATAGAAGGTTGAGCCTTTACTTGTAGGGTCTGCTATAGCTGCTTATTGTTACATGATTTACTTGTTGAACTGAAGGGTTTTCTGCTTTTAATCTTATGCAGTGAAGCTGGGAGGTTTTGGTTTGGGACGGAAATAGTGCAGTTTGAGCTTCAATAAAAGCTTGAGATTTTGAATTTAGTTTCATGGGTTTTGGGTAGTGCTGCGTTTCTTTAGCTTGGTACTGATGGGTTTATGCCCTTCAGAGGAAAATGAAGATTATTGTGAACAATATTTTTTTACTTGGGGGGATTTGGGGATGTGTGGCGTAATTATTGCAAAAAAGGTTATCAGTTTTGCAAATAAATGCACTTTCGTTGATGGAAGATCTATGATCGCTTGAATTTTGGCGTTTATTGTGACTACTTGCTTAATTTTGAAGATTCTGGCTGATGACTGGTTGGGGGAAGATGCAATATAATTTGATAGGTTTAGTTAAGTTGAAAGAGATACTGCTATCATATGCATTTAGTTTCTGATCATGACCAAGGCTGTCCGCAATAGGATTCTCAAGGATGCAAATGGTCATATCAGTGATCATCTTCGCAACCACATCCATTTAACCAACTGCATTCATCTGAAAAACCATATGCATAAGCAAAGCCCTGTACTGGCTGATAGGTCACTGATGAGGGACCTTATAGTTCTTCAGCGGTCCCGGTCATTGAGGGACCCTTCTGCCAGTCCTCCTTCGTGGCATTCACCCTCTGTTGTTGATTTGCTTCCTAAGAAAGGTGACAAGGATGACACAGTTATGGAGGGTAGAAGGTCAGTTGGCATTGAACGTCGAAGGGAAGGTAGGAGGTTGTCAGGTGGCTCACCAACCCTTGCGGGTTTAGCATCATCAAAGGTCGTTCCTGGTGAGCTTACTGGGGGAAATGATGGAGTGCTAGCTTTTAGTGATCGCAGTAGCAAGAGTGGAGTGAAGGATGGTAGGAGAATTAAGAGAGAAGAATCTAGTAGAAAGAGCATTAGGGCTGATCTTTTGGGTGGTAATGAAGACCCTTTACGAGATGAAGATGTCAATGGTTTGGTTAATGATGCTGTTCCTGGGAGTTCAGAATCTAAACCTAGAAAGAGTAAACAAAAGGGGAAGCATAGTCAAGGTTCCCATATTAAGACCCTTTCTGAGCAGCTGAATGAGGTTCCAATGGATAGTGATGTAGCTTCTTCTAACATCCAACTTCGTGGAAGACGGCCTCGACATGGAAAAATTGGTGAGGAACCTGAGACCAGCATTCGTGGTTCAAGCGGATTAAATAGGGTGAAAAGGCGGAAGTTTAGAGATGCCAGAAGAACTAGGGCTACTCCATCCTCTAGAGATATTGGGGGTCAGAATGAAATGTCTGTTGCTTCCAATTCTTTGGCTCAAGGGTCATCAAGACCAAGGCATCGCATGGAGGAAGAAGAAGAATATGGGGATGAAAATGTGACAAGAGCTCCTAGAAATGGATGTGGGATTCCATGGAATTGGTCAAGAATTCATCACAGAGGTAAAACATTCCTTGACATGGCTGGTAGGAGTTTGTCCTGTGGTCTGTCAGACTCAAGATTGAGGAAAGGTGGCATGGCTTCCCAGGAGAGAGATGGTCCTAATTTTCCTGTGGCATCTGACCATTCAAGTTCATCTACTAAGTCTGATGCAGAGGTGCTGCCTCTATTAGTTGAGGCGTCTGGATCCCTAGAAAGCACTGATTATGCTGGTTGGGTGCATGACTATTCTGGAGAGCTAGGTATATATGCTGACCATTTACTTAAAAATGATGTTGATTCTGACCTTGCTTCTGAAGCTAGGTCTGGTGATCGACACAAACTTGGGCGGAACCACAATAGCAGGCACCAAAATTTGACTCAAAAATACATGCCAAGAACTTTTAGAGATTTAGTAGGACAGAATCTGGTAGCACAAGCTCTTTCCAATGCGGTAATGAGAAGAAAGGTTGGGCTGCTATATGTGTTTTATGGGCCTCATGGTACGGGAAAAACCTCATGTGCTCGCATATTTGCCAGGGCTTTGAATTGTCAATCTCTGGAACATTCCAAACCTTGTGGCTATTGCAATGCTTGCATTGCGCATGACATGGGTAAGAGTCGAAACATAAGGGAAGTTGGTCCAGTCAGTAATTTTGATTTTGAAAGTATTATGGATCTGCTCGACAACATGATTATTTCCCACCTGCCATCACAGTACAGAGTTTTTATTTTTGATGACTGTGATACTCTGTCACCTGATTGCTGGAGTGCTGTGTCAAAGGTCATTGATAGAGCACCTAGACGAGTGGTTTTTATCCTTGTCAGCTCAAGTCTTGATGTTTTGCCTCATATAATTATATCCAGGTGCCAGAAATTCTTTTTCCCGAAGCTGAAAGATGCAGATATTATTTACACTTTGCAGTGGATTGCATCCAAAGAAGATATAGATATCGATAAGGATGCACTAAAACTTATTGCATCACGATCAGATGGATCATTGAGGGATGCTGAGATGACTCTAGAACAGCTGAGTTTACTTGGTCTGAAGATATCTGTTCCTCTGGTTCAGGAACTGGTAAGGTTTTCCTCATTCTTGTGACCGAAATTAGAATGTTTAATTCTTTTAGCATATAAATGTGCCTCTCCCACTTAAATGGAAGATGATGATCTTGGTCCAGAGTGATGATCAAGTTACCATTTATGATAACTTCTTCAGGTTAGCCTAAAGTACAGTATTTTAAGTACCCATGTCAGTTAAGGATACTTGGACCTTGTCGTGGTACTTTTACACTTAAAATTAATGGAAAAATTTGCCCACTCAACAATGAATAAATAAATAAAAAGAAAAAAGGGGTCATCCTATGATTAGATACAATTTCATGCTATTTTTTTGCTCTAAAATCCATAAATTGTTTCTTTACAGGTTGGGCTTATTTCTGATGAAAAGTTGGTCGATCTTCTTGATTTAGCATTATCTGCAGACACAGTGAACACTGTTAAGAATTTGAGAATAATAATGGAAACTGGTGTGGAGCCATTGGCTTTAATGTCGCAGCTTGCTACAGTTATTACTGATATTTTAGCTGGTAGTTATGATTTCACAAAAGAGAGGCGTAGGAGGAAGTTTTTCCGAAGAAAACCATGTGAGTTTCACAAATTGTTTGTTGCTCTGGTATATAAGTGACTAGTAATGGACTAATCAGTTCACAGTGTAACTAATTTGTTCACAATGTAAAGCTGGGTGTAAACATTGAATTCTTTGTTTTTCTCTTCCTGTATTAGCTATTATGTGGCTACATTTTCTTTCTCCTCAGCTTGGAAAAATTCATATTTGTTCAGATTTGATTTTTTCGCATGCTCCTTAATTGATTTATCGAGTCATTTATATCAGCACTTTGACCTGTGAAATCACGTAGCTTTTTATCTACCTGGTGAATAGTTGCTCTGGCGATCCTCTGCTCTGCACCAAGTAATAACTAAAATGAGATAACTGATTCTGTACATTTGATCTCTTCCTTTTTCTACAACTGATGGTACAAATTTATTGGTTCCAGTGTCCAAGGAAGATATGGAAAAACTACGCCAAGCCCTGAAAACTTTATCGGAGGCTGAAAAACAACTTAGAATGTCAAATGACAAAATAACATGGCTAACAGCTGCATTGCTTCAACTTGCTCCTGATCAACAGTATATGTTGCCTAGTTCATCTACAGAAACTAGTTTTAATCATAGCCCTCCCACCATAAATCACCCAAACGGAAGAGATATAGGCATGAAAAGTGGTGAGCATACTGACATGTTCAATAAAGATAGAGGCTTGTCAACACAAAGTAGGTTGGAAAATCTCCCTGCTGGAAATTCTGGTGATTTCCATATCAATGGTGTATCAAATGGTATTAATGTGGATAGGAGACGAAATGCAGGGGCTGGGATGACTCCCCAGAGGACATCAGCGCTATCTTCTGATATGGTTAGGGTGAGCGGCAGGCAGATTTCAGGCAAAAGCCGTAAGGGCTATGAAGAAATTTGGTTGGAAGTACTTGGGAAAATTCAGTTTAACAGTATAAGAGAGTTCTTGTATCAGGAAGGAAAGCTCATCTCTGTCAGTTTTGGTGCAGGTACTTCTAATGCATATAATGTGCACAGTGTACTTAAATGAGGCGTGATTCATTCAACAGTATCATATTTTGATTTGTTAGGATTGCATTGTTTATGTGAAGATTTTTTTTTTTTTTTCAATACGAAACTATTCATAAATTTTGGGACCAAACTGGTCTGTGGAATTGGAATGTCCTTATTAGAGAATAATCTGATAGTGTTCTCTAATTGACTCTTTAAATTAGTTTTTCTTTTTGCAGCTCCAACTGTGCAGTTAATGTTCAGTTCACATCCCACCAAATCGAAGGCAGAGAAGTTTAAGGCACATATTTTACAAGCATTTGAGTCTGTTCTTGGGTCACCGGTTACCATTGAAATCAGATGTGAATCAAATCAAGGTGGAGGGCCCCTTATATTACCAGTTTCTAGGAATGCTTCATCCCAGATGGCTGCAGAGCCAGAGGCCACTATTGCAACCAGAATGCCTAGGACAGGAGAATCTCTTGATGCAGGGAGGAGTGAAATTGTTGAAATACCAGCTTCTCCTAGGGAAGCCAAGGGTAATGGGCATGTTGATTACAATGCAGAATCTAGTAAAAGAGGTTTGTCTAGATTGAGGTCGGGAGAATCAGCAGTTTCACATAAGAAATCTAGCATGAGTCCTATGTCGGAAAGAAGGAAACTTGGAGAGCAAAGTCAGAGTAAAAGCCTTGTGAGAAGCAAGGTTTCCCTTGCACATGTAATTCAGCAGGCAGAAGGATGTACCCAACAAACTGGATGGTCCAAACGTAAAGCAGTCTCTATAGCAGAAAAGCTTGAACAAGAAAATTTGTATGTATTTTCTGTACCGTACCTTTTCTTCTTTTTTGTGTTCTCTCTTGTTCTTGTTGGGAGTTGATAAAATATATTTTACCTAGCTAAAAAGGATAACTGTAATGCTCCTGGGCAAATAATATTGCACAAGAAAAGGCCACAATATTTAAATTAAGTGAATAGCGGTTTGTAGTAATTTGAACAGTTACTGAATGAAGTGATAGTTTGAAAGCTCTTCCTGTAGGTTCTAGCAGTACATTTTGTTCTCCTAATATCTACACAGTCTTTTATGGGCTCATATGTACTGTAATTTTACAGGAGACTGGAACCTAGATCACGAAGCTTGTTATGTTGGAAAGCATCTAGAGTTACGCGTAGAAAGGTAAGATACCATTTTTTGTTTTTTCCTGGATGATATTCTAACTAACAATTAAATTTCATAAATCCACCATTTTTCTTGCTTTTGAAAAAAGGATTGATCTTTGAGAATTGTCAGCACTGTCGAGAATTGTATATGCATTAATATATAGTATAATATACATTTGTTTCTCATAAATTGGCAGCAGTGTCAGTCATTTAAGAGTTTGAATGAGAAAAATATAATGCTGTGGTGTCTAATAGCTGTTTTGATGTGATTTAGTTTGAAGAAGTCGCTAATGTGCCTTTAATATATGCAGCTTTCTCGTTTGAAAATTAGGACGCGAAGACCTCATTCATTGCTTAAGCTCGTTTCTTGTGGAAAGTGCCTCTCTTCTAAATCTCCAAGGTAGAACAAGAAAGAAAAATTTTCAATGGCTTTTACAGATTCAGAGTGCAACTTCTTCATCTTTCTTTACTTCTGTAATTAGACATTTTCTTTCCATTTAGTAGTTCAAATTTAGCCGTTCATATATTTTTCTTTTGAATAAATGTAGTAGTTACACTTCCGGTAAGAACGTAGGAAAGAATTATGTAGTGTAGCTTCATTTAAATGAATTTCATATGTTTATCCGATCATTTACATTAATGGCATCATCCCTTTTCTCCCTGATTCCTATGATCCATTAGAAACTTCTTCCTAGTTTCTTCTGATAAATGTGAAAGGATGGAGTTTTTACAGGTAAGATTCAAATACCTGTAATCTTACCCTCACTATTAGAATTTATTTTCAAAGTAAACTCTGATTATATCTAGTTAATATTTTTAATTAATAGTATATTGTTTTTAATAACAGCTCAAACAGCAAAGTCAAAAATACCAGAATTAAAATTGATTGATTACTTTGTACTTCAAGAATGGTGACAAAAAAGAAATCAAAGTAAGCTAATAAAACAAGGGTTGAAGCAATTTTTTTAATTCTTTACTCTTTTTAACTGATTTTCCAACCTATTGCCTCTTTGATAAGCAATATTCAGGATATTCGATAATTTGTTGCTAAAGCTAAAATTAGAAATTTTGTGCAACAAAAATAAGATAAATAAAGAAAAAAGAAATTTTCAATTGGATAAAACAAAGATTGAGAAAGCGAAAAATAACTTTTTTATTTTTTTTCTAACTTTTGAAATTTTATAGATGTAAGTGTGAAAATGTTAAAGCTAATTCATTCATCAGGAGAATGTGAACCTTAGAATCAAAAGCAAATAAAAAATAATTTCGAAATCGTTTGTGTGTACACCATAAAATGTCCAATTAATTAATTAATTAATTACTAGAATTTTGGACCCAACTGATTACTACCTACGATTAGTCACACACATATTTGAAAACTCCGCGGTCGGTCTGTTTGTAGTCGGAAAGCGATGGAATCGAATCAGCTCTTTTTAAAAAAAAAAAAAAAAAAAAAAAAAAAAAAAAAAAAAAAAAGAAAGAAACCTTTCCAGAAAGAACAATTACATTTGACGAATTTCTATTTTTTTTTCCATTTTTATTTTTGGGACATTAATAAATAGGATAATTTTAGGTTTTATATATTTATCATTGGTGGTTACATTAATTACATTGGTTTTTACTTTTTAAAAAAAAAAAAAAAAAAAAAGAAACTTTCAGAAAGACAATTACTTTGACGAATTTCTATTTTTTTTTTCCATTTTATTTTTTGGACATTAATAAATAGGATATTTAGGTGTTATATATTTATCATGGTGGTTACATAATTACATTGTTTTTACTTGAAATGTGCGCATATGTTGGACCAACTGATAATATTATGTCTTAAAATAAGATAATTTGGATTCAGTTTAGGGCACACATTACAGTAGTTTTGATATTATCCATTAATTATTCAACGGCGCGCATGCAAACAATATGGCAGTAGGTAATAGATTGGATTGTCATTAATTAATCATTTTTACATACTTAATTTAGCCTCTGGATTAGGTAAATTGCAATAACAACTAGCTGTTAGGGCCTAGCTATTAGAAGGAGACTTTCCTAACCATAAGATCCAAAAATTCACATTCAATTAATTAAAAATTAATACTCCCTAATTAATTAATTCTCGATCCGTCGATTTTTTTTTTTGAAGTAATAAAAAAGAATCACCTGTCTATTTGATATTCATAAATTTCATGTATTTTTGGGAAAAAATTGAAAATATTTATTATATAAGAATATAAATATACGTAGCCGTATTGGCGTTATGGCTTGCCGCCATTAAGAAATCAGAGATCTTAACCATGGCTACGCGGTAACAGCCGGCATTTCCCATACCCAATAATCATCATTCCCAGAATCACACGTCACACGTGGCCGCTTCACTCTTCACAGCCGTGAACCAAGAAAACGGCAGGCGCCACATCGACTGCAAAACGACGAAGCTTCACCGTGAAACTCTATTGACCAAAATGGCCGCTAATTTGCTAAACAACATTGATCCGGTGGAGACGTACCTCTCACGTCTAGCTCAGGCCGTTGCTTTCTTTGACTCGTCATCGAATTGATCGAACTACGTGGCATAATCGTAATGGACAGAAACTAGTGGTTTTGTCGGCTTTTCGTGTGCCTGCAACGTGTTAACCATGGCGTGGTTAAAATTTAAGAGACGCAGATGGAGGCGTGTAGTTCAAAAATCACTGTATGGCCAGTAGCACTTCCAGACTTGGCACGTATAAGTAAAATTATTTTACAATATTTTTTTATCATAATAATATATACACATCCTTTGAGAGCCAAATTTGTTTACTTATACTTTATTATTTTTTTATAATATGTGTTTCACGTTGTTATTAATAGCTGTTACTTGTTGTTTATATTCCTTTACGAGTAAAAATATTTATAATAAATTATATTACTTTAAAATAAATATTTTAAAATGTTGAACAAATTCTACGTTAATGGCAAATTTTGGCCTAACTGATTAGACGTTTTAGCCAAAAACCTGAAATCCTGAAACGGACGGCTGCTCTTATAAGCTGCTCTTTGCAGTTCGGCACCAACAACCTAGTGGACCCTACCCTTCTAATTCCTATTTAAAAAAGAAAGAATACGTGGAAGGGTTACAATTGGAGGTGCCACATTTCTAGATCACAGCCGAGTATCTCAAACAAATCTCAGTTTTGAAAATGCTGAAGTCCGACAAAGAAGTGTGTATGTGAATGTAAGGCAGTGCTGTGAGTTTGGATCAGTCAACTCGTGTTTTATGACATTTGAGTCAAAGTAGAAAAATTAGCCACTGACAGATGGGATATTAATATGCTTGGACTTTAATAAATCTTCTCCTAAAGTCTCCACGCGCCTAAAATTCGCGTGGGGTCCAACCTTCCCCACAACTTCATTTGGTCAACCCCTCGCCCAGAAACAAATCCTATGCATGCAAACTTGCAATTTTGCCAACCTCGCACTCTAATCCAACTCCTTAAGCAATGACTTATCCTTAAAAATTAAGCAATTTCTACCTTTATTTACATAATATGCCAGCAATGAGATGTCCTTCTTTGTGACACCTGACCTCATTGCAATCCAAAGATGAATTTAAAGTTAAAAAGAGAGAAGTGTATAGCCTTTGGATAGATACCAAGAACTGTAATAATAATATGGTGATGTTCAGTATTTATACATCTTCCACCTCACTTGGGGGTCAGCGGTTTGGTTTGGTGACATTTGAAGAAACTTCAAACCAAATCAAAAATTTTGGTTTAATTTTTTTTTTTCAATTTAAATTAAACCATTTAATCAACAAAATCAAATTGAACGGTCCTGTGCAATTTGATACCATTAAAATACTTTAATAAATTATATTAAATATAAATTATTTATATATTAAATTATAATTTTTTGTAAAGCAATAATAACGCTTTAAAAGTTTGTAAAATATTGTTAATGAATTTCTTGTTAATTTTAAATTTTTTTATAAATTAATAAATAAATCAAATATTAATATTCAACTATTAAGAACGAGGAATGAATTTATAAGTGATTTGAGAATTGCAAAGTCAAACTATACTACAGGTAATGTTTGGAATCGAAAATATTAGAGTTTATGAAATTTGTCCAAATTTTATGAAATTAAAATATTAATGTTTGGTTGGATTTTATAGTTTAAATCATTTAACGCATAGTTCTAATCTCGCTACACTTAGGACTTCTTAAAATCATAATTTGTATGATGATCCAAATTATAGTTTACATTAAGTAAATTCTCTAATGTCTATTTTTGCAAGACTAAATATTAGGGGCAGTGTTAAAAAAAGCAACCTTAAAATGTATTGGAAGTTAGATTATAGAAAAAGGAAGTTGATTATACAGAGTAATGACAAATTGACAATATCCAAAACTTAAAAAACGGCCAGCTAAATCTGACACAGAGATTGAATAATGGAAACGAGAGAAAAAAGGAGGTGATGATCAAACCAAAATTGTTATAAAAGGGTGATCAAAGCTGCAACTAAAAAAAGGAAAAAGGGAAGACCTTTGTGATAAATTTTAATGAGCCTCTATATACTAATACTGTAGAGTAGAGGAAAGAAGAAGAAACGAATGGACAGGAATCTGGATAATTATCAGAGAAAACCTTATATGTCTTTTTCACCAAAACTGCATTGAATTTTCTTTTCTAGAGAGAGAGAGAGGGAGAGTGAGAAGAAAAAAAAAAATTTAATAATAGCAAAAAAGAAAAACAAAGTCATAGGAAATTCAGTCCCTTTTTCCTTTACCTTCTCTTCCCTTTCTCTCTGTTCTTTCTCTCTCTCTCTCTCTCTCTCTCTGCCTCTCAAAAACGCGGATTCAGGAATTCTATCTTAAAAATTGCATCTTTCTTGCAAAGACTAAATCTTTCTATTATAAATATTCCACCCAACAATACCCAGAAGAAGAAGAAGAAGAACAAGAGTAAGCCGAATTTTCGTTTTTAAATTTTTTTTTCTTTTCTTTCTTTTCATTTCATTTGAAAATAAGTGGACAAATTGTTGCACAAGGAGATTCTGTAGCTGCGGAAGTCCTGAATTAGCTCAAATACGATAGAAAAAGAAAAAACGTCTGTGCCGTTTCAAAATCGCTGTATCTAGATCTAAATTTTGGAGTCATTTCATTGAAAATTCAGTCGTGGACAGTTTGTTATGGCTTCGGCGGCTATATTCTCGTCTCTAAGACGGCGGAGGTCGCCGTCGTTGGAGGCGTTCTTAGCGCCGGTTGATTTGACCGATGTCGCCCTTGTACAGACTTTGGCATCGGTGTCAACCGAGCTGGTCTCATGTTACTCGGGGAAATCATTTCCTTTTCAGCGAAAGAATTCGCGTTCTCTGATTCGAAAGATTGAGCTCTTCGTTGTTTTGTTAGAGTATTTGACGGGTTCTGGGTCAGGTTCCAAATTATCTTCAACGGCGGTTGTTTGTTTTAAGGAGTTGTATTTGCTTTTGTACCGTTCAAAAATATTGCTTGATTATTGTTCACAGGCTAGCAAGTTATGGCTATTGTTACAAAATCAGTCAATTTCAGGGCATTTTCATGATCTAAATCAGGAAATATCAACCCTTTTGGATGTATTTCCATTGAATAATATTGAATTGAGTGAGGATATTAGGGAGCAAATTGAGCTTATGCAAAAACAGGCAAGGAAAGCCAAATTATATATTGATAAGAATGATGAGGCCCTAAGGGTTAGGTTCTTTTCATTTCTTAACGAGTTTGAGAATGGGAGAATTCCTAGCCATGTTGACCTTAGATTGTTTTTTGTGGATAATTTGGGGATCAGGGATGCCAAGAGTTGTAGAACGGAGATTGAATTTTTGGAGGAACAGATTGTTAATCATGAGGGAGATGTTGAACCAACTGCTTCTGTGCTTAATGGGTTTGTTGCAATTACAAGGTATTCTAGGTTTTTGCTTTTTGGGTTCGAGGAAAATGAGGTGGAGTTGCAATTTGGGAATCAGAAGAAGCCAAGAAAAAGGTTGATCACTCAAGAGATAGCAGATACTTTTATCACAATACCAAAGGATTTTTGTTGCCCTATATCATTGGATTTGATGAGAGATCCAGTGATTATTTCTACAGGACAGACTTATGATCGGAGTTCGATATCTAGGTGGGTAGAGGAAGGGCACTGTACTTGCCCCAAAACAGGGCAAATGCTCACCAATACTCACCTTGTACCCAATCGGGCTTTGAGGAATTTGATTGTACAGTGGTGCACTGCCCATGGAATCCCCTATGAGCCCCCAGAGAACATGGATTCATCTGCAGAGGCTTTTGCTATGGCATTACCTACTAAAGCTGCAACTGAAGCTAACAGAGCTACAGCATCACTTCTCATTCTACAACTGGCAAATGGGTCACAAGGTGCAAAGACTATTGCTGCCCGTGAGATCAGATTGTTAGCAAAAACAGGAAGAGAAAACCGTGCTTTCATTGCAGAAGCTGGGGCTATTCCTCACCTCTGCAAGCTACTATCATCTTCGAATCCAGTTGCTCAAGAGAATTCTGTAACAGCAATGCTTAATCTTTCAATTTATGATACAAACAAAACCCGCATTATGGAGGAAGAAGGTTGCTTGGGATCAATTGTTGAAGTGTTAAGGTTTGGACTCACGACAGAGGCAAGGGAAAATGCAGCAGCAACATTATTCAGTCTTTCAGCAGTTCATGATTACAAGAAGAAAATAGCAGATGAAGTAGGGGCAGTTGAAGCCCTGGCAGGGCTGTTAAGAGTGGGGACACCGCGTGGGAAGAAGGATGCAGTCACAGCTTTGTTTAATCTATCAACTCATACAGAAAATTGCACGAGAATGATTGAGGCAGGGGCTGTTACAGCATTGGTGGGGGCTCTGGGAAATGAAGGGGTTGCAGAAGAAGCAGCTGGTGCATTGGCTTTGATTGTGAGGCAGTCTACTGGGGCCGAAGCAGTGGGTAAGGAGGAAATGGCTGTGGCTGGGCTAATTGGGATGATGCGTTGTGGGACTCCAAGAGGGAAAGAAAATGCTGTTGCAGCTTTGCTTGAGTTGTGCAGGAGTGGTGGGGCAGCTGCAACTGAGAGAGTGCTCCGTGCACCAGCATTGGCTGGTTTGCTTCAGACTCTGTTGTTCACGGGTACAAAGCGAGCAAGAAGAAAGGCAGCATCCCTTGCTAGAGTGTTTCAAAGGTGTGAGAATTATGCTTTACATTTTGGGGGATTGGGTGCTGGATATGCATACGCTGGCAACTCTGCTACAAGTCGGGATTCAAGTTTCGTTGGTGACGTCTCGGTACCCATGTCCATTTCAGTACCCGTTTTGTAGTGGTGGCAAACAGTCTTATTGTATTGCGCTCATATATGCTTCTTTTTTGGTTGGTAATATTTACAAATTCTTTCATTGAAATTTAGATGATAAAAAGAAAAATTTACAGAAACATCATATCTTGTGTTTTTCCAGAGAATGAACTGTACTATTGAGCTGTTAATTTGTATACATGTAATGTGTAGTAGTTAAGAACAAAACGGAAATGATTCAATATGAAGAGAAATGATCTAATATGTGAGCGGTATAGAACGCTGGTGTAGAAATCATAAAAGATATGCTAGTCAGGCTCTTGGGGGTATTATCGAGAGAGCACCAGTTATCAATTGTTTACATGAATAATTCTGCAGCAAAATGCAGTTGTTTACTATCACAGATTTCGCATCAAAATGATTCTTTCAGATTGGCAGGTTTGTAACTAATCTCAAATCCCAGATCAAAGAACTTTTTTTGTTTGTATTTTTTGCTATGGAGGGAAACTAATCAAGGTTCATTACCTTTACGTCTGTTACATCTAGAATGAGTATTAGACTGTGGTCTGACTACAGATTCTACTTGTTTTAACCCATATGTTAGAGAAAAAGAAGAGGCATCATCTATCAAATCCAGAGGGTCAAAAAAGCGTATGATGAGCATTTCTGTTTTTCTTGTAAAAGTTACGAGAACAAGCATCTAAAATTTTTAACTCAGAAGAATTCTATTTTTATGGGGATTCAAAGGGGAAAGGCAAGAAAGACTGTTTCCTAGGAATGGAATTTTCCGAAGACGATAAAAAATAGTGGTGGTCTCTTCAAGTGATGGAAGATTGACCAACTTTTTCTTGTTTCTAATAAGTGCACCAAGAATTGAGTTTGATAAGGTGACACCACTCATTTTGCCTTATTAGATTCCTACCACTAAAGAAGTTAAGTGACATATCATCATGCTGATGTCCATCATCTTCTGGTGGAAATCAAGAATTTTAGTGGCATGGTTACCCACATTGGCTCTTTTTTTTTTTTTTTTTTTTTTTTTTTAGATAGAGCATGGGGTGTGAGCGCGGACACATTGGCTCTTTTTTTTTTTTTTTTTTTTATTTTTATTTGTTTTTTTTTTTTTTTTTTCCAGTGAAGTGGAACTAGAAGAGGATGGAAGAATATCTTCATGTAATTGAAGAGTTTTGGATAATGGTGAGTATGCAGGTGGGGTATCCCCCCACAAACCCCCCTGGGGAAAAAGTGGCCAAGCAGAGTGGATCCACAAATAACCAAGGGAAATGGGATCCATTTTCCAATGAAATGATTAGAGCTTTGGGGTTGCAAAGCTTTACTTGCTATAAGTCTTAATATTATATTTACGGGGTAACAATTGACCGATTTTAATATTTTTTTTTTTTTTTTTTTTTTTTTTTCCAGTGAATGGACTAGATGGATGGGGAAGAATCTTCTTGTAATTGAGAGTTTTGGTAATGGTGAGATGCAGTGGGGTATCCCCACAACTGAAGGCAAGCAAAGTGGATCCACAAACAAATGGGCCATTTTCCAATGAAATGATTAGAGACTGTTGGGGTTGCAAAGCTTATTGCTATATTCTTTAATATTATAATATTACGGTAACATACCGTTTATAGGTTGAGACCTGAGACAGTAGCTGAGAGTTGAGAATTGAGCTTCATATGAGTTGAATTAGCATTCTGAATATGAATGATGTTTGCTTTGGTTACTAATCAATTTGCCAAATCTTTTTATTTACTTTATTTTTCCTTTTTAAAGTTTTTATTTCAAGAATAACTTGTCTTTACTGCTAAACTAATGGAGAGTGAAAAGGAAAAGGCAAATCAATATAATATAGCTCAACTTGTCTTCTAATAATCTTTTCAGAAAATAAAAATAAATAAATTGCAATTCTTTTTGGAAAAGTTTAATGAAATTCTAATTTAAAACATTTATAGATATTATATTGGCAATTGGTATGTAACCTTTGGAATGCTGTATTTGTAGTTTTGGACTTTGGTTATAAGGTACATGTTGGGCTTACTATTTGGATGTGGCTATAGAAGGTACCGGCCTCATACTATTGGGCCGAGATTCTGATTTTTTGTTTTCAAAATTGCTCTTTCAATTATTTGTATCGCTAGAACGCGCTAACGGAATGTTTTTTTTTTATTTTTATTTTTGGTGGATCCTTTATTGGACTACAATCTCTACATCTGCTCTTATTCTTCAATTAAATTAATTTTGTATTTGCTAAACCAATATAAAAAAGAATGAATCATTCTAGAAACATATTTATTGGAAGAATTTGAATAATGGAATGATTTTGCAATAAAAGAGTGTAAAACTCCACCATTGAGAGATTTCTATATTAGAAGTTTCTTATCTACGTACTGTGTATATGTGTGGTTCGAGCCAATAAAAAAAAAAGTTTTAGAAAATATTATAATTTTATGCTTTTTATGTGAAATAAATGGTCAACAATAATCAAATGTGAGAGTTAATATAAATGAAATATAATTACATGTTAACAGGAGTTCCAAATCTTAGGGATCTTCTTTGAAATTTCCTATAAGTCTTGAGTCCACATATCGACTTGGATTAGTAAAATAAGGTGGCTAGCTTTTCCTTGTCACTTGTCATAAATTCTTCTTGTTCTTAGATGAAAAAGAAGCAAAGAAGCAAAGACCGGAGACCAATCTTTCCACATTTTTTACTTAGATGAAAAGTAGATACCTCATTCCTGATTTTACACTCAAGAAAATTGGGATGTTTGAATTACATAGAGGCATGTTTATTACAAGCTGAAATGCAAATTATTTAATGAAATTCAATATACATACAATACATTTAAGTGTATATATCATTTTATCTACATCTGAATTATGTCAATATTCTTTTTCATGCATATCTGGTATCTCCTCAGGCTCAGCTAATAACACAAAGTCATGGCTATTCTGCTTGTGCAGCTTTTGATGATTTTATCTCTTCCACACTTCCAACAAGCTAAAATTCATTACTTTCCAACAGCAATGCCGCTCACATCATGGGGCAGTTATAATCAAATAATTCTGTCCAATGAGAAAACAAATGCTGAATATGGTATTGGATTTGCTTGTGGGTTTTACTCCCAACAGAATGAAGCACATGCAGATTCCTGGTATTTGGCTATTGGATTAGCTGAATGGATGGATTCGTTTCCCGACGAACAAGTTTGGTATTTCAAAGACATACTATGGTTAGCAAACAGGAATAGAGCTGTTAGTGAGCATGCTACATTACAATTCCTTTCAGATGGAAATTTGGTGCTAAGAGATGGAGATGGAAGTCTGGTCTGGTCTACTGGCACAGCTAATAAGTCTGTTGTAGGTATGAAGATGATGAAAACAGGAAATCTTGTACTTTATGATACCAATAATAAGAGTATTTGGCAATCTTTTGACCATCCAACAGACACACTGCTTCCTGGGCAAAAATTGATGAGAGGACAGAAACTAGTGGCTAGCGTTTCAAATAGCAATCTGTCTAAGGGAAACTTCAATCTTGTTGTAACCTCTCGAGGTCTGGATGCTTATTACCAGGCTGAGGTCCCTCTCAGTTACTGCAGATATCCATATAATGAAGGTACATCTCATGACGTAGACAGAATTGAAATGGAATCATCTAATGGTTATCTTAGTCTAGATATACTTTCAACTGAGGGTGTGCTATTATATACTTCATATCAGCAATATAGAAATAAAACGTCTTATATGAAATTAGATCCTGATGGACATCTGAGATTTTATGATGACAAGTCTCGTGATCAGTCATTTGATCTGCTGGCAGATTATATGAATGAATGTGATTACCCATTAAGTTGTGGCAGTTATGGGCTCTGCACAAATGGAGTTTGCTCTTGCCTTCCAGGATTTGCTCCAACTGATGCTTCAAATGGCCAAAGCGCAGTCGAATGCTCACAAATTAATCCAATCACATGTGAAAATCCGTCGTCCCATTTTCTTTTACCCTATGAAGATATTCACTATTTTAGCTATGAAGCAGCAATTGGAAATGTAACAGACATGAACAGCTGTAAAGAGGCATGCTTGAAAACATGTTCGTGCACGGTTGCTCTATTTCGATTCTATGACAATACTTCCATTGGGGATTGTGTCTTACCGTCCCCGGTTCTTTCTCTCACAAAAGAAGGAAAGGAAACATATAAATATCAATCATATGCCTTCATTAAAATGTCTAATGATGGAGAGATCAGACAAGGTGGGGATGCAAATTCAAATGCTAGACAGCCTGAAAGAAGTTCTTCTAGATCAGTTAACCATTCTATTACAATAATAGGATCAACATTAGGAGCTTTAATTCTTGTGGGTCTGGTTTTCGGGTTCTTTTGGATTGTCTTTTTCGGGAAGAAAAAAGATGGGGAAGAAGAAGGCATTGAAGATTACTTAGATGAGCTATCAGGAATGCCTGTCAGATTCACTTACAAAGAATTGAAAATAGCAACTGAAAATTTCCAGAAAAAGCTTGGAGCAGGAGGGTTTGGGTCAGTCTTCGAAGGAAATTCACTAACAGGTGACAAAATTGCAGTAAAGCGTCTTGACTCATTAGGCCAAGGGAAGAAGGAATTCTTGGCTGAGGTCAAGACTATAGGAAGTATCCACCATAACAGCCTGGTGAGACTAATTGGCTTCTGCGCAGAAAAATTGCATAGGCTTTTGGTTTATGAGTTCATGTCATATGGGTCTTTGGACAAATGGATTTTCTTTCAAGAACCATTTCAACCTCCTCTAGACTGGCAAACAAGAAGGAAAATTATCTGGGACGTAGCAAAGGGGCTCGCCTATCTCCATGAAGATTGCAGGCAGAGAATAATTCATTTGGATATCAAGCCCCAAAACATACTGTTAGATGCTAACCTACATGCCAAGATATCAGACTTTGGCTTGTCTAAGTTGATTGATAGGGATCAAAGCCAATCGGTGACAACAATGAGAGGAACTCCTGGATATATGGCTCCTGAATTGTTTCACTCTGTCATTACAGAAAAGGCAGATGTCTATAGCTTTGGGATTGTAGTAATGGAAGTAGTCTGTGGAAGGAAAAATCTTGATAGGTCACAGCCTGAGGGATGCATGCATTTGCTCCCAATTTTCATGAGGAAAGCAGAGGAGCATCAATTAATGGATATGGTTGACAAAAGCAGCGAAGATATGGAATTGCATAAGTCGGAAGCTGTGGAGATGATGAAAGTTGCAATTTGGTGTCTGCAAAGTAATTATACAAGGAGGCCTTCCATGTCTATGGTTGTTAAAGTCTTAGAAGGCACTGTGGAAGTGGAAGCTGACCTGGATTACACGATCCAACATCCAACAACAATGGCACCAATAAGGATAGAAGCAAATTTGGAAAATACAACTACATTATTACGGCCATCACTTCTATCAGCACCCAGGTGAATCATTGTTCCTCTTTTGTTGTGTTGTGTATCAGAATATTAATGCTTTGTTGTGTTGCGTTTGTTTTACTGTATTTACTACTTGGATCTAGTTCAGTTTGCAGCAAAAACGAATTGAATTATCCAAGAACTTAGTTGTTTCAAGTTGGATTTATTCAACTTGAGTTGTTTTGTGCCGTCTTAGGTACAAGGATGCTGAGTCAGATTTTAAAATATTTACATCAGATTGAAAAATTTTAAAATAGAAAATTAAAATGCTGAATCGGATTAGCAAAAATATTTACATCAGATTGATTTCTGCCGTCTTAGCAGAGAAAAGCAACAAAAAAGAAATATGGACACTTGAGAAAAAGAAAACTACTCTGCTTTTCTTCCTCATTTATGAAGAAACAGACCCTTTGGCTGTGTTCAAGCTATAACTATCAATTCAAAAAGCTTACCCACCATCACTGCTTAGGTACAAAGATGTCAAAGTCACTAACAGTCCATTCAGCAACCTGATTAGCACCTTTGTAAATTTCAGTTCCTAAATCAATAGACATCCATCGCCTCTTAATTGGTTTAGTCCCAGGATCCTGAAACAGTTATTTAACAGCTAGATGTCAAAATCTGATAAAATTTTAACAAAATTTTGAACTCATTCTAAATAGAAAATAGAAAACAAACCTGATAAAAGTAAAGTGATTCTGACAACCTCCCTACATCAAGCTCCCATGTTCTTGGATCACCAATCCAACCCTGACCTTGTTGAGTTGGATACCCATAATCGCCCCAAACAGGATGTGGCAAAATCTGCAGTATCTCCTGAGGCTGAGGATTGCTGTAAGGATCACACAAATTGTAAGGCTCTTCAAGGTGTTGTGCATTTCCTGGAGAACAATACATGTGATAGGCTGCATAAGGGTAGCGAGCAGTGTCGTTTCGATGGACTCGCGTTCCATTAGAAAATGTATGGTAAGGTGGGCAGACATTAAGGTTGTCAGGACGGCACCATGCGGTTGTCTCAGGATTTATTATCATTTCGCTGTATCGAGTAACATCAGAAGTGACATTCCCATCACA
Organism: Jatropha curcas; assembly: GCF_014843425.1. Next base: position 172,914 of record NW_023590978.1, read on the forward strand.
AGGTTTTCCATTGTTCTTCCAACAGCTTCCTATGTCCATTAGGTAGAACTGACTGCTAGGACCCCCGCCTTTCATTACCTTCAAACTGAACCTCACTTTAAAGTTTGGTGATTCTGGTATCTGCATATATAGCATATAAAATATGAACTTTTTTCTTTAACATCAGAAAACTATTGGGCTAATGAACATGTTATGTAGGGTGTATTTGAAAAAGAGTATGGAAGAGAAGGATTAATTACTCACAATTTTGGACATTCCCCTGGTTTGGTAATGATAGCCACCAGAAACTCCGGAAGTGGCATCTGATCTTAAGTAAAGCATCAACCATGGATAGTTTGATGAAGTCTTCAAGACATGATGAAAAACCCAACTGCCTTTTCCAACTTCTTTCTTCCAAGTAACAGAATAGTATGAAATATTACTTGAAATTCCTTTTCTTAAATCAGCGTTTAAATCCCATGATCCATAAAACCTTCCTAGAAGAGTAGTCTTATTAGGCCCTCGCAATGTAGTATAGTCATGATAAATTAATGGTTGGTTCATGCACCCTTTTCCAAAACAAGGAAACCTAGAATCAGGGCCAAAAGGTCCCACTTTCTGCCCATTATTAGGGCACTTAGATGCGTAAGTGTCCATATTACCGCTCTTAAGCATTATCATCCAAAATTGCCATGGATTTGGTGTGTCTTTAACTTCACATTTAGAGCCTAAGTAAAGTTCTTTCTCTGCTGCATAAAGATCTACATCATGTAGAGTCCTCGGGTGTACTCCAAGAAAAGGGTCTCCAACACCTAACTTGTTGTCTTCCTCTGTTACTCTATGGACCAACATATATGGCGGCAAACTGCAGATAGAGCATTTGTTTTCTACAAAATAATTAACCACAAAACAGACTGTTAAGCTGAAATAACTGCTGATTTATACAAACGAAACTTCTAAAAAGAAAGAACAATTTTAGTTTCATATTTCTTCCAATTCTTGCTCAACAATAATACATTGGCTGGATTTTTTTTTTTTCAAAACAATCTGAAAGCTTTAATTAATTACCTTTTGCCTGGGGAGAAGCCTTGTATACGTCAAAACAATCTGCAGCTCTTGGGCTACCCATATTAGGAACTTCTTCCCCAACCTCATTGCATTGATTCCATGACTCTATTGCCACTCTTAGACTATTTCTTCTCATTCCCGGATCGCCTATTGCTGATATATAATCATTTGCTGCTCTAACATACAAAACTCCTGAAAGGAAAATCACTACCAGAAAAAGCAGAAAACAATTTGGCTTCCTCTGTATAGCCATTTGTGAAAATGAAGCAACTCTAAGGAATTGCTTTTATGATGTGAACAGATTAATGGGTTTTAATTGAAATGTGGAATTTCTGCATATATTGAGAAATACACAGGTGCAGTATATATAAGCTAGGAGCTGCAACTAAACGCCTATACAGCAGCCAAAAGAATCCTACACATCCGATATGGAAATCAATGCAAATACAAGAATTAAAAAGGATAAGATTCAAATATAAGAAAGAGATAACAAAAGATAAGATTCAAACACAAGAGATTACAAAGGATAAGCAGTTAATAGATGTCCTATATAACAGTCAAGTAAAGATGCTCTTACTAATCTAATAACAATAATAAAGTCTTTTACTAGAAAATATCCATTGCTTTGGACTCTAGTCTTAAACTTCCTGTTGCATGGAACATACTCTTCCTCATGTGCCTTCTTTTTAAAGGAAATTATTTTTATTAATTTTGTAATACTCTATTCGGTGCACATTCTATTTCATTAGAGGATGCTTATGCTTTTCTTAAACCAACTTTCTTACCAGAAAAGACAGGGACAAAAAATATGAGCATCATCAACATTGGTTTTTATTATTATTATTATTATTATCCTGTCAAGACATTTAACTTTCTGGTAGATAAGCATTTGCAGGAAATTTGCATGTAAAAAAGCGCCTCTAGAAAATTGGAGAAATCACTATGTCAGACTCAGTCGTAACTCGGGATTTTCTGTTGGCTCCTTTTTTTTTGGCACTCCTAACAAATTGCCGTAACAACTTCCCTCATTATGTTGAACAAAATGCAGAATTAAATTACTGAACTTTTTATTTGAATTCCAATTGAACTTTTGGCAACCAAAAGCCATATAATATAACACTGGCTAACAATTTTTGGATCAATGATTAGAATTTGCGAGTGATGTTGGCATTTTCAAAACTACTCAAATAGTCTAATGATGGTCAAAATTAGAAGTGAAATACCCAAAATGTGATCTGGAGATTATGGTCCTTGTACATGGCAATGATCACAAAACCCTTAACAGTAAAATTGAATATGACCACCCTTTCCTCATAGGTTGGCTTGGCTGCATATGTAGCAGACCTAAAAGGGTAATTGAGAGTGGAAGTAAGTGCCCTCACAAAGGGCAAGTCACATTAATAATACTCACAATATGCCTATTATGACATAAATTAGTAATTTAAATAGCTAAATACATCAAATTTTAATTGGTATTGGACATCTTTTTTTTTATTTTTTTTGTGGCGGTTCAATTACTCCTCTTACCCCCTATCAAATATGATTAAGCATTGACAAAAATAGTGCATAATCTTAATATTGGCAATAACTAAATTTTGGTCTTAACACGCAAACTCTGATATTACCAACCTCTCTGTCTCTGATTAGGATATACAGGCTTTTGGGTATCTTTTAAACAAAGTGATGCTGATGCCTCAATATAAACCAAGACAAGAGTGAGTGATTCTGTCCTTAGATTGCAGTCCTTGTCTTTCCACAGATAAAATTTGTGGCAAAATGGTGGCTATGCAACCACTTCTATTGTTTGGGCTTATTAGCTTTCTTGCATAGACCATAGCCCTACCAAAAAACTCAAACCTAATTTGCAGCCTTTCTCTTTTCAATCTCTAAGGACCCTAAGCTCATTACATAATGGTTTCTTCCTTTTGCCCCCTATAGTGGTCTTTGACTTAAAGTTGTATGTAAAAAAGAAAAAAAGAAGTCATTTAATCTAGAACCCAAAAATAAAAGCAAAAGGGAAAAAAGAAGGAACCATTTGATTCTAACAAACAAAAGAAAATGACAAAAGAAAGAAATTTTTCCAAATCACAAAAACCAAAAGAGAGAACTGGCTATCCTAATTGTCTAAAATCTGCCTCCACTTCAAAGCCAAGTAGCTGTTTCAGGCCATCGGAAAAAGTTGGCAATTAGACTGCTCCACGATCTTAATATTTGAGGTGCAATTTTCTAAGTCTAACAAATGTTCTAATTTTCTATTTGTAATAACTTGTTTCCTGCTATCAAACAAGGTATGTTTAGACAATTTAAAGGTAAAAACAAGACTTGTTAACTCACCTTTTGTTTAAGAATTTCATACATTGTATTTAATTTAAAAAATAAATAATTCACATCAAAATTGAAAAAAAAAAAAAATGTAGTCATTACTTGGGAACTTAACAATCTGTAGTTATGTCATGTTGTTTCTGGACCTAGGAAATCGAAAGAGGTCCCCATCTCGACATGAATTATTTTTAAGTACAAACCATAAAGTGGAAAAGAAAATTAAAGTGAGGCAAAGTGGTCACAAGATTTAGAGCGGGCATTTCTTTTGAAAAAAAAATTCTATCAGAAAACAAGTAGGAAACCCACGTTCCTATTTATAAGCCTAACTGTCCCTCAACTGCTAGAAAACTCTCTCCTTCTACTTATCACCATTTCCTTCTCTGCAACTTCATATCCTTAACAAACCAAAGCAAATTCTCATCCAAAGCAAAAAAAAAAAATTACGAAAACCCATTTATCAGTCTTAGCGAAACATGAAATGGTGTAAGAAGAAACCTTCTTCTGCTGCTGCTGCTTTTTCTTCTCGTCCTTTCTCGATCTCTCAAGTTTTGCCCACTTCTTGGACTACAAAGTTCAAGCAAATGAGCATAAGCTCAGGACAAAAACATGCAAAAGTCAAGCAAAAAGGGACATGGAATTCTACTTGTACAACAACAGACTCCTCTAATGGCGGAGGGAAATTTTATGGAGGTGATGGTGATGCTTTTTGGAGATTATCTTTTGGAGATGACAGTGTTGATGACAGCAAGACTAGGGGTGTGCTTCGATCAGTTCGGTATAGTTCAGATGATGACCTTGACTTTCCACTGTCAAGGGTGAATGGAGATGAAGAGACTAAAAAATTTAGTAATACAGTTTCTCATGTGAAGAAAATTAGAGGATTGCCGGAAGAAGTTGAGATTGTGCAACAAATGCAAACTTGTGTAAGTGAAAAAGTAGCAGAAATCAGAACTCCAAGGCTGAAAGTTGAAAGAGATAAGATATTGAGGAAGTCTGAAGAGAAACAATTACAACTTGATAAAGCAGAAGGGTTTCAAAGAAAAACAGTAGCAAGAAGATACGGTGTTCTTGAAAGGGTGGACTGTAAGTTGGCAGCTGTTGATTCAACTACAGAAAGAGATTCTTTTTCTTATCGAAGAAAAATTGAAAAAGATTGTGTTTTTGCTGCTGAGAATGAAAATTATGGCTTTTCTGCAGAAAATTTTAGCTCCAAGTGGCAAAAATTGAAAGAAAAGAAAGTCGAAGAGTTCAAGTCGAGAAATGCAGAACAGAGGAAATCTCTGTACATAAGCAGAGAGTTGCAGAGGAAAAGAACAAAACATAACAACAAAGTAAGAGTTTACTCTCCAAGAACATCTTCAAGAACTGAAATCAGCAAAATAAAAGCTTTGGAAGATATGAAGATGGCAAAATTGAAAACGAAAAAGAAAGCAAAGGAGAAAACAATATTAGGATTCAAGGGTTTAGAGAGCTTTGCAGTGGTGAAATGTTCATACAATCCCCAGAAAGATTTCAGAGATTCAATGATAGAGATGATTAAAGAACAGAGGATTAGCAGACCAGAAGAGCTTGAAGAACTCTTAGCATGCTATCTTACATTAAATTCTGATGAATACCATGATCTCATCATCAGAGTATTCCGGCAGGTATGGTTTGACCTGAACCAAGCTTGTTTTGATACAGAATTAGAGAATGAAGAGTGATTTTAGAATTAACAACATTTCTACTTATGAAAAGGTAACTTGTACGTACCCTGTGAATAGGGAAGATTTTACAGTTCTAATATCATATGCTTCTAGTTGTTTTAATGAGAATGTTCAGCTTAAAGAGCTTCAATAATAAATACTAATGTGCTTGGCTGCTTGTTATCTTATCTTCAAGCGAGGCTTTTTAGAAGAAATGTACCATTGAAGGGAGAATCTATACAGTACCAAAACGCAATGTAGGCCTTAGAAGTACAATGGTTGTTATGCAATAAAATTATTCTGCATTCAACCCCTATAGCAATAAGCAGCAAAGTTAATAATGTTTGCCAAACACTTTCCTTCCCAAAAGCCATATGCTCTTATGGTTGCTACAATTTAGTCCTGTAATAGCTAGGTGCACCATTCTAATACAGCGAGGCTGTGAGTTTCAAACAGCAAAAAATTACCACTTCAACAAGTTCCCTGCATGCACATGAAGACTACTTTCAAATTGTACTGGCAAGTTCGCTCTCATTTTCAATGCACAAGTGCTTGAACCAGCAATAGTGAAATTAGACTGGCTAACACCTTCCTGAAATACACTTTGATAGCTTTCTCACAATTTGCAATGCATGCCAAAAAAGGAATGGTTGGAAAACCATCCTCATCAATCACATTCCTATCTTCTGATATCTAATCATCAGAAAGAAGCCATTTTTGTATGTAGCATAATCGACTATATATTAAAAGTGGCGTAACAAAGAAAAAGGGAAATGTCATTTTCAGTAGCAGGATTCGGTTAAGATTATAGCAAGGAACCTGTGAATATTAAATTAAGAAATATTACAGTCCAGAAGTCATCTGCATAGCTGTCCGGCTACCCAGCCATTACCAGTCTACCTGTCCTACTGTTTCAGAGCTGCATTACAATAGACTTCGACATAAATTAGACTTATAATAGAGGAAGACTGGATGCAATCAGCATACTGTTGATGAAGAAAAGAGCAATCCTTAATTCCATGCATGATGAAGATGAGATTGTGGTTTTTTTTAAATCATTATAAGTGTTTAGAAACCAGAAGACAATACATTACTGGGCACCCTGACAATTATCAAAGGTAATAAATGCATGTGATTCTGACTTCTGATACTTAAAATTACTTTAGAAGAAGTATTCACATTTTTTATGTCATCAGTAACCTACTGATGTTTATTATAGCAAGATCCTACCATAACGAATTTTACCTAGTGATAACCAGCAGTAACAGAGCAAGAGCAACTGAAGCTGACAGGTGATAATTCCTCTCAAGCTCACCAATTAACAGAACCCGACAATGCGTTTCTCTAATCTTTGACAATTATGAATTACATCCAGTATCAATCTAAGGAAACATCGACTTCATAATAATGAAGCTGATACAACCTCAAAGCTTTCGTTGATAAACAAAAAATAAGAGCAAATGCAATTTAACCTGAAAAGCATGTAGATGAAGTGAGTATACTGCACTTACTGATCCAAGTAACCAAGCTGTGCACTGAAGTCAAATTTGTCACAAAGTTAAATAATGAAGAACAATATTGGTGCGAAATTTTCACTCAGCTTTTAAAAAATTCACGGAAGTCTAGATTGCTGATTGCTAGAATCCATTTGCTTATTTCCTGCCATATTAAGCATTATCACATCTAAATCAAATTTAAGATAATTCTCTCTCATATTTGTAACCAAATCCAACAAAACCAAAATACTCCTCTGATTAAGATTTGTCATTAATGGTCATGCCATCCTCATTCAAGTTCCATCCCTTTTTTCCTTAGTTGGCTATAGCCATTTCTTAATAATCTAGAAATGTGAGTAGAGAGGACCAGAGGAGATTGGTTAGTTAACTGTTTATATTTGCACTCGAGCCTCATCCAATTAATGTCTCAGATATTCAAAGTTGCTTGGTCCACGACAGCTACAGGGAGCTCCCTCAATGCATAATGACATAACTAGCAGTATCAGGTACCAAAACTTTTTCCATTCTTAAAGCTAACTGACATTTCCTCCTGAATATAATAGATGCCATGCCAAAAAACTGTTCTAGCCATATAACAACAAAATCACAATTAAACTGAGGAGCCTGCGAAAAACCGGCAAGTATAGTAGCAGCAAGTGAACAATGGATGTGAGATGCAACATGCCAACATAAGTTGATGATGAGATCAAAACACAATCTATTATTACTGCATCAACAAATCATACCTAAATTTAATACATGTGAGGCTCTGAGGCATCAGAAGCCTGAAAAAACAATCAAGCAATTTCAAGTTCTCTCTGCAGGAGTAAGATGCCCCATCTGTTCTGCAAGATTATTTACATTCCTCATATTCCACCAAAATTTTCCTTGCTCACTAGGTTTGATCTCATTTTTCCTATCACCAGAATCCTTTCTTTCTGATTGGACTTCCTGCGCATCAGTTGCACCAGGATTCTCAGTTAAAAACTGTTCCCAGAATACATCATTGACTCCAGTTGCCGCAGTAGGAGCAGTCCCAGATACTTGCTCCTTTGGAGGATCTGGCTCTGGAGCTGAAGCTACAGCAGGCTCAGAATTCATGTCGATGGCAGGAGACTTAGGGCGAACATCAACATTAAACTGTACACAAGATATGGCTGGGCTTTCTCCGCAGCTTATAGATTCATCCAACTCTGAGGTTGAATTGCGTTGAATGTTGGTCTGAACATCATTTACAGTAGTCTCCCAAAATGTCAGGGATGACTCCAACTGCTCAAACTGCTCTGTGTTTGATAGTGGTGTAGAAGTAATATCTGCACTTCCATTGGCGAGACCTTGGCAAGTTGCCATCTGATTATCCTCAATGCTGGCCTCCTCATAAAAATAACCAATTCTTGGCAACCTTCTCTTTCTGTCATGGCCTGTTTCCAATTCTGACATGAGATTTAAAGCAAGTCCAGGTTTCTGCAAGACTCGGGAAACAAAAGACACCATAGTTTGCTGCCTCCGTTCCATCTGTTGCAATTTCTCCTTCAAAGCTTGCATTTGCAACTCAAATCCTTGACGCTCACAGTCATGCCTCTGTAACTCCAAGATAAGCACTTCTTTCTCATTTTTAAGTCTATCTACGTCATCCTTCAATGCCTGTCTTTCTGAATCAGTTAAAGGATTAGATCCCTGTCCTTGGAGATTTTGCATAGAATGGCTGTGAACTGGCTTCCGTCTATGGATGTTCTTCATAAGATGTGGCTTGCCTCTTACAAAATCTTCATTTGCAAATTCCCATTGTTCTGGATCGGCCTTTCTAAAACCCTATTACATTCAACATATTCCAATTCAATCTATCAACCTAAATAAATCTAAATTGGAAGAGAAAGCATAAGTATACACACACCAAACGTTAAAACACACAGACATACAGAACAGAGACAGCATTAGCTTACATATGTGTTCAGCTGTCTGATGAAGCTTGAGAAGTTATTATGCTTAAAGAATCTTGGGAGCAAATCCCTTGAAAACTCTGGTGGACTCCATACAATAAAGCTTTTATTGGTCTGACTCCAGGAAACAATTGAATCTGTGGAAGGATCATCCACCATCTCATATGTCTTTGAAAGGAAAGGTGGCAGTGAATTGGAACTGCCCTGAGATTCATCCATCCTAAACTCCAACCTCTAATCAGTACCACAACATCAACAATCTCCAAGACCCAAAAGCATTCACCAAGAAATATGAAATTCTCAGGTCCCCCTATTATTTAATTGCCAAAATCCAAATGAGTAAATTCATAACCGTTGAATCCACAGTGAGAACTTCTAGACCTCTTCCTTCAGAACACGAATCAGACTTTCAGACGACACTTCTTGGTCAAAACCAGGTCAGAACAGCAGCTTTGTTGGGCTCTCCTTATACTTTACTCCAAACGATCAATCAACAATCCCTTCAGAATTCTCTAAACACCCAATACAAAACCCTAATTCTATACCTTAAATCTTCAGAGAATCCCACACAATCGCGATTAAATTGTGCTCAAATCTACAAACTCAGAAAGACCTTCCCAGTGGCCACATAGAACAGGAAAAAAAACTCAAGACAATTCTATGATCCCACGGAAACAGTTGCAGGTAACCTGTATTTATAACATAAACAGCAAAAATAAACAGTTCCTGAGTTCTGTTATTAGTTAGAAATAAGAAAGACCACTCATTTGACAAGTCATTAAAGAGCACTGATATTTTAATTATGAACTAATCAAACAAGAACTAAAATTTCACAAAAAAAAGGAAACCTGGAGCTAAAGAAAAAGAATTGTTGTACCTATCTGAAGAAAAGAAAAAAAAAAAAAAAAGTTACCCAGAATGGAGGAGTTGCAAAGAACGGGGTTGATTTTGATTTGATTTGCTGGGGGACGAAAACGTTTTGTCCGATTGTCGTTTAGGAAATTTTGGGGATTCTCGCTCTTGAGCCGCTTAAAGTGAATTCCTAGATTAGGGTTTTTATTTATCTGTTTTTGCGTGATCATTAAAAAGGAATACAGATTTTTGGATATAGTTTAATTTTTAAATCAAATTATTATAATATAAATAATAATGTGATATTACCCTGTTTGATTGCGATATTCTCTCTTACCCCCTGCTGGACGATGAGAAGAATCTCCTAGAATTTAGACAATATTTTATTCAAAGAAAATTAATTACTTTATTTTATTTTCTCTATGTTGCATACTTGCATGTGTCGAGTATTAACTGTCTGTATATAGTGTGACGTATGCGCTTTGGTGGCTAATAAGTGCTTGACGACTGACGAGAGTCATGCTTGAAGAATTTTTCTTATATCTTCTAAAATTCATTATTAAAATATTAAAATACTTATATTTGTTTATATTATTAATTCGTCCTTAAAAATCCCACATTGATTATTAAAATTGTGCATGACAAATTAGCTGCGCAAAGAGTGTGTGAGATGAATGCGTTGGTCATTTAATTTAATACGTCTTTTATATAAAATTGTAATGTAATAATTTTGTAGAGATGCCATCGTTAGGTGTATGAAAAAAATGATTGTGGAAAATATGTATTAGATGCATACATTATATAAGTAAATATGTTTTTATAAAATTGTCCAGAGTTTGAATTTGATTTATTAAAATAAATAATATTATGAAGAAGCGGAACTTTATCTTTTAACTCAAAAATGAGTTGTGCATTTCTTACTTAACTATAATAAATAAATAAATTAGTCTGAGGTGTAGTTATTTGGACCATCACAGTTCCCGATTTGTTGTAGAAAGTTTGTGGATTACATAGATCAGTAAACATTATAAAATTACCAGAATTTTGCCTGATTATATTATTAAGTATATATTAATCAGGTTTTTATCTATAAACTAATTTTTAAATTATTGATATAGTTGGAAATAAAAATGAAAAATAATGTATATATATATATATATATTCTAGTATGTATCAGTATATGGCCAAGTGATGAGAATCAAATTAGTTATTAAATACCATTTATCAAGAAAATATATTTAAAATGTACGATAAGTAGTCTATGCACGTGTTTGATTTCTTGTCAACAAAATGATTTCTAGCAACATTAATTTTTAAGAATTTTTTTTAAAAGTACTTTTTGTTTTTTCGAAAAGTTCTTATTGAGTAAGAATTTGAATTATTAAAAGAAATAAATCAATTTTTAAAAGAAACAGTGACGGAATTATTACGATGTCAAATTGATTTAACAACGATTAAAAATTATGTCCGCATGACTCGGCGTTTTCGAGTCTTCTGTCCAATTCCAGGGCGATGCCTTGTTTGTGAAGATGTAAGCGTCTCGTAACTGGTGTCTTACACGTGGCCTGACTTTGCAACTATTACACAAAATTGTCAAATTTGAAACTGGGTTTTCTTAAAGGGAATTTCAAAAGGCCCCAACCCAATTTGTTTTGGGTTTCTGGGATCTAATTCTGGATTTGAAATCCCTAATTGAACCCACTAAGATTTCAAAAGCCCATTTGGAATATAAGCCAAGATTCTGACCGTATGGATGAAGCCCACTCGTGACTCATATTTATTTTCTAGAAATAATGAAAATTAAAAGATTTACAAATGCATAAAACACTTGTCTTATAAAAATTTACGCTAATGACAATATATTATTTTATTTGAAATTAGTAATAAATTAAAATTCTATTTTTTTAAAAGGGAAAGGTAAATTGTGGAGGACTCAAATGTCAATCGATAACAAATATTTCCCATTCCGACTTGATGCACTTGTCAGTTATCATTACAAAGCGGAAAGATTAATTGCTGCCACTTATGTTTGCACTTTTAACAGATAATAAAGCTCTCAATTTTTTTTTAAAAAATAAAATTGTCAAATCCACCGTCGTTTTCCCCCGAGAAAATACAAACATTATATTTTAAACGATATATACTTACTTTTTAAAAAACAAACTGATATTCAGTTTACAAATGTAAAATAAGACAAACTATAATAAATTTAAAATTATTGTTAAATTTTAAGGTTATCTCGTGTTAAATCATTTAACCGTCTTTTTCAATTTATGGTTATATAAGAGATTAAATAGTTAATAATAATTGTATTAAAATAAGTGATTTAATATTTTTTAAGTGACATTAAAATTTTAATTCTATCAAATACTCGCCGGAGTATATTACTATTTAGTGAAGAAATTTTATTTAACAAGAAAAGTACTTTATGAAATGAGTAATAATTTAATAAAACCAGATTTCGATGCCTTTATAATGATTTCTTTAAAAACCAAAGATCAAATAGTAATTTTGGTTAAATTTGAAGGACTTTATAGTAATTTGATTATATAAATAAATAAAGGAAGAAAAGAAAAGGCATATACGTACAAGAAGCAACTAAAATATAGTAGAATAATTAAAAGAAAGAAAAAGGAAATAATAAAATGATAGGAACAATGATACGATTGGGCTACAACTACAAGATGGATAGATGGGATGGGGGGAGAGACGTGTCTGAGTGGGAGAAGAAAGCCAACAAATTTTTTCAATTTTTTTAATTCATTTAAAAAAAAAGAAAAAGAAAAAAGAAAAATCCACCGTTACAAAAAAGATAGCACGCAACGCAAGTGAAGTGCCTCGTGGGTGGCAAGCATATCGGGCATCACGTGACCCCACCAGTTTAACGGATATGATTAGACCTCTTACATAATTAGTGGTCCCCATCCCCACAGCATAGGACCATTAAGCTACACTTACATCGGCCACCACAATAACACTCCCCACTCTCTATTCTTCTGTGTATGTCAAAAAGAACTCCACCTCATACGATACTCCCGTGATTATTGCCACGCAAATTGGGACAAAATAAAAGGTAATTTTTTATTTAATTTTTTAGGATAAAAATATCAATTTTTATAATTATTTAATGACTAATTACATAAATTAATCTTATTTTTTCAAAAAATGAAAACAACGAAAAGTTGTGTATAACTCATTTGGTCATAGGCGCTTAACGAGCCCAGCATCAACAACACACATGAACTGATGAGCAGACCCAACGTATGAAACGGACCCAAGTGGGTGGATTCCAATTGAGTTTATTGAGTACCAATTGGAGTCCGCGGCGCACGTGCGGGATTGTTCAAGTCTTCGGGATAATGACTGTTGGGGCCTGGGGGGAGTGGTAAGGGAAGGGACCCGCTCCCCTACCTCATTTTATAGTGCTGACTGCTGCCCAGCAATTGATAATTATCATTAATTACAGGCACTCTTTTGATATTTTCTTTTTCTTTTTTTTATTTAAAATGTTGATCTTCAAGAATATTTTTAATTTTATATGAAATCAAGCAAGCCAAATAATAAAAAAAAAAAACTAATTTTGACACTTCTTTAATCTCTCTCAGTTTTTCTAATTTTATCAATCTATATTTTATATTTTATTATATAATATAATAATTGTGATTTTCATATAATAGCCATCCAAATTTAATTGGGGTGTGTAGGCTCCACACGTCATATGTAAGTTATTTTAGAAAATTTATTAACAATTCAACAAAAAGAATTTAGTTCTTCTGGTTGGCTAGATGGACAAAATAGCACTGAGTAATAAAAGTGGAATGGTTAAGATTTTTTTTTTTTAATTGTTAGTAGATTTTATAAATTAATACTGAAATGTGATATGTAGAGTTTGCACAATTAAAACTAACATGTTAATTGAATTTAGATAGTAATTTTATATAAAAATCATAATTATTATGAAAAATGAAATACAATGTATCAATTCATAAAATTGAAAAAATTTGTTATAATAGTAAAAAAACTTAAAAATTGAAGTTTTATGTTTTATTATCATTTTGCCATTAAGCAATTATTTTTATTTTATATTTTCTTACAAAGTGTTTCTATTCAATAAAAAAAGTACTTTTGAATAACTAACCATACGTGTTCAAGAGAAAAATTATTATTCTAATTGAATTTTAAAGTCAAATCTTATGTTTTGGTTTTGATTAATTTGACTTTGTCTTTCATTTTCAAGAAAATGTTATTATTTACTCAAAACTTATTGGTGAAGCAAATCTTTGATAGTCAAGCCAATCCAGTAATAACATTTTCGTTTTTGTTTTGTTAGGAGGGAAAGGGATATGAAAAGAAAGGAAGTCATTTTTCTTAATCCCAAAATTGCGAGGAAAAAAATAATAATAATAATAATTTAAATTTACATATATCATTGTCAATAACAAATTCTAATCGGTCTTTTTTATTATTAGAAAGTGAAAAATCTTAAATTTAAATGCAATCATCTACTAAATACTAATATATTTATTTGGTAAAATTGATTAGAGAAGAAAACGGGTTGCACATTTTATGTAGTCTAATTCTAAAGATATAGATTATTAATAAATTTATGGTAGGCAAAATTCATTATTTTTCATTTTTAAGTTACATCTTTTTTCACATTATTTAAATGTCTAAAATTAATTTATTCTAAAGATAGCCATAGCCCCGTAAGTAAGTGCGTGGCCCTCTTTTTAGAGTTTCACAGCAGAGGTGAAAGTGGAAGTCGAAGACGAGACGATAAAGCGATCAAAATCAATCATCTAATTTGGAAGGTGGCGCAAATCAGGTGGCCCACCACCAATACCAAACTTTGAAAAGGAAAAAAATATAAAGAAAGGAAATAATAGCCATGCCATGGTCTTTTGTCCAAATTACCCAGAGAAACCCACCTGGGCTGTCTAATCATGCAACTCTCTTACTACTCACGCTAAAAGAGCAGTGTTTGGGGGGCACCATCACGTGAAAGGAGAGGGTTTTTTGGAATACACAAGTTGTGTTCTAAGGATTAAACATGTCATTTCAATATGTAAAGATATTATGATAATCTGGCCTTACCCACACAGCCATACATGCACATAATTTTAATTACACAATACAAACTTACATACACTGACAAAAGTGACACTGCAATTCTTCGGGCCATACTCAGTCGGCCAAGACAGCAATCCCCACCGCTTCCCGCACTTGTGCTCCATCAATCGTAATGCCAAGGCTGCTAGCGCCCCACCCTCTTTCGCCTGCCTCGACTAAATCCGCTTTCCCATTGGCAATGTGACATTAATGATTAAGATTTCACGTTATCGGCAGTGTGATTCCTTTCAATTCGTAAAATATAAAGATTTTTTATCTATTTTCAAAATTGAATTTATAATTTTATTTTTTCAGAAATTGAGATCACTTATTATTTATAGTTTATTAGTTATAGAAAATAATTTTTAGTGATTAAATTTGTAATTGCCCTTATACTAGCATAAATTCATTAATTAATACTATATAAGGAATATCTTATAACAACCAAATCCTACTTATTATCCAAATTTTAACTTATTACATGGTTGAGAGGCTTGCATTTATTTTTTGCTTAAAATGAATCATTAGTAAAAGAGAAAAGGTGCGAGAATTTTTAGCTGAGGAGTAGTATATTTAGGGCCATATAGGACAGACTTGTCGGCCATTAGCAAATTTACATTTGAATCCAGGTTGACACTCAGGTTAGTATCCAACAGATTAGCCCATTTGGCTTTTATGTAACTTACCATTTGTTGGTTATGGGTCATGGTCAAACTTAAGTCAAACCATTCCGAAGCTGGTCCAAAATCCAAATAGGCTGTGCCAAATCATATATTACGGTTTTATCACTCATCGCCAAAAAAATATTTTCTGTCATAATTCCAAAACTACCCTCTAACCATTAAAACGGCAACGTTCTGTTCTCGACGTCTACTATTGTGTTTACATCCAAGCCCCACGTCAGCTCACAACTTCTTTACTCTTTATAAAAAGCCTAAACACGTGCTCAAACACCGTGATCCCGGAGCAGAGCCTATAATGGCATTCTCGTTATTTATAGCATTTACTAGGTCAAATTCTCTAATACTCTGTATTTAGTTCACCTTCCCCAACCCACCCCTCATTTAACTACTTCTCTTGACCAGAAGCCAGAACCAAAATAAATAAAAGGAAAAAAAAAAAAAAAAGGAAAAACCGCCAAAATTCCGGTTTATTTTCTCTGCACTGTTTGTTTTCTGAGAAAATTCAAGCAATCTTTCTTATCGAGAAGAGCTTCTATCGGTTAGCTCTTCTGCTTCAGCTTGCTCTACTGTTGATAGAGAGCTAAAAAAATGACGTCGGGGACGAGAATGCCTACGTGGAAGGAGAGAGAGAACAATAAGAGACGAGAAAGGAGAAGAAGGGCGATCGCCGCAAAGATCTATGCTGGACTGAGAATGTACGGAAATTACAAGCTCCCGAAGCACTGCGACAATAATGAGGTCCTTAAAGCTCTCTGCAACGAGGCCGGTTGGACCGTTGAAGAAGACGGCACTACTTACAGAAAGGTAACTTAAAAAAAATAACGAATTTCTGTTATAAAGTTGTATTCGCGCGTTAACTGGTTTTTTAGCTTGTTTTTGTTAAATCTTAAGTTGTTAGTTATGATAGACTGCGGTCGGTAGTGTTAGATTACCGGTCACAGATCTGAATTCAGCATTTCTGTTTCGAAAAACTTTCCGAGAATTATTTTTCCGGCAACCTGAGTTGCTAAATGAATGTCAGTGGAGCTGTGTCTTGGTTGGTTTTCTTTGCTAAAGTGCGCGGTGTGAATCGTGGCGTATGATAGCGATAGCACGAATCGTGACTTAAAAAAGTAAGGTAACGCATACTAATGAACGGTTAGGATTGATTGTTTTGGTTGGTTTCATGTGACGTTAGATCGTATGGGTTGTCTTTTGTTCCTCTTTTTCACTTTTTGATTTTCTGTTTATTTTCCTTTTCAACGCACAAAACACGAGATCTTAAGATTCGTCTGTGGACTTCGATCCTTATATACGAACACGGTAAACAGTAACTCAGATATTGAGCAGACACCTTTTCAGACGAAAATATCCATTCCTGAACGATCAAGAGGCTCCAAGTTCAGTAATTTCAGAGGGGCGGTTTCGTCATTCCAGAGCACAATCCGTCTCTTGGATTGAACTTTCGCTTTGCCGGCTTTAATGCGAGTCTGATGTTTCTTTTTTAGCTCAATTTTCTTTTTTACCTCTTTTGGTGATTCCTGATCTTCCGGCTGTCTAGCATTTTTTCATGAAAAAACTCTTTTTCAGTTTTCTCTTTCACTTTCTGCAATCGCAAGGTCATTTTGGTCATTCCATAAAAAATTGGGTGTAATTTACCCCGATATTCGCGGGAGTAATAGTAATAAACTAATAATTGGTTGCATTCATTTTTACTGTTATTTTGTGTTTATTGCATTTGATGGCCTTTGTAGTGATAAAGTTGAAAAGTGTGATTTAATTGAGTAGATTATGGAGAAGGGGGTGTGAAGATGGAATCCTTGGATTCCCCTTGTATGAAAATATATCAAGTAATTTGAGGAATATTTTAAAAGGAGTAAAGCGTGTGGGGAGAGCGTTTGATTAGTTTAGGAACATGTTGGGGAAGATAGCGTGTCGTGGGGTGCAGTATTTTGATAACGCTATGGTTTGAAATTAATTCTTGCTTTAACAAAGTTTTTTGTCGGGTTTCAATTACCATGTTGCCCCCCTCCCTGTCATCTTGTCCATTGCTTTGAATAAATTAAGGGTACTTTTTGGTGGAGTGTGGAAATGGTGGCTCAAAAGTGTCACCAAGTAAGCACATGGTATGCTGTGTGATCCGTTCACATGTGAAATTGGTTCTGCATAATTTGCATGACAAATAGAAGAGAAAAGGAAATAAGTTCACTCTGACAGCTTCTAAAATTAACTTTTTATTTATTCTATCATTAGTATTGAGTGGGGTTTAGGAATTATTTATTCCGTGATTTAATTGTATAGAAAAATGGATGAGATGGAGCTGAAGCAGGTCATATAATAAGACTTTAAGGTGATAGGCTTTGAGAATTTAAGGTGATTGTGGGATGTCCCACGACAAACTGATAGGCACCTTAATAAAGTAGGCTTTAGAGCAGATCAATCGGAGCTTGTATAAGGGTGATGAGTATGAGATAATCTCAAATATTTATTAATGAAGTGCCATTAAGAAATTATGGTTAGGTAGACTTGATACACTGTGAACTACACTCATAAATGAGGTAGGCTCACAATTATTTGTATGTCTATACCATTGTGGACAGGATCCACAAAAAAAATTCAGCACAGAAGCGGAACATCAAGGTGCTACTTCTGTCCCATGGTTGAACTATTTCTATGTCAAATGCATCATATCTTGCTGTATAATATGTGTTTGGGGATTGTATTTCAAGTGCTTGCATACCTTAACACTTCGAAGCACCAAATAATGCATCTGGATGCAGCATATTGGTGTTTTGGGATTGAAGTGCATTGAAACTGCTCATACACATTTTCCAACAGGTGTTGTGAAAGGTTTTATTCTATTTTAATCAATTTTAATTTGAACAAATGACACTTTTTGAAGTAGTAGAGCTGCATTATACTAGGCTGAGTTCATTTGCATGGACTTATAACCAAGATTGCATTATACTTAAACCTCCTAGGTGGATGTTAAGGGATCTGTATTAGGTCAAATTTCTTAATATTAATAGCATAATATATGGTGATATGGTAGGAAAATTGCTACTGCTAGTTTATTAGTTTTCTCGTTGTGCATAAACGGACACTTCTCGAAGTCCATTTATTTGTCTCACTCACTGTATTCATTTGAATAATATTGTGCCTCTTGAGAAATTTGAATAATTTGTTGTACTCACTGTATTCATTTGTACAGGGCTGCAAACCCATGGAACGCATGGACATTATGGGAGGATCAGCATCAGCTAGTCCCTGCTCATCCTACCACCCAAGTCCTTGTGCATCTTATAATCCAAGCCCTGGCTCATCTTCTTTCCCAAGTCCTGTTTCATCCCGTTACACTGCGAATACTAATGGCAATCCTGATGCCAATTCCCTCATCCCGTGGCTTAAAAACCTCTCATCTGGTTCATCGTCAGCCTCATCCAAGCACCCTCACCATCTCTACATTCACACTGGTTCAATAAGTGCTCCTGTCACTCCTCCGCTGAGCTCCCCAACTGCCCGAACTCCTCGCACAAAAAATGACTGGGATGATCCAGCTGCTGGGCCATCCTGGGGAGGGCAGAACTATCCGTTCCTGCCGTCATCTATGCCCTCATCTACCCCACCAAGCCCTGGCCGTCAAGTCCTGCCCGATTCAGGATGGCTAGCGGGTATCCAAATTCCCCAAAGTGGACCGTCATCACCCACATTTAGCCTTGTCTCACGGAACCCATTTGGCTTTAGGGATGAGCCTTTATCAGGTGCTGGATCTAGAATGTGGACTCCTGGGCAAAGTGGGACATGCTCTCCTGCAGTTCCTGCTGGTGTTGATCAGACAGCGGATGTTCCAATGGCAGACAGTATTGCATCTGAGTTTGCATTTGGAAGTAACACAGGCGGATTAGTGAAACCTTGGGAAGGGGAGAGAATCCATGAAGAATGTGTATCTGATGATCTCGAGCTTACGCTTGGAAACTCTAGAACTCGGTAAAATGGGATAAAAAACCTTGGCTGGAAATATAGAGTCTGTTTGCTAAATAGTCACATCTTTGTCTCTGGTTGATATGCATGAGAAAATTTGAATTTTGGGTTACGAGTTCAAAACCAAGCTCTTGCATCCAAAGCACCAGAGAAAAAAAAAAGATGTAGCCTGTTTTACAATTACTTCTATTCTTTTGTAATGAATTGCTTTCTTGGTGCAGATAAGGGGGCTTGGTAGAAAGGTTGAGGATGAGTTGATCTATGGATCTCTTGATTTGGCTTCTTCCTTCAATTTAATGCCTTCGTGTCAATGACTTTGTATTGTGCATGCTTCGGTTGGCGGGGAGCTGAGTTAGAAGTACAGTGAGTAGGAGAACCATTTTTTTTTCCCTTCTTTTTTACTTATTTCCGTTTTCAACAGGAGAGAACTGAAAATTAAATTATAAATATGTCATGGTGGTGGCGTAGCCCCTTCAGTTCAATTCATTCTTCTTTTTAATTTTTTTTTTATCCTTTTCGTTGCCGAAAAAGAGAAGTTCCTATTGCAACATTAATGCTTGTTTGGTGTGATTTTAGTTTTGCCATTGAAAAGGGAATATGGATTTCAAGATCAACAGATTAGTTGTGGCCACACTCATGCATGCATCTTTATTAGTGTTTATGTGTTGTGAGATATTGGTAATTCACGATATATCTCTTGGCACATCTTCTTTTACTTTCTGTTGCTACAACTAATCATAAAACCAATAAAGAAGATCAGGCACAGCTATCAATATCATAATGCTTATCATTGTATCTGTCAGTAACTGTAGGCTTTTATAAGTGCAACTACGTCGTATTGTTTTGGGTATTTGCACAAAGAGCGTGAGAGTAGGTGCCTATCAGCCTTTTATACTGGTTAGGGAAGAAAGCAACGTGATATCATGGAATTGTGTATTTAAGTACGTTGCATTAGTGCTTTCCGTTGTCTTGCCAGTCCATTTGATTATTTTTAACAGATCATTTTTTTTAGAATTTAGGACGCAATATGCCAAAGCCAGGCAGCCACCCATCATTTCTGCACATTAGTCATCGTTTTTCTGAACCCAACTGATCAGGTAATGAATAAAGCAAGCATGTTCTTCCTTAGACTAGAACCGTCTGATGAGAATTTACACATGATACACACGATTCTACGTCTTTGTGAGTTGCCTGTTGACGGCTTATATCATTATATTGCAATCATGTACTCATCAGTCGTCACACAGCACAAAAATGTACCGAGCTAGTCAGCTAGATTAGGTGTTGACTGAGCCACAAATTTTGGACTTGGGTCCTAGCGCTGGTCCAAAATATATGCTTTGAAAGTGATCCGCGGGATAAAAAGGTAATTAACTTGTGTAATTATGGTGGTTTGACTTGTTTAATGATGATGGAAAATGATGGCCAAGGCCAAAGGGCAGAGAGGTCACTATCATTACCCATTAAACATTTACTATTTTTACTTTCTTGCACAACCAAGCTAATTACTTCCACTCTTTACCAACACGATTATGCAATATCGAAGACTCTCTAGTCTAAAGTGCCATTTAAGTTCCACTAATTTAAAAGTTGACAACAGACCAGCTAATAACCTTTTGAGATAAAAGAGGGGGAAAAAAAATGAAAGGAAGGGAATAGAAAAGCACGCACAGAACGGATAATTGTTTAACAAATAACAATGGAGAGCAACCATTTCAAGAGGACCTTTATTTTTTATTAGTGAAGAATATACATTAAATACTTTAAAGAATGTTCAACATTATAGCTTAGCTATCTTATATACAACCACAATATATCTTCATGTGCACACCCCTCATTTCTCCCTTCCGGAGAAAAAGAAACTGGGGCAGATACCAATCAATGTGAACATCCTGTACAACGTCTTAACTTGAGCAATGAATGGAGCGAAGAAAAATCTTACACACACAATTTCGCACAAATAATTATCCGGCGGGAGATTTGGTTGTCTTAGTACTGGCACTAAGATACTTGTCTATGAACCAGAATGAATCAACTCTCGAACTTCTGATATAGGTCTGCAAGTGCGCGATAAAGAATTGCTGCAGCAGGTGGCCTCGGTAATGAGCCAAGAAGTATGTCTGATGCCCTTAATGACTGGCTCCCATAGAATCTGGAATTCTCTTTTGAGCGAGTGGCCACCATACTTCCTTCAAGAGAACATCCAACAAATGCTCCTGCATATTCAAATAATTTTCATGTAACATTTTAAGGAAACAAGAAAGAATAGAGAAATGGATCTAGGTGAATCCAAAGTTTCCATAATCTCAAAGGAGGGAAATAAATGTAAAAAAAATAAAGGAAAAACAAAAAGCAACAGATAACATGTAGGTTTTTCGATACAAAAACATGGGTTGTTATTTGTTAACAGCCAAAGAAGCATGTAATACAGATGAAACTGAAATGAAAAACAAAGGACTACATGCAATTTAATTATTATTAGGCCGAAAACATAAACTCAACCTTAAACTTTGCATCTTTAACCTATTGTGCAGCTGAACTTGTAAATTTTAGTGGCATTACATAATTTTTCGCACTGTTAGTAGTTTTTAGAATTTTTGGCTTTTATATACAAAATATTGATAAGATGTAGTTAGGATAACTTTTGGAATAATAAATTTCACATTTTTTAAACTATTTAATTAGTGTTTGATATAATTTTGGATTGTTTGATAGGTCAAAGTAAAAGTTTTAAAGTGTTACAAGATTAAAGTATCAAAGTTCAAAGGTGAATTTATGTATTTGGCCATTATTATTACATTCTGAAATTTCAAAAACCATGGCACTCTTTTAATCAACAGAACAGTTTCTGACATAATAAGTACCTTTACTGCAGCTGTATGTATAACAAGCAGCATAACCACCATCACCAGCTCTCAGATCAGCTTCAACTGCCCGTCCAAAGACACCAACTGCTGCACTCAAACCAGCTCCAAGAGAGAGGTGTGCATTGCCACAGAATGTCTTGACAGCATCATTTGTTCTCAATACAATTATGAAATCTGTCAATTCACCTCCAGCCTGCAAGCAAATCACCTCCTTAATAATAGAACCACTAACATATCTAAAAACATACAGGAAACTAAAAATTATATTACAAGATGAGATCAAGACTTTGTTGAGTAGAGATAAAAAAAAAAGGCATCAGGTAGTTTCTTACATAATTAATTGGGAACATCAACCAAAATAAAAGCATAAGGAAAACTCTCAAAGTATCAAATATATGCATATATCCATGGCGTATATGCTCAACAATGTAGAAAGATCTGAGCAAGAATGAAAGAATTGAGTGATCATTTGCTTGCTGGCCACAATAAAAACACAATTTTCAAAGAAGATGGCAACAGACAATTTGCCGGAATCTATTTACAGAGAAAGCCACTGAACTAAGCAGCTAAATGGATATATTGGAAAATAATTTCCATCTACATTTACATTGAACACTTGCACTGTGGACAAATTATCGAAGTTAAAGACAACATCATTACCTGAGCACCCCATCCCATTCCGAAAGAAGATATGGCAGAAGGTGGAGACCATGAGCCATCTTCTCTGCGAGCAATTACAAGCCCAGTTCCAATATTATATGTAACCATAACCCCTACTTTAACAATTGTGATTATTGCAAGGCCTTTCGCTTGTCGGAGAATGGCATCTGGAATTGATTTCTCAGGTTTTAGACAAACTCCCTGAGAATGGAAATGCATTGAGTCAGAAATTAAGAGGTACAACAGTTATTGCAGCTTAGTTGTTTGGCAACACGGCTCTACTAAATCTTATTTTCATCATCCTCCTGCTATGTTAATATACGCAGCAAAATATGTTCTTTAGACTAACACAAAAAATTCCTAAACAATATGTACAGAAGCATGTAGCAGAAAACTCTAAACTTATAGCATATTCGTCTAGTGACTTGTATAGAATTTGTCAAGCAGAATAAATAAACGATTGAAGAAAAACAGGTAAATGAGATCTAAAGGCTTACCTTGTTATATCCCTGAATTGTGTTTGTTGCCTTATAAATCTCATATTCCATAGATTGTCCCCATGGAAAATTAACCCAGGATCTCAAAGTACTAAGGTCTGTCAAGTCATGGGTTGCTAACTGGGCAGCATGGCTTACTTGGTCCATCAGGTATGGCTGGACAGTCTCCAGCCGCACAAAGCATACATCACAGACCCGTTGAGGATCTGAAACACGAAACTTTACTGGCAGCAAACTTCTTCCCTTGGAGCATTCACCGCAAAATATTCCACCGCAAAATCTGCAGTGATGCCTAGAGCACATGATTGGATGGAACCGCACGCCACAAAGCATGCAAGCAGAGGCAGCACTATCAGCTAACCATTTTGGTGGCTCTGCTTCAATAATTTCCTTCACGTTACCAAAATTGGCTTCTGTGAGAGTTTGAGCCATCTCTTGCCACGCTTGCTCTAGTAGATGGCTTGATACCCATGAGAAATTACTATGAATATCACCTGAAGCAATAGAGCTGACTTTTCCACGAGCTGCAAGTAACATTTCAACTATAACATCCCACATGGTCAAATCCTTCTCCTCTTCTCCAATGTACTGATTCCAACCCAAGTCACCCTCAGGAAAATAACCACCATTTGAGTGAAAGCCTCTACTCCACTCTTCATGATCACTTTCTGACATGGGGGGAACAGAAACAGGTATCCAAACTCCAGTTTCTTCAGAAAGTGGTGAGTCATAAAAGAAGTATTTCCCTAGCTTTTGCTCACTAGTTCTTGTTCCTTTCTTCTCAACATTACTAGTTTCTTTTTCTCCAGATTCACATATTCTTTGGGTCCCAAGTCCTACAGTGGGTGCAGAATTATAATATTCTGTAGAACTTTCAAGCCCTGCATTACCCTGTTATCATTACAAAATATAGCCAATATCAATAAAAGAACATTGAAAACGGGAAGCTGGTCACATAATTGCAAGAGGAGAGAATAACATATTATATCAAGTATTTTCTTACCAATTCTTTTCTCAAGAGAATTAAAATGCTTGACTCTAGTTTTTGACTTCTGGTTAAATGCCTAATATTCATATGCTGTTGTGTGGCACTGATAATGCCACAATGGTGCTTGTGAATTTGATGGATTCAATGCCAATGATAATGACGGATTCAGTTAGATACAGAAAAGCCCTAATTACACGCTTTCATGTATACTACCTTTGTTTTTCTATATCAACTTCATATAGCGTAAAAAATTGTACGAAAAAACAGAGAAGTTTGAACTCAGATTCTAAATCACTGAAATTACTGATATGAGATAACTGGTTTTAACATTGCTTTCACATCAATAATTAGCTCAAAATTATAATTTAAACAATCCAAATTTGATATAACACAAAAATTATCATAACAGCACCGAAGAAAGAAAGAAAAAAATGCTGATATCAATCGAATCAAACAAATAACTGCATAAGCACACAATAAGACAGAAAATAAACATACAATTTCATGAAATCAGGGCAAGTTAGTAATTACCGATAGAGAATTGGAAACCCTAGACTCCAAAATCCCAATTCCTTCAACTTCAATTTGAGGTTTGATATTCACAGAGTTACCCTCCATATCGTGCAAGGAAAGAAGCGAAATTTCGGCATAAAACAAAAGAAAGAGGGAAGATTTAATAAGATTTGGAGATTAAAAGCCAAAGAAAATTGAAGAGGAGATAGTAATTGATCGAATTGATGAAGAGAGTCGAAGCTGTAATGGCGTCTTCTTTGGTCTATTGAAGTTTACGTATTGCTTACGTCTGTATTGTTTTATTTTTAATTTCTTTTTTCTCTTTAATCCTTGCGGGTGTAAAAGGGCTCCTTACCTGCTCGGTTTGGATCAGAGCTGGATCGAAATCGATATCTGAAATTTGGTTTTTTGTTCTGATTCTGAGCCTTACTAAACCAGATTCACGGTTCACTGAACTGAGTGAACCAGTCACCCCTAAATGAAAGTTTTTTTTTTTTTTTTTTTTCACTGAGGTAAGATTACTGATGATGAGAGTTAAGCGTGGTTTTAACATTGCTTTTCCCATCAATAATTAGCTCAAAAGTTATAATTTAAACCATCCAATTTGGGATAATAACACAAAATTATCAATAACAGCAAACCGTAAGAAAGAAAGAAAAAATGCCCTGGATATAATCGAAATCAAACAATAACTGCATAAGCACACAATAGAGACAGAAAATGAACATACAATTTAATGAATCATGGGCAAGTTAGTATAGGTTTACCGATAGAGAATCGAAAACCCTAGACTCACCAAAATCCCAATTTCTCTTCTAACTCTTCATATTGTGTTTATATTACTAGATGTGTTTCTCTTGCATAAAGTCAGAGAGATAAGCATGGGAAGAAAGAGGGAAATTTTCGGCATAAAAAACAGATAAGAGTGTGTGAATGTAAGATTTAAATTAAGATTGGAAGTATTAAAAGCAAAAGAAAATTTGTGATAGAGGAAGAGTAAGGTAATTTATGTCATCGAATTGAATATGAAAGAGAGTCGAACGGCTGTGGTATAATGACGCTTCTTCTTTGGTCTATTGAAGTGTTACGTATTGCTTACGTTGTTATTTGTTTTTATTTTTAATTTCTTTTTTTTCTCTTTAATCCTTGCGGGATGTGTTTAAATAGAGGCTCCTTAGACCGATATGCACTTCGGTTTTGGAGATCATCCAGCTGAGATTCGAAATCGATATCTGAATTTGGATTATATGTGTATATTGTAGTGTCAGAGGAAGCCTATTTACTAAACCAGATTCGGGAGATACTTCACTTGAAGCTGAGTGGAACAGTCACCCTAAATGAAGTTTTTTTTTTTTTTTTGTTTCTCCGTCTTTTCCAGTATATTTATAACAAAAAGTAAAAAGGCAAATCGTTGCTCATTCTTCTGTTTTTATTAATGAAAGTTTTTTTTTTTTTTTTTTTCTCTCTTTTCAGTTTTATACAGATAAATAACAAATGACAACAGTTGTTTCTTCTTTTTTTTTTTCTTAAAATAGGATTTCCATCTTGTTAAAAGGAAATCGTACGATTTAATAATAGAAAAGCAATAATAGAGATATTTTACAAGTTATGAACAGATAATTAATAAGCATAATTTACTTATTTTTACTTTTTATAAATAATTATTTTGATTTCATTTAAAAAAATTTTTTGATATTATTCTTTTTGAATTAGCACATTTCTTACAAGTGTTTTAACCTAATCATATTACTTTGATTAGTTTATTATACATTAATGGGATGACTTTGCATTTGCTTAGTTTGATTATTTCATTTTAAGCTTACACTATTTTATGCACTTGAAAATTTTTTAATTTATTTTATCATTTTTATTGTTTTTCCTTTCAGTTTTGGTGGTAATTGATGAAGAAAGAATTATTATAATTAGATAAAAAAATAATTTATTCCCATTAAAAATATTTTATTATATTAATTTAAATTATTTAATTACTTTCTTATTAATTACTTTCTTATTAACGTAAAAAAAACTTTTAAATACAGAATAAAATTTAGAAAGAGGGAGTATACTATATATGATATATTTGTTTTCTTTTTTTTTTGAAAAAATTGTGAATAAATTCCATTAATTGGTGATACGTTGGGAGTTGGAGGACGGTGGGATCTGCCCAAATGAAGACTGTAAACTGAGACCAAAGTCTATTAATTAATGTCGCAATCAAACCATCGAAATCTCCATGACATCTGTATTCCTATGACATAAGGCACTGATGAGACTCTATACCGAGTCTTTCACTGCGATCTTACCTTATCTTCCCTCTGCAACTTAACTTCAATCAATCATTGAGACGTATGTGAGGATCGTTTCACAATCTTACCAGCACAAGAACACTTTACACTTTATGAATCACTCATGGGAAGAGCATTAATGGGCTGAGCACAGGCAGGAAAAATCGAGAGCCACGAAGACACATGCGGAAGTAACCTAAAATTGCAGTGGATGTAGGGTGTGTCGAGACAGTCAAGAATGCAAAGAGCGTGACTGACTATGAAAAGCCACTTAAGAGATTGCGGGAGCTGGGAGGTGCATAGAGCGAGGCTCTTGATGACATGTGCTTAAGCAAAAGATGAGAGGCTTGGAAGCGGCCTCAACAGGTTTGTATATGTGATTAATGGCGATTGATGTATTGTGTAAACCACTCGGAGTTGAAAACATCCATCTCCTTCCTAATAAGATAGTCGACTAGTCTAATGTGATTTGGACTTTTAAGGAGAGAGAGCTGCTAGATGAGAGAAGGAACTGGAAGAGATTATACATTATCAGCATTACATGCTAGTTGTTGTTGTCTGATTGTTGATAAATAAGTTTTCTTAAGATTGACTGGTTATGGAAGGTCGCGCCAACTTTGTCATGGTTTTTTATCTTGAGATTCTCACGCTCGTAACTTGAGATCAAGTAAATATTCCATAAGTTCTATCAATTTTGTATCTAAAAGACACAATTGATATACGGGTGTAAGAACTGCCTCAAACTTATTTATGTATATTTTAAAAATTACATTTGATCGTTCATAACCTTTTTTTTTTTTTTTTTTGAAAAAATTGTGATAAATTCATTAAATTGGTGATACGTTGGGTTGGGGACGGGGACCCCAAATTTAGCTGAAACAGGCAAGTCTAATTAAAGTCCAATCAAAATCAATCTCCATCTCCTTATTCTAAACATGGCACTAATCAGCTCTACCATCTCTTTCTCGATCTTCCTTATCTTCCTTGCAACTCTACTTCAATCATCATTGTCCTACGCTTCAACTACCCAAGACCCTTCACTAATTGCTTCACATCGGAGCTTATTGGCTGCACAGAGAAACGCCCAACAGCAGATCCCTAATTGCAGTGGGATGGTGGCCAGATCTCAGTGCTCACAGAACCCTAAGTGCCGCTGGTGCAAGAGCGAGGCTCTTGATGACATGTGCTTTAGCAAGATCGAGGCTTGGAGGCTGCCTCAACAGGTCTTTGTTTGCGATTGATTTTGTACCGTTAAACATCTCTCTTCCTATACATAGTCGTATTGGAAATGTAATTTAGGGACGTGTATGAATGGAACTGGAAAGTTTACAATTGCTGTTGTTGTTGTTGTTGTTGTTATAAATAGTTTTTAGATTAGAATGGTTGGAGAGTCCCCAACTTTTTTATGTTTTTCTTGTTCTTCTGTATTGACAAGAAACAAAGTTCTTATTTTGTTCTAAAACGTATATTGATCGGGTGACTGCTACTATTTATTCATTTTTATTAAATTTTACTTTTTTGTGCAAGTAGGGAAAGAATGAGCATTAGAGTTTGGATCTAAGAATTGTTGTTGTGCAATGCTTTAGTGGTTAAATATCAAAATCTCAATGAATTTACAAAATTCTGAGTAAATTGATTCAATGTTAATTCTCTCTGCATCGTTTTGAGCTAAGTAACCAATCTGATTTTGAAGAAAACAAATGGTGGGAAATGACCTGCTACTGCAATTGTAAAGCTGAGTGCAGCAATTTCATTTGCTTCCTTGTAAGGTTGATTATGATTTGTTGTTACGGGCTTAGTTTTTGTTGCTGACGCTAATTCTCATATTTACAGACCATGCTTGCTGCTGCTGTAAATGTAGCTTCTTTTTAAGTCCATATTTTTAGGTTTCAAAATTTGAGCACTGCCTGTGACTGTATGGAAGTTATTGCAATTTAAATGAATGGTATGCTATGGGAATTACTTCGTCTACATGGACTTAAGCTTGGGATTATAGTCAACTTTTTGGTGGACGTTCAGGTCATATTATATATGTGTCTTGAGGAAATCCTCAGCATGTTATTTTTGAATTCGACTTCCTAGATTGTAATCAGCAGTTTGGTTATGTTGAACGCTTCATTACTACATCTGCAAGTCAAGAAAGCTTTCTTGGGTATGCCTGTCGATGTAATAGCAAATGGTGGATTAGAAATCAAAACCTAATTGGCCATTCATATTATTGAGTGTCCTGGTTTTGAATAGGAAGCCATTCATATTGGGTGTAAAAGAAAGATGACTATGTTTTTATGCTTTTGACACTTCTCTGGAGTCGGGAATTCAAATTCTGAAGGTGGAGTTGGTGTCGCTATAAATTCCTTGTAACCGAGTCATCAGGATTACCTGTTTTAAATCTCTTTTGTTCCTCAATCATTATAATTAGTTTCCTTCTAAATCTAAATTGTTTTTTCTTCAGATCACTTTCCACAAGGGAAAAAAATATGTTTAACCAACACTGATGCACTCAGACAGTTTGTTCAGACTCGACAGAAGCAGGAGAAAAAGCACATGAAACAGACAAACCAAGAGTTTGACACATAATTACAGTAATACAAGTGATAAATCTGAAACAAATTTGCCTAATTATAAATTTGCTGATGCTGCAGAAACCTAATCTCACACTAATCAGTAAGCACAAAGATTACTCATTGAATTAAAAGAAACGAAATGCTGTTGCTATTATTTGAGTTTCTTCTTTCACTTTGGATTGAACAAAATTTTTGTTCAATACATCATATCATTTCATGAAAAAAATAAAAAATAAAGAGCTAACAAAACAAAAATAGATATAAAAAAAAAAGCCTAACAGTTACAGATTCTTCATATCATTCCCTTTGCAAACAAACTGCTTCACAGCATCCCTAATATCCTCAAAAGAATCACACTCTTCGAAAAACTTAACCAACTTCCCCAATTCTCCATCACCCAAATCATCAATAAAAGGCCTCACCGGAATTGCATTTTCTGGCTGGAAACTGTAGCAATTAGGATTGTCATCGATAATCACTATTCTCTTCATATCCCTCCCCATCTCAGACAAATCCTTAACAAACTTCCCATCAACTTCCTTGCACGAATCCCTATATAGTCTATGCGAAATTAACCCCTTCACATCCAACTTATCGAGAACCAACGACGCATATTCTTTTAATCCGGCGGTAAACACCACCAACTCGTACTTCGCGGCCAGTGATTCCAAGAAAGCATCAACTCCCGGTCGTTTCAACACATAAAAATTCATTAATTCTCCATCAATTTTTGGCCTTACTACAAAATCAAACATTTGAGGTGGTGGGTCTGCTTTGGAATGAACCAAGGTCTCATCGAGATCAAGAAAGATGGTTTTTTTAGTAGGCGAAATCAACGGTGGTAATCGTTCATTAGAGAAAAGAACTCTGCAAATGCTATCTTTCTCAATTGCTTGCTGCTGAAATTCTTGACTTTCGCCTTTAAATCTCTTCTTCAAGATTTTGTATCCTTTGTAGCGACTATTAGGAGTACTAATGCGGGCCAATTTGGAGAAAATCTTGGCAAGGCGGCGTTTGCATGAGAAGATAGTTTTATTGATGGATTCGAGAATGGTAGAGGAGGCAGCAACCGCATCAATTTTCGCCGGAGATTTCCTCCTTTGGCGGCGATAGCTGCTCCGGCGATCTTTAATGGATTTCGTTGGAGTTTTCTTCAGGGTCTTAGACACCATTGCTGACGCTATCCAGAAGAGCGAAAGATAGAGAGAGAGAGAGAGAGAGAGAGAGAGAGAGAGATAAAGGGGGGTTCGCGTATGAGAGTGTGCAAATGAGGAAGGGTGAGTGGGATTTTAAATTTTGGTTCGGTGCAACGGTAACGCAAACGTTCGGAGCCGAAGCAAAGAGAGGGTTTTAAAAATTATTGCTGCTCAAGATTAGAAAGTAATTTAGCCGAAGCTGGAGCAGTTAAAATTTAATTGGGTTTTCGGTTGAGGGGAAGAGGGTAGTTTGTTTGGTGAGTTACTGTGGATTTGGTTAAAAATAGAAGGCCGACCGTTGGAACAGACAGTTGGGTTGTCCCACCCACTTACCCAGGCTGGTTTCCACCGTATTTGACCCTTTTTAATTTGAAATTTTAAATCGTCAACATCATAATCTCCAATTGGGCCCTGCAGTTTACTAAAAGTCCAAATAGTCTAGTCTGAAACAAGAGCCTATTAAAATGATAATGGGCTAACATCTAAGCTAAGCCCATTGAACCTGTCTCTTGATCAAGGTTTCTAATTTTTAAGAATTATTATTATTATTATTATTATTATTATTATCATCATTATATAAATGACTTTCAAACACAATTTTCTATGTTAACCTAGCTTTTTACAAATATCATTAGCAGCTGGACTTGTTTCTGTTTCCTTTTTATTTTTGTTAAACCAAATGGTGTTGCTCGTAATTTAGCTTATGCTACTCATTTTATGTCAAGTTTGGTGAGTGGATATCTGTTTCACCTTCTTCTATTGTTGCGACTTTGTTTTTTTATTCCCATTAATAATATTTACTATAGTTTAAAAAAAAAAATAGACATAATTTCACCCATCAATCCATGAACGCGTGCATTATAAAATTTCAAACTTATAAAGCAAAACATATTAAACATCAATTTCGTAAAATGGTAAAAATCTAATATCAAATTTTACAGATTTCAATGGTAGAAACATGATAGAAATGACTCGTAAGACTATTTCAAAAATTATATAACTTTACCTTTGATGTAAATAATGACGATTTTGCCGGATTAACTTGTTAGCTAATGTATATACATACTTGAATAAGGATGAACTCGTTCATTAAAAAAGAGGCAGAAAAAGTTAGATTTAACTAAACTAGACTTAGAAAGGGTACAAGAGTTATAAAATTTTAGAAGAAAAAATTTTACCAGATCCTGGAAATAAAAGCAACGGAAAGAAATAACTTATAGCCGTCACTTTACTATCACTACCATCATTGCCGGATATGAAGTATGAATCACGAGAAATACTCTTAAAAACTTATATCAAAGTTCACGCTAATGGAGAAGATATAATTGTATGACTAATTGTAATGAAATATTTAATGATATTTAAAGAACAAGGAAAAGATAGTCCTTTTATGGGAAAATCCTTTTCTTTATTTGATTTTTCCACAACTGAAAAAGAAGTGTGATAGGAGTTTTTTGCTTTGCTTAATTCCACTTACTTAAAGAAAAGCTTACTAGTCAGTGTCCATTAAACATTGGAGAGGAAGACATTTTCTTGATTCGACGTTTTTGTCAAAAGGAAACTACTGCAAGTGGGAAACCAATTTGTAGTACAAAGATTCTGCAACAAAAAGATATAGTAAAATACATCAACTAACACATGCACTAGAAACGCTTAGTCCAAAAGTTCCTTCTTTGCATGCAAAATTTTTGGGAGGCTACAGGAGTAAAGTTCAATCCAAAGATTAAATATGCAAAAAATACAAAGCAATGGAGATCCTACTTTTCGATACTGGCTTTGGATAATATTTGGTTCAAATCCAATGCTAAGATTTGAATTGGCTAGCACCTTTATTATAATTATTATTTAAGCTTTGATAATTCCTTTCTCATTTATAACTTATACTTTTTTTTCATTAAAAATTATAGAAAAATAATCGTTTTCTCGTCTCCTCGCTTTCTACACTTGAAAACGAACATGAGTATTGAATGCTCAAGCTAGAAAATGAATATCCATGTTAGCTTGTCTTGTCTCCTAATCTATCGAACTGTTATATCTGGCCTAGACAATTGAAGAGTGCTACAATTATCTATTTTACAACTTATATAACAATTTTTAGGATCCTAAGATAATTTTCTCATATGACTATTTGGGCGGGGAAAGCCTGATCCTTTGCATGCGCATCGATGATAGTTATAGTGGGAGGGTAGAATTTGCATTGCATGTGCATTGGACATAGTTTGTTGGTTGGTCGGTTGGTTTCATCTCTCTGAATTTTCAACCCTTGGCCTGCCCAATTGATTAGTTTCAATTCTCTGCTTTCTGCTGTGTTAGTTAGATGGAACATTTTTACTTCGGTTGATAATAGTAATAGCATGGACTTGGGTTTTCCTCTGGTTTCAGGTCTTCGTTCCGTTGGAAAATTTTAGCTTGCAGAAGCAACTATCATGCAATTAATAAAATGCACAAAGAGTCTAAATTGGGAGACTTTGCCTCGTCAAATGGAAGAAATATACAAGCAAATACTTAAATTCATCCCTAATTGCCGGTCATTCTCTTATTCTTTTTTCTTAGACATTAGCAAAGAAAGTGTATATATAATTAAGTGGTTGGATGACAAAATAAATTTCTCTCTCATTTCCTAATTTTATTAATTAGAGTTAAATGTTTGAGTTGATTCGATATTAAGTCTTTTCAGTATTGAACCGAACAATTCAGTGCTTTTTTTTTTTATAATCTCATACACTTGTTAAGTCTATCGATTCCAATAATAAATAATATCTCAATAAAATAGCTATTAAAAAAAATAATTAGTTCGGTGAATTCTGAAGAACTCTAATCAACAATCAACGACAGTTTTAAGTGCATAAATCAAGTTACAACCAACAATGAGGATAACATTATTTTGTTACAATAGAATTCTGGTAATAGAATGTAAAAATATAGGCCCACGTCATCAATGACAGAATTATGATATCACCGTATTTGTAGTTTATCTTTATCATTAGGCAATTTCCACAGTCATAGTCAAATGCTTTTCATAGTAAATTTATGACCCCACTGTGGGCCAATCTTGTTTGTATTTGGGCCTGTAGCGTGCAGGAAACTTTTGAGTTTGACTCTTCCATTTTTTTATTAGTTTTTGGGCCGAGACCCATTATTGACTGTGTAGTTGATTAGTATATGACTAATGTTCAGAGTTGGTAGAGCAAATTGCTGGAGTTTCAAAAAATTTTAGTATAAGAGGATAAGGATATTATGTGCTGAAATTGATATTGAAATATTTATTCTTCAACATATCTAAAAACATGCCAAGTGGGAAAATTTAGTTACATAAAAACATGATTTAGGATGTAATGCATAAGTTTGTTATTATACGTTAATGTGTCGGCTGGGAACTGCATGCACGGGCGACTGTAATGGCTGCTGGTGTTATCTTATAAGTTAGAATCAGGACTAATCCATCTTCTTGACCACTGACGCGCAAAAAAAGGGAACAAACAAAAAAAAAAAGGTAATTAGCTCACGTGCACTATCAATGTAATTATTTATTTACCATTTAATTTTTCTTTTCCATAATTTTCACTGGCAGACAAAGTAAAAACAAAATAAGAAGTTTTTGTTTAATTAACCTTTTTACCCTTTGTCTGGATAGTGATACCTTTCTTTTATTTTCTTTTCTTTTAGTAAAGAAACTCTGTCGAGAAAATATTAAGATATTTTTTTTTTTTGTTGAAAAGAGAGGAAAATATCAAAAGAATGACAATATCTACAATTTTTCACTCATATTTATAAAATTAGAATCTCTTTAAATTGGAAAGAAAATGGTGAATAAATTGAAAAAATATATTATTTAATAGAAATATTATATTTTCATTTTCTATGTTTTCCCTTCATCTAAATACAAGAATAGAAAATAATTGAGCAAAGTGTTATAGAAAATAATTTGTGATATTTCTATTTTATTTCATTTCTTCGCTAACTTTATTTCTCTCTTTTCCAAACAAAGTGTTAAAATGTAAATATTAATTTTTAATAATTAAATATTTTTAAGTGAGAAAAATATATCGAGCTTTTTAGTAAAAAAATTAAGCCTTTTATTCTTTTGATATTATAAATTGTACGAAAAATTAAATATTGTCCTCGAGTTCAATTGGTAAATTCAGTTTTATTCTTAAAAAAATTCTATTAATTTATGCAGGAGATCTGTATTTTTTTTACGAGTTAGGGTAGCGAGGGCTACCATTGGCTAATTTCCGCCAGAGTGTATGGATAGGTATACTGACCTGGATTTCCGGATTTAGAACGGAGCTTGAAGAATACAAGGGAAGTATTTTTCTGGTTTCCAATGATAATAATAAGTAGTAATTATTATTATTATTATTATTATTAAAGGAAAGGTATGCATGCCCTTCTGTATTTCCGGTGGGTAGTTGAATCAGCCTTCAATCTTCATATTCAATTTATTTTTGCGTTCACAAAGGCATATGAATTAATGTCACACTTTTCAACGATATCTACAAGGAAGAAAGGGATATACTACATCTCATCATTAATATAATTATTTATATTATATAATAGGAAAATGCCATCTATATAGAAAATAAATAATAAAACCAAAGAAAAAAAGAAGGAAGCATAAGGTCAATCTCTGCCCTTTTATCTGAAAAAGTCCAAATAACGTTCTTTGTCTCCTTTGTTTTTGGATCTTGCTTATAAATTGGACAGCTTCTGTTTCGTTGTTTCTTACATACTCTCCATTTGCTGACAACAAAGCTAGGAACTCTCCCCCCAAAAAATAAACTCTCTCTCCCCAAACAATAAACTTTGTAAGACTTGTATACTTGCAAATAATTTGCAGTGACTGATGGGTGAGATCGCAGGGAGTAATGGCAAACAAGTTGTGTTGGATGTTAAGGATGACAATAACCCTCCACCTTGTCCCTCTAAACACAAGGAAGATTCAGCCTTGAGCATTTCTGTGCCTTTCATGCAAAAGGTGATTCATTCACTCTACCCATTATTGTTGATTTCTTGTTTTCAAGGTCATGGCGTTTTGTCCATCTTTCTTCTTCTGTTCAAATTTGACTCCAAAAAAAAAAAAAAAAAAATGTAGGCGAGGTCTACCATTAGGCTTAATTTGCCGCTCAGAGTGTAACTGGATAGGTTATTGACTGTGGAGCGGCACAGAGAGGACGGCGAGGTGAGATTACTCACGCACAGGGCAACAGGGGTATCTCGACTATCCTGCTTTCCCAATCGTTGTTATATTCAAGGAGTTAGTAATTATATTATTATTATATTTAAATTGAATAAAGAATAGGTATGCATGTCCTCTGTATTTCCCGGTGGAGTAGTATGAATTACGAGAGCACTTTCAATTTCTATCAAATATTCAATTTTATATTGTATTATTGCGTTTCAAGGCATATGAATTAAATCGTCAGCACTTTTCAAACGATATATCTACAGGAAGAAACGGGATATATCTACATCTTCATCATTTAAATAATTTATATATTTTTTGTACATTAATAAATTAGGTAAACATGACACATCTTATAGAAAATCATATAATAATAAAATAAAAACCGAAAATGAAAAAAAGAGAGAAGCATAAGGTCAATCACTTCTGCCCATATTTTATCTTTGAAAGAAGTGCCCAGAATCCATGATTACGTTTCTTTGATCTCTACCTTTTGTTTTATTGGAATCTATGTCTTATAATTGGACAGCTTCTGTTTTCGTTGTTTTCCTTATCATACTCTCCAATTTTGCTGACAACGAAAGCTAGGACTCTCCCCAAAAAAAAATAAACTCCAACTCTCTACCCAAACAAATTAATTGTTTGGTTAATTAGACTTTGTAATACGCTTGCATAATATTTGCAGTGACTGATGGGTGAGATCGCGAGTAAATGGCCAAAAATGTTTGTGTCTCGAATGTTAGGTGAAATGAACGCCCCTCTCAATTGGCCCTCTATCGAGACACAAGGAAGATTCAGCTTGAGGCAAATTTCCAGCATTGATCTAGTGGCTAGTTCAAATGTGCAAAAAGGTGATTTCCATTCACTCTATCACATTATTGGTTTTGATTTTCTTGGTTTTTCAGAAACGTGTCAATTGGGCGTTCTATAGACTTCGGCATCTTGTCCTGTCTCTGGGTGTCAATATGTGTGTGACGTCCAAAAAAAAAAAAAAAAAAAATGCTCTTTTCACTCAATATCCATGTTCATAAAAATTTGATTTTTTTTTTATTGCTAACATATTTTTGTATAAAAAAAAAAAAAAAAAAATGCTCTTTTCACTCAAATCCATTTCATAAAATTTGATTTTTTTTTTATTGCTACATATTTTTGTATGTCCAATTTTATGAAAGTCTGAAACTTTTCAAGTTTCAAAAGCCACACGAGGCCTTATTTGGGCAGTAAAGATTATATGTGATTGATTTTGAATTGGAATTCGAATGGAAATTGATTTTTATTTAATGAGATTTATATATGCAGATGATAGCAGAGGTGGCAGGCACATACTTTTTGATATTTGCCGGTTGTACTGCAGTGGCGGTGAATTTGAACTTTGATAAGGTTGTGACACATCCTGGAATATCAATAGTTTGGGGATTGGCTGTGATGGTTTTGGTTTACTCTGTTGGTCACATCTCCGGTGCCCATTTCAACCCCGCTGTCACTCTTGCCTTCGCAACCTGCAAGAGATTTCCCTGGAAACAGGTAAAACTGAAAAATAAACACTAAAACTACTTTGTTGAGAGTAGGTAATCTACCCATAATGGTTTACCTTGATGTATAAGAAATTGTTGAAATTAAAAATGTCCCCTTTTAACAGTTTATGAATGCTAATTAAACTTGACCCTGCTTAAAGTTGAAAAAGTCAGAATTCTCCTCGTGCACTGGAGTCATTTGTGTATTTGAATCCACATTTTATTGAAAATGCTTGATTGGGTTTATTTTAGAATCTATTTTGGTTTGTAAATTAGTAGGAAAGAAAATTTTAATCCAGCCAAGTTATTAATTGATGGCAAAAAAAGATTTATATATGAATTGATGTTTCTTCGTTCTCCCTTTCCATTTTGTTCTGGTAATTTAGGTGCCTGCCTATATTGTATGCCAAGTGATTGGATCAACGCTAGCAGCTGGAACTATTCGATTGATATTTACTGGAAAACAAGATCATTTTGTAGGAACAATGCCTGCAGGATCAAATATGCAATCCTTTGTAGTTGAATTCATAATCACATTCTATCTCATGTTTGTCATTTCCGGTGTCGCTACAGATAACAGAGCTGTAAGTTATTAGACTTGATCAACTAATCATTGATTCTAATTTTAGATTATAAAAAACTTACAAATGTTTTATGTGGTTAGCCATTGGAGTTCGCTAATGGTTAATTTAGTTGCCAACTTGTGGACTTTTGAAACTTCTTGTTCCTTAAATTAATAAATTTAAGACGACAATCTTTGTCTAATTTAGTACTATACGCCAAGGAATTGAAATGATATAAAATTCTGGAGTCATTCCATTGTCTCATTTTTTGTTGTTGTTTATGCAGATTGGTGAACTTGCTGGACTTGCTGTTGGTGCTACGGTTCTTCTCAATGTGATTTTTGCAGGGTATTAATCTAATTACAATATTACTTCTTAATATGAGCATTAATTAAACGATATTATCTAAATGATTGATAATAATTTTGCAATACAGGCCAATTTCAGGAGCATCTATGAATCCTGCAAGAAGCTTGGGACCTGCAATTGTTTCATGTAAATTCAAGGGGCTGTGGATTTATTTAGTATCTCCAACGCTTGGAGCTCAAGCAGGTGCATGGGTATATAACATGATTAGATACACAGATAAGCCTTTGAGAGAGATCACAAAGAGTGCTTCATTTATCAAGAGCACAGGACGCGCTTGATGCCTTCTCTATCTGTCTTATCTCCTTTCTTTTTCATGTAGCTAGTAAAAAAAAATGAAGAAGGCAAGTAATGCCAGTGTTAGAAGGATTTTCTGTAATGTTTTCTTAGTTTAATGGGAAAAATATAGATTTTGTTTCTTTGTAAATTGTCTGAGCTTAATGGAATTAAAAGATAGAACCAAATGAGTTAAGTGTGTATTTGAATCAATAGTAGATTTAGATTTGTATTCCTAGCTAGTGAAAAATCAAAAAAAAAAAAAAAAAAAAAAACTAGTAAAAATGAAGAAAACGTTAGGTAATGCTTTGCCCCAGGAGTTAGCAAAGGATTTTTCTGTAATGGTTTTCTATAGTCTTATAAGATGGGGAAAAAAAATAATATAAGAGATTTTGGGGTTTCTTTGCTCAACTGGTCCTGAGCTTAATGGAATTAAAAGATGGAACCCCAAATTGAGTTAAGTGTTGTATTTGAATCAATAGTAGACTCAGATTTGTATTCCTAGCCTAGTAAAAATCAAGAGAAAAATCAAAAAAAAGCAAACTACAAATCAAATGATATGCAAG
Organism: Jatropha curcas; assembly: GCF_014843425.1. The sequence goes on from NW_023590978.1 coordinate 212,048, forward strand.
CCACGCTACTACCTATTCCATACTCCGAATCCTTCTATTTAAAGGGTATAGACGGTGTGAATGCAAGGCCATTAAAGGTGCTATTAAGAAGAAGGATGAGATTGTGATATGGCAATAAAATATACTGGGAAGCAATATGTAAAATTGATAGTTGCCCATCAAAATAGATTATCCCGTAAGGTGGCACATGAATACGTTTGATTAAAATTCCAAATTTTTTAATACCCGATATTCGAGAGAGTTATTTTAAATTAGAATGATCTATAGGTCGAAGAGAATATAAGTAAATCTATATTTCATAACGTATATCTAATTAAAAAATATTCTTAATTGAAAATGAAAAAATAAACTAATATACATTCCAATGAAGTGAAAACAGATTTTTTCTTTTTTTTTTTTTAAGAAAAATAGTGACACTCAATCTCAATATGCATGTTCCAACTTTGGGGTCTGGGCACAAAATTCTGATATGCATCTACGTAGTAGGAACTAGGTATATGTATCAAAGTCATAACCGAAAATATTTAAGAAATACTGGTCCAGAACCGCAGGAACATGACTTTCACTTCATTTATATCAAGAGATAACCTTAATTCAGTTCGGCGGTGATGTGGATACTCCTTATCTATGATGTAGCGTCGTCAAGTCAAGGTAACTTTCAATTTTATTGGTGACTTGTCCACTAGAATTTAATGATACCAAATGGGTCCTACATGGAGGATGTAAAGTCACTTGATCTGGAAGATGTGTTGGCTATTTGGATGAGATCAAAAATATCAAACTTTAGTATTCATCCAGGGTTCTCCTAGAAGAATTCTGATATACTATATATATAGAGATATATACACACAAGAGAATATATATAGATTTAAGGTTCATTTCATATCAGTGTAGCGGCACAAAAAATTAGTAAAAGTTAAAATACAAGTAACTTGGTTTAACATGGTGAGTTGTGGTTTATGCCCACAGAGTTAAGTTGAACTATTGCAGTCCCCTTGTATTGTTGCGGTTATGAGGATAATTGTGCTCACAAATGCTACACACAGAAGAAACTTATGAGGGTTGAAAATCTAGAATTGGATGCTTAAATGGATGATATAGAGAGAGGCTATCAAAGGATTGGCCATACTCACACTTTTTACTTTTTTTTTTTGTTTTTGGAATTAGTGGTTATTTTGATGCATATATTCTATATATATATATGATTCTTATATATTAGATATGAAGAGAGAATTAATGCCATAAAATGTGAAAATAGCCGAAGCCATGTTTGAAATAGATATGAAAATAGATAAGATAAGAATTGAATTATCTTATCTAGATACCTTTCTTTTTCTTTTTTTAGATACCTTTCTTTTTCTTTTTTTAATAAGTCTTTTATCGTCGAGGAAAATTAAATAAGCATAAATGTGAAATAGTCGAAAGTCATGTTTGAAAATAGATAAGATAAGAATTGAATTACTAGGAAGGGTGTCGTTGTGAGATCATATGCTTCTTGTTTGGTAAACATAATACAGCCCTTGAATAAATTGAATGTTTTGGGCGTGTTCGATAATACTAATTGTTTTAGTATCTGTTTAAATAGTAGTTGAAAGTGAAAGTGTTCAATAAAAATAACTGTTTGATTTGCAATAAATTTAAAATGACAAAAAATAACATTGAAATATTCACCTAGAATATCCAGTTAAATTAATTATAAAAAAATGATTTCACTATACCTAAATTTTCAAAATTTGAGAGAGCGAAAAATTGAAAAGTTCACTATTTTATAAATAAAATGAGAAATTTTTAATATTTTAGGGATCAATATTTTTAATTTTTAATATTTGTTTGAGTTTTAATTTTTAATATTTGTTTGAGTTTAAATACAAATGTATAAATAACTTTTTTTTTTTCATTTATATTGGATAATAAAAGATAAGAATAATAAAAAAACCAAACATAAAGATAATAAAACATTTAAAGATAATATAAATATATAAATAACTTTTTTTCATTTACTATAAAATACAAATAATTTAGAAACAAAGACAATACAAATATATAAATAACTTTTTTTTCATTTACTATCAAATATAAATAAATAAAACATAAAAATAATAAAATACGTAATGTAATAATAAAAGAATTTTATATTAATTAATAATGTAAATAATAAAAGAATTTTATATTAATTAAAGACAATACAAATATATAAATAACTTTTTTTTTTCATTTACTATCAAATATAAATAAATAAATACAAAAAATAATAAAAATACAAAGACAATACAAATATATAAATAACTTTTTTTTCATTTACTATCAAATATAAATAAATAAAACATAAAAATAATAAAATACGTAATGTAATAATAAAAGAATTTTATATTAATTAAGGATAAGGGTAAAGTTGTTAAAAAAATTTTAATAAAGCTCAACATTAGAAAAATAATGTTTTAGAACATACTTCGTAAACTTCTGAAAGCTACTCTATAAATTAAGTTACCAAACACAATAATTTAGAAAAATAATATTAATGTACCGAATATAATAATTAAAAAAAATAATATTTTAACTAGTTAAAAATTCCAAATGCTACTCTAAAAGCTACGCGGATCATTTATCCAATTACACATGATTCAATCTCCGACCTAAAAAATGTTATGATGTGTAGCATATATTGACCGAACAGACCAACTCGACTAAACGTCCAAGGCTTTAACATTTTGGGGTCTTGTAATATGTAGTATCTTTGTTACTTTTGTTAATGGATCTGGAACTCTTTTTGTGTAAGAGAATAATGCAATGGGTTCGTCTAAACTAATGAAGTCCACATGAGACCGGCTAAATCAAAAAACTGGGCCTGGAAATTTTGAGTTGGGCCTAAATTTTGTAATACGCCTGCGTTGGTGCAAAGTGGACCCAATATTAGGGCCTGCAGAAGATTCATTGGACCAATGTGAACCCAATAAATTGCGGTAATGTTATTGGGCTCGCACTACTAACTTCAATACAGTTTCTTCTATGAAAGCCCAACCATTACTTTCACAAGTGGGCCCGCCTTTGTTAAGAAGAAGAAGAAGAAGAAGAAGAACAAGAAGAACAAGAACAAGAAGAAGAAGACGACTAAATGTCGATCAAAGCTCAGTGTGAAATGCTGAATCATGTGTAAAATCGATTCAGCATTTCACAGATCATGAGACCACTCAAGAACTGAGGAATTTTTTTTGAATGTAAAATGAATACATATGCAAATTATTCATTTGATTGGTAATAATATGTACATTATGGTACAGCTAATTAAAACAGTTGATCAAATGCCACGCTGTAAGTTAATGACGTGAACAAAAAGGTTATTGCTGCAGTTGGAGGCGATGTCTTTACTCCACCGTTATCATCGAAGTGCACATAAATCTTGACATCAACTCAGTCTTTGGAGTCTGTTTGGAGTTGAATCGTAGACAGCAGGAACATTTCTTGGCCTTGATCTTGGGATAATTACAGGTCTACAACAGATTAGAGTAAACAGCAACTCTATTATAAACACCACGATGCTGATCCATACAAATATGGTTTTCTTCCAACACCATATAATCCTTTTAAATAATGGAAGTTCAGATTCAAGTACAAGGGATGCATCATATATTTCTGGGATACCAGCACCAGGACGGTATTCAGCTCGTTGCTCAATTATCACTTTTAGGCAGGAAGTAGGCACATCTCCTTCCACAAAGCCTTTGTTCTTCACTTTCAGAGTTTGGGATTCTGACAGGTAGCCAGTAATCAGAGGACCGAGCTTAAAGAAAGTTAATAGAACATGGAGAGTTTCACTTTTGAATTTTAACATACATGGCTGTCTTCTGCTAGCAAGAGTTTTACCATCAGCGGACAGAAAGTCTACTCGAACCTGCACATGAAGCAAGTCAGTAAAGTATAGCATTAGACGTGTATGATTAATAAAATTCAAGATTATGAATTTAACCCATTAGAGTAACGCTTGATGTTAGGAGTACAGGAAAGACAAAATACAGACATGCCGCTAATTATACATAAAAGGAAAGAAGAAAAATGCTTCCAATAACAATAAACCATCTTCCGTATCTGTATCAGATTCATCCTGAATAGTTTAAGAGATGTTTCTGTAAATAGAGTGCTTTGGTGTTTGCACATTTTCATTTAATAGGGCAAGGAGCGAATTTCATTTCCTAGCTGATAATACATACCAGCCAAAACGATAAAACTCATGATCAGTCACAGCAAAATTTAAACAACATAAATAGCTGTAAATCACAGATCAACACAAAAAATTGGAAACTTCAAACAATAAAATAGAATCGAAAACAATGCAACTTCAATTTTTAACGAATCAAATTATTACCTGAAATATCCCAAGATTTCTGTTATATGCAGACTCTGGCAATGTTAATAGAACATTAGCTTGCAGCTTATGATTAGGAGGTATAACCCTTGGCCCCAAACTCTTCTCTTCACAATCCCCACCACATCCAACGCCACCACATGCCATTATTGGCACAAATGCAACTGGCCTACTCTCAGTGTAATCAAAATATAACTCGTTCTTTATCTCTATTGGATTCTCCACCAAATATCTCACCAAAAAGCCACTAATCATAATTGAAAAAACCAAATATCCAAACAAGATGATACAGACATATGAGGACCAAAAAATACCCAACCCAAATCGCAACACTAGCTTCCATATTGATTTTTGCTCCTTTAACCAGTCGACCATCAATGGACTCAACAACCCACTAATTGAATTCCATAGGCAAACCAATTTATGCATAAGGAATCCTCTGCCTCGCCTCATGACTCCAAATGGATCAACAACTAACATATAGGAGCTGTATAAAGCCCATATAGGAAATGTAATAAAACTAACAAACAAATTAACTTGAAATCCAACTGCCTTGATCAACATTCCAACAACAAATTCAAGCAAATTTTCAGCAGATGGGTCTCCGAGTTCATCTGCCTCGTCAACCAAGTTACCAACGGGAACACTAGCTTTGGATTCCATTTTCTGGTCATCATTTTCATCCTCGTCCACCTTGCTTGTAACGCCAACTAAGTCGACTCGGTCCCCGTTCCACCGAGTTGATTCGATGACGTCTAAATTCTTCTCATTTTCCTTTAAATCGCGATAAAGTTTGTACCTTTTCTCTTTGTATCTCGTTTTGGCGTCGTTTTGGGTAATGTCAGAACTGATACAGGAGGACTCCGAATTGGAGTCTTTGGACTCGGTACCGGAGATTCCACGATGAGATGTTGACCGGCGCCGAAGGGTGGTGGCTGGATTTGGAATCTCCGGCGAGGATTCACTAAGAATGGAGTCTGAGATGGATTGCTCTGATTCCTCTGCAATGGCGCAGTCATGAAACGGGAAGTCCTCGAGCGCGTCGAAGAAAGAATCTTCTTCATCTTGATTAGATTTGTCGGTCTCATTTGATGGCTCCATAGAATTAACAGAAATGTGATTTCTGAGATAGGAATTAGGGTTAGGGTTTCATTTTTTGATCGCGTTAAACGGGGAATTTTGTAATAGAATTTTGGATCCGAGTTTTTCTTTCCGGGTTTGGGTAGAACTGCTGTTTCATGCTAAATTTCGTTTATTTCATGGGTCACGTGGAATTTTCGGTTGATGCCACGTGGAATCCGCGGAAACCATGCGTCAGCACCTCAACTGTAAGAATCTCTCTGTCACAGTTACGGATGCTTTCCCTAACTGTAAGTTCAATAAGGCTTACTACTTTTCTTCACAGTTCATGTCGAAATAAATAAATCTGTTTTCCTGGAAAATATTTAAATTAGATTCATTAGTTATTTTAATAACTAAAACAACATTTTTTCCATTATCGGTTAGTAGTTTGTCCATTTCATATTCAAATTTTCAGTTCCACTATGTTTTGACTTTTGATTTTTGATTGCTGTTATACTGTTCTTGTCCTGATAGTCTCATTTTATTTCAGAAAATATATTAATTTCACAAAATTTACTTTGTTTATTTATAAATAAATAAATTAGTTTAAAATATTTTTCTTCTGTTTTGCTGTTAGAATGTAATTATTACTATATTATAATTTTATGATTGATGATACAAATTGAGGAGTTGGCGTTGGTAAACTTTACCCAAAAGGTCTCCAATGGATCTTTCCCTTTTTTTTTTCTTTAAAGCATTTGGGCAATTTTTCGTCGTTTAACTGAGGAAATGAAGCCAGGTTTCACATCACCTCACTTTCAAGCTGATAAGTCTCCCTTTGGATTTTTGTTCCATGTCAAACTTTCAGGGCTAAGAATAGGACCAAACCGCTCCTTCATTTACATGCATTGTGATTTCATTTCTAGTGGGAAAATTGCGATTAGTTTATTAAACATGATTGTCCCTATTATATTATTCATTTCATCACCTTGCAGCTTGTTACATACAGTGAACAATGGTGGGCCTTTCTTTTTCTTTTTTTTCATTACAATAATTAAGGTTCTGCCAAAGCAAACCTGGGTACGAAACCTTAATGAACAATACGATCGATCCTGACGAAAATGGACTTCGCCGTAATAGAAGAGTCACAGTCCCGCCCTTCTCACGGAACCGTACGTGGACGTGGGCAGTCAGAAGAGGAGAAATCAGCCCGAGTTCAATTAGTCCTTATAGTTGATTAGTAATAGTTAATGGTCAATAGCAGGTGCTTAAGTGTTAATTATTTATTAATCTTTTGCCCAAGTGCTTCACAGTTGTCGCGGCATAGTGTGTCTTCTCTGTTTCATAGAGAAAGCATATTGGTTCAAGCAAGCATGAACGATAGTGAAAGAGTTGTGTTGGTCAAATAAGATATCAGATATCAACCCAGATAAATCCTGATGCTACCGGTCCAGACATTGATATAATTAGGGAATAACCATGATCTTATAATGAACATTAAAGTTATATTTATTATTAGACTTGGCAAATAACGTCTAGAAACACCAACCTAATATTTCGTGGTACTTTTCTATCAGGATAAGGTAATGGGAAGTGAGAACTGCTGATTGATTGGTCAACTTGGTTATTATTTTTTAAGTATTACATTATGTTAGAATTTCCTATTTAGTTATATGTTGTGATATATTAAATTTTCTATAGGAGCAGTATAGTTTTGTCCAAGGTAGAAGAGTCGAGGCAAGAACATTTCTTGCAAGCTTTAGGCATATTTATAGTTTCAAAGATGTTCTTCCTCAACCATGCAGCAGTTGTATCAGTTCTAGTTTTAAGTTGCTTGGGGACTCAACAATTTCTTGCTGCTACACTGCCTTAGGATGAAGGTATGTTGAATAGTCTATCCTCCTATTTTTGCTTTTTCTTTGTCTCTCTTCCGATTTTTGAGTTCTATTCTGTTTCAGTAGAACCTGTAGAAATTTCCTTTTCTTTGCTGGACTTGTTATTTATGTTTTTTCCAGTTACTGTCTGGCTACTTTTAGGAGCTTACATTAGGGTCTAAAAATATTACATGATTAGGAAAAGTACAAAAAAAGTATCAGATACTTGACCGGAGGTAAATGTAAATCTTCACAAGTTCTACTAGCATGTGAATTAGAACAAGGGCGACTAGAAAATTAATCTTGTTCAAAATTTCTGATTCAATGGTTATGAAAGATTTAACACATGGTAATTAGTGCAGTTGAAATTATCCAACGGTTATACAGTAGTAATTTATAAAATGTAAAAGTTCAAGCTATTATATAGGTAGACAAGCAAGAGCACCTTGGCCTAGTTTGCTGTAAGAAGAAAGAAAGAAAGAAACAGAAAGAACATTGCTAACTAGTCTAGATTGGAGTTCAATGTTATGATAGATAAAAATAACACATATTTCTTGGTTGGTGGATGTCATATAGTGGATGCCCTAAATCAAATTACCAAAAAGTTGGGAGCTTCTGGCTGGAATTTTAGTTCTGTTGATGCTTGAGAGGCCTTTGTCCAACAACCTCGACCAACAGATCCTGAGAGGAATATTACTTGCAATTGTGAATTTCCGAACAACACCTGCTACATTACTTCCCTGTAGGTTTCTCTATCTCAAAACAACTTTTGACATATTTGCAATTACCTTTATGTTTGTGTATTAGTTTTGTCAAAAGAGCTAGGTCTATGCTTTAGCTTGTTTCTGTGTATGATAGGTCTGTAGTATAACTTCCAATTGTTGCTTTACCTTTATGCTGAAAACCCAGTTCTGGCTTTGTTATGATTTCAGGATGATCAAGCATTATAGCCTTCCAAGAGAACTTCCACCTGAACTCGTCAAGCTTCCTTATTTCTGAGAGCATGTGAGAATTTGGATTCCCCATACAGAATATGTGTGTATGTTGTGTGTGTGTGAAAGAGAGAGAGCTTTCTTATTTTTCCAAACAAAGCAAACTATTCGTTTTGATAATTAAACTCGATGTTTGAAATAATTGAGGGAAGGAAAAGAATAAATTCCAAGTAAACTGATAATTTCGATAATTAAACTAGTTATTTGAAATAATTAAGGGAAGGGAAAGAACAATTCCATCAACTAACTTGTCTTTTTTATTATTTTGAAGCAGGGGGGAATGAATAATGTTTGCTTTCCTTGTATTTCTTTCAATTTTAGCGTCATTAAGAAAAGTTAGGATTCCAGAGTTTTAAGCTCGTGTCTTATTGGCTTGCAGTGATTTTGCTTACAACTACATGAATGGTTCTATACCGCGTGAATGGGCTTCAATGCAACTGAAGTCCATGTAAGCTATGATTCACTCCTTATTTTATCACCATTTTTGAGTTAATGGATATTCTTTTGCATCTTATTGTATTGACAAAGCACTGCTATTGCAGCTCTCTTCTAGCAAATCGGTCATCAGTGAATATACCAAGCTATTTGGAGAACTTTAACAGTCTTATATACTTGTAAGTTGTAACTTTCAGTGGAGGCAGATTTGGAACACTATACGGTAATTTATTCAAGAATTGTCTGTTACTGCTGAGAACTTTGTCCTCGTGCATCTATGCATTGTGAATCTGTTCAAATGCTTACAGCAATCCGCTCTAGTAGATATCTCATTGAACTTTTTTATCTTGCCAGAAACCTTGAATTAAACCAATTCTCCGGCACTGTGCCTCAGGAGCTTGCAAAAATGGTTAATTTGAAAAGTCTGTAAGGAACTTTATGGAACTCATGTTTTAATTTAGTTTTTTCCCTCATAAAATATTCTCTCACACTTGGGTTACCTTTAGAGAATCTAAATTAATTTGTCATTACAGGATTCTGTCTTCCAACAAATTGATTGGAAGTTTGCCAGCGGAACTTGCTGAACTGAGAAACTTGACTAATTTGTAAGCTTATCAGAATAGTATTATGAATATAATGCACAGAATTTGACAGAAGTATAATGTGTAACTAGTCTCCTTTGCATAATGCAGTCGAATAAATGACAACAGCCTCAATGGAAGTATACCCCATTTTATACAAAACTGGAGGAACCTCAAGAGACTGTAAGATCCTCATGCCCATAGAAGTTTATTTTTGTTTTCAAATCTGAGACTAGAAAAAGACAGAAAATAAAGATTACTCTTTGGCGCTTGAAGTTTCTTGTTTAATTTTGATTAACTGAGTCAATGCAGAGAAATCGAGCTAGTGGACTGGAAGGACCAATTCCGCCATCTATTTCTGTTTTGGAAAAATTAACCGACTTGTGAGTGAAAATCTCTTGATTGGTCTAATGTGATATTCAAGTAATTATCACATTAGCAAATCTACTATATTGATCATCTTTACAAGAACTTCTCATGGTACAGCATTTTATTTATTGTTTTGATAATTAAAATTACATTTTTATATACAGGAGGATTGGTGACATAAATGCAACAAATCAGGCATTTCCTGATCTTTGCAGCATAAAAGGCCTCACAAGGCTGTATGTTTCACTGACTATTCTCTATACTGTTCATGAATGCATGCAATCATGTTGCCATATGATCATTATATCCGACACAGTCATTGTGGAATTTTTAGGGTTTTAAGAAGTTGCAATGTATCAGGAGAGATCCCTCCATACATCTGGCAAATGAATCGAATGCGTATCTTGGAAGTAAATACATATTTTTGTAAGTACGATACATGAAAATGTTTCAGTTTTGATTTTAATAACTATACACTTGAAAAACGAAATTACTGCACGTCGTGCATGACAATGGAAATGTGCAACAACTGAAGTCGTCCTGTTATTTCCTTTCCTTTCCTGAACAATACAATCCAATGCTGGTCCATCTAGGATGTTTGGTGTTACGGATGGAAAAACTATGAAGCTATAAGCTACATACACCATTGAACATAAATAATGATAGGAACTGATTGCTGCAGGCAATTGTTTTTAATTGAATCTGTAAGGAACATTTAAACAAGCAATGAAGTCTAAAGAATGTCATAAGGTACATTTCTCATGTTACAACCATCAATAGGCTTTGAATTTAATGTACATTTTATTATTATGGACAGGGATCTCAGTTTTAATAAGTTACATGGGGAACTTCCCAATGCCATAACCACAGAAACTTTGGTTTTTGTGTGAGTATTGGAATCTAAAATCCTCTAACATATTCTGTTTAATTTTGCAATATGCATGATATTAACCACTTGATTTTGCAATTGTCAGCTTTCTAAGTGGCAATTTTCTGAGTGGAAAGATACCATTGTTCAGGAAAGGAACAAATGTGTATGTACTTTTATCTCTTTGGTTTGGACAACAATTGGCATCTGTTCTTACAGAGATAGTCATAATTGTTGATCTCTGTAAATTCCTTAGTTCCTGCTTTAATTATAACAAGGTCTGATAAGGCCATTAGCTGATCTGTCAAATTAATAGCATAATGTTTGATGGAGATACAGAGGTGTATGCATATCCTGCTACATTTTGTTTCATTTACTTGTCATAATTTCTTACTGGCTTTGTTTCAAAGTGAAGCAGCACATAGCCACCTACCTGTTTACCTATCTATCTATATTGGGGCAAGGCTCTGTTGTCTGGCACCATTCTTTTTTGCATCATATCAGTAGTAAGCGTCACATAAAAGAGTTTCATATTCAGAATTATTTTAAAAGTTTTCACTCTGAAGATGATTACAGTGAAGAGTGAGAAACAATGCACAGTGAGTGCCATAGTTTTACTGAAGCTTTCATTTTACATTACGAGATGATAGTTTGAGAATATAAGAAGATTAATTATTAAAGGCTTGATCTTTCTTCCTTCCTTCAAAGTCCATATTCATATGTTCAAATGTTGAACACGAGAAGCTCTGCATTATTGATAAGATAGTCCTGTTTTGCTTCTGCTAGCAGAGATCTTTCCTACAACAACTTGACAAGGAAAAGGCTCATCAGCCTGCTTGTCAGCGGAAGTTAGTATGATTCTATATTTTGAGCGATTAAAAATTTATTCTGAACACTTTCTTTTTCTTCAACATTATATGCAGGATTTCAGTATTGAACTATCTTTTATTACTTTGTGTTATTTCAACAGGGATCTAAGTCTAAACTTGTTTCGAAGCTCCTCAATGGGAAATGACATGTCAGTTTCTTTTCTTACCAGTTTATAATTAAAGCTCAAGTTATAAGCTAGTGAGATTTTAGATTTTTCTATGGTTTCGAATTCACCTTTTTATTCTGTATGACATGCTAATGATTCTGATCTGTTCTCTACTTGGATCAACTAGAGAAGGACCATGCTCAAATGACTTCAGTTGTGATCAATGTGAGTAAGTTATGCGGAAACTGGATCGGTTCAGAAATCAGGCTCTAGTACACCTATAGTATCACAGAGTTTATGGGAAACAAAGTCTGAGAATTAGCTTAAAATGGGATAGTAATGCAATATTTTCCCATTTTAAAGTTGTGAAGATTTGCTAACATGAAAAAACTTTTATGGTTTAACTACATTGGATGATTTACCTTTGAATGCACCAAGAAGCTACCTAGGATGGTTAGTCTTTTAATTCAAGTAGTCTTAATAGTCCACATTTAGTTTTTTACCTTCTTAAGTTGTCCTTTGACGGTGCTATCTCTTGGCAGATTGGTACTCTGTGTAAATTAATTGTGGTGGAGAAAATGTGAATATAGATGACAAGACATATCAAGGAGATGCAGGCGTTACAGGTGGTGTGTTACTAAGCCTCTGCAAGTCTACACACGTTTCACTCATGGGCTCAAGACCAAACAGCCACGCATTGAACTCCTAAACTAACTGCCATATGGAGTTGACTCATTCAACTATTTCAGTTGCTTTATGCTTACAGGTGGTGTGTTACTAAGCCTCTGCAAGTCTACGACCACGTTTCACTCATGGGCTCAAGACCAAACAGGCCACGCATTGAACTCCTAACTACTGCCATATAATGAGTTTTGACTCATTCAACTTTTCAGTTGCTTTAAATGCATTTAGTTACTTCTGTTTGTTTTGTGATTCATGTTTTGGTAGGGGGAGTTCGCTCCATTTCTTTTCATGTTCTTAGTTTTGAGGAGTGGTTCCTCCACTTAAAGTAGTTGCGCTTCCTTTGGAATGTATGGAGGTATGTTATGACTCACTTCTGTATTTAAACAGAACATCAATTAGAACAGGGAGCTTCAAATTCATTCAGTTCTTGAGCACTTTAGTCTCAAGAGATATCGTTCCCTCCTTTAGTTTGTAGGAGGGAGTTCCTCCACTTTCTTTTCATGTTCTTAGTTGAGGAGGGTGTTCCTCCACTTAGAAGTAGTGCTCCTTTGATGTAGGAGGTAGTTATGACTCACTTCTGTATTTAAACAAGAACATCAATTAGAACAGGGAGCTTCAAAATTCATTCAAGTCTTTGAGCACTTTAGTCTCAAGAGGTTCCAGGTTCCCTCTTTAGAGCCTGAACTACAGTCACCATAGGTCATAAAAAGAAATCCCTCAACCTAGCCACTCAAACACCATCCACACCCTAACCCACAGACCCATAACCAGATCCGTAACCTGGGACCATAACACGGTGCTTCATTGTTGTATTCAAGTAGTGATGACTGGGGACTTAGCAGCACTGGAGACTTCATGGATGACGATGATTTCCAAGACAAAGCTTAGATACAAAATTCACCACCACTAAACATCAGTAAATTATACCGCACAGCCCGCCTTTCTCCTATATCACTCACTTACTACCGTCGTTGTTTAAAGAATGAGAATCACACAGTGAGTCTACATTTTGCGGAGATCCAATTCACAAACGGAAACACATATAACAGCCTAGGAAATCGCATATTTGATATCTTTATTGAGGTAACTAGATGCTCCCTGACTTTAGAAAATTTTGACATTTGATAGTGGTTTTAAATAACTGTAGGTTATGTTGTTGCGAGCTCATGTCTTTGATCAGAGCGTTGGATACTCATTATTGCTTTTTTTCAACTTGTGCAAAACATTGTGTTGTTGGAACATCATATTGCAGAATGACAGAGTGGAGAGGGATTTCAATATCGAAGTTGAAGCCAATGGTGTTGCTAAACCAATTGTAAAGAAGTATAATGCTACAGTAACAAATAACATCCTGGAGATCCGATTCTTTTGGGCTGGTAAAGGAACTACAAGAATTCCTCTTAGTGGAGTATATGGTCCTCTTATATCAGCTATTTCTGTAGATCCTAGTAAGTGATCCTTCATACTCTTGTTACTGCAGTGCTTCAGATGCATAAGAAAATCTAAATTGGAAAGAAGTTTTTCTCACCAAAATTTTCATTTGTGAATTCATTAGCAGGCGGTTAGAAGTTCATTCCTTTTTTGTGGTTCTTTGAATTCTAATAGAATAATTGGTTGGTTGGTACTTTTGGACAGAATTTGACATCCCTTCCGAAGGAGGAGATACTAAAGTTGCACCAATTGTCATTGGAGTCATAGGATCATGTCTCATTTTATTAGCATTGGGTATCATTGGGAGAAGGCGCTATTGAAAAGCAAAGAAGGGAAGGAAAAAAGGTTTTGGACTATTTTTTATTGATAAATCATGCTTATCATAATACATTAAACTGTTTCATAGCTGATTCCCAGGGAAGCTAGGTCTGTCTGTTATATTCTAAGGCATAGCTGTTTTTTTAACTACAGATCTTGAAGGAGTAGAAAGCCAAACAGTTTCTTTTACCTTAAAGCTAATTAAAGCTGCCACTAAGAATTTTGATCCTTCAAATAAAATTGGAGAAGGTGGATTTGGCCCAGTTTATAAGGTACTACGAATGGTTTTCTTGTAATTATTCACCCTTCAGAGTATTCATCTTCTGCTAAAGTTAACATTTTTGCATTGCTGATATGCAGGGTTTGTTAGCTGATGGCACTGTAATTGCTGTGAAGCAGTTGTCATCAAAGTCGAGTCAGGGAAATCGTGAATTTTTGAATGAGATTGGAATGATTTCATGTCTGCAGCACCCAAATCTTGTGAAACTTCTTGGTTGCTGTATGCAAGGAAATCAGCTGTTGCTAGTATATGAATACATGGAAAATAATTGCCTTGCTCATGCTTTGCTTGGTAAGTAATATAAAATCTGTAAGTTCCATTTGCAATATTATGATTCATTTTGAAAAAGAATTATTCCTGCATTGATTCTTTGTAGGCCCGGAAAACTGTCAAATGAAACTGGACTGGCAAACAAGGCAGAGGATTTGTGTTGGGATAGCTAGGGGATTATATTTTCTACATGAAGAGTCAAGGCTCAAAATTGTTCATAGAGACATCAAAGCTACCAATGTTCTCCTCGATAAGAATCTGAACCCTAAAATATCCGACTTTGGGTTGGCCAAACTTGACACGGAGGAAAACAAGCACATCAGCACCAGGATTGCTGGAACTATGTATGGAGCTTTGAGAATCAAATTCTAATGCTGTTTCTGACAAAAATTATAACATTTAATGAGTTCTAACAAAACTATCGCGTTGTTTTACATGCAGTGGATATATGGCACCAGAATATGCGTTATGGGGTTATTTGACACACAAAGCTGATGTTTTACAGTTTTGGAATTGTGGCACTGGAGATTGTTAGTGGGAAGCACAATAGGAGTTATGGACCCGATAACGATTTTGCTTGCCTTCTAGACTGGGTAATCCTCAAATATTCAAGTGTGTTCATTATATCCTTTAAGTTTCTTTTAATAAACCATCTCAGCATTCATATTCATTCTCATTTATGTTAGATTTTGCATTTTCTTCAGAAATTATCTGTTTTAGAAACAGGAAACCGAAGGACAAAATATTTTCTGCATGGTCATTTAAATCCGTAGAAGAGAGGTTGAATTTGACAAAAATATTCAATTAGATAGGGTTAAGAACTTAAAATGAACTCATTGCATCTATTAAATGTCTCTATGTTTTTGCATAACAGGCCTGCCACTTGCAGCAAAACGGGAACCTTATAGAGTTAGTAGATGAGAAACTTGGATCTGATTTCAAGAAAGTAGAAGCAGAAAGGATGATTAAAGTGGCTCTGTTATGCACAAACGGTTCGCCTTCATTAAGACCAGGCATGTCTGAAGTGGTAAACAGGTTAGAGGGAGCTACAGCTATAACAGATGTGATCTCTGAAGCAAGTAGCTACAATGAAGATTTGAGGTTTAAAGCTATAAGAGAGAATAGAAAGCAAATAATTGAGAGTTCAAGTGGAAATCATAACCAAGATTTTTCTTCTGCTTCTGGTTATGATTTATATGACATTAAGGCAAGGAAAGATAACAAACAGACGGATAGCTAAGTCTCTACATCATTTTCCATGACAGCCTTTTCCTCGATATCTGTTCATGATCTTTATGATGTCAATTCAAATTCCCAATGATTTTATGCATAAATCGGGTATCTTGGATGTTTCTTTCATACAAAATTTCCATGGAGGCTCAAGCTGAGACTGTAAATTGTTAGGAAAAATATATCATTTGTATGAATATTACTGAATGATTCTTTATTTATATATATATCTTTTTTTTTCTTTTTTGGTTTTTAGCGCAAAGAAAGTGTATTGTTATGGAATCATATTCCAAAATCTAACTCAACCTTGTGATTAGAGCATAATATTTGTATTCTTTTTTTTTTTCTGTATTAATTGTCTATGAAAATTTGCGGTTTTATCATCATATACTGTAAGGCATAGCTTCTGTTGGTGTTGCAACGACAGCGTATTACGTGAAAATACACTATCCCAACCGCTGACATTGCCTCAAGCTGACATTGCCTCAAGATAACGACGTCGTTGGCAATAAGGCTGACAGGGAAGGTCGTCCTTTAAGGAAGGCACGGCAGTTCAACGGCATCGTATTAACTGAAAAATAATTCGCGCAGTCACCTGTGTTCATCTTTCTTCTTGCAATCTGAGTTAGCCCGGTGTAATTCTTTAATTTGGCAAGTTTTGCCTTCCTGGGGCATTTCTTTCATTATAATATAAGAAAATTAGACCAGTCCAAGCCAACATTTTGAGTTTTCTGGGTCAAAGCTATTGCCTTTTCCTGGCTGGCTACATGTTGACTTGTTGAGTTGTTGTCTCTTTCTCATCTTCTGAATAAGCAGAAAGACCAGTCGATAGCCATATGAAAATTTTAATTGGAATTTGTTTGTACCTAATCTCAGACCCCACACGGAAAAAAGCAAACTGATCCCAAGTCATACATGCTGTTTGAAAATTTGCACCACGAGTAGTTACATGATATAAACATGAGGAGCTTTTTAATTAGTGTAAATTGTATTAGATGATAACGCATAAAAGAATTGCCCGCAGACATCTCTGTCTAATACTCAGATTAGAGATTCATTGACCAACACTAATGGAATATGGGTTTGTTATTGAAACATAGTTGCTTTACTTCATGTACTGTACTACTGTACTAATGAGGAGGCATTGGACCCACATAGTACGTGAGAAGTGAGCAGCAACTGATTTCACCTAAATAGGTAAAATGTTGCTAGCTAAAAGCCTTGGATAATATAATCCAGAAAACAAGAAGCATATTTCGGGACTTCTATTATGTTCGTCCCCTATATTTGTTATTATCAGTTCTTGCTTTGAGTTGCATATGTACTCAAACTCAAAGAATTGCTGCTGTCACTCTGCCTCAAAATGAGGGTATGGTCTTCTTTTTTTTCCATTTTCTCCTTTGCAGCTAGTTGGTAAAAGTAGAGCTTCAATATATACACCAGAAGAATCTGTTCTTGTTCACCGTTTTCTTGATGCCAGGAACGTATGTTCTCTGATCAATAAAGTATAAGCATCAGAAGAAAAAAAAAAAAAAGTTATTTATTGCTCAAACTGAATAATCTTTTTTTTTTTTGGGAAAAAAAAGTTATTTTTTTTTTATGATAGACCAGTGGTTAATGGAGGATGTGCTCTAAAATGCTGATATTGTGCATGTAGTGGACGCTCTAAACCAAATTACCAAAAAATTGGGAGCCAGTAACTAGAGTTTCAGCGTCTATAATGCCTGTGGATCGCGCAACGGGTGGGCAAATAAACATCACCTGTAGCTGCGAGTTCAAGAACAACACTTGCCACGCTGTATTCCTGTAAGTTACCCAAGTTCAAGCTTTTAATGGCCATATGCAAGTTCGAAATTATGTTCAAATGGTGTCAAGGCATAAGATATATAAAATAAAGATAAAGTGCGGAAATCAAATTATATGTGAAGCAAAAAGATGAATTCTTGATTTTGATAGCCTCATAATTCTCCAAAAACCCAAATCATTAAACGCAAAAGAATATCATTTTATTTAAATTCAGCAAACTAAATTCAAAATTGAAGATTCAAATGATTGCTTCTTTGCACTATGAAAAAAATACATTGTGATCTTGGTCTCATTGTGATAGACCTGAATCAGCCATGTGGAAAGTGTCTGATAGAGTTTGATAAAATATTACCAGTTGTTCATGAAAATCACATTTACTAGTACGTCTTTCTTTACTTACATTTAAACTAGTTTTTTTTTATCAGCAAGGTTTCTGGTAATAGTATTCAGATTGGTGGTTGTGATGCTGCATCACAACCATTACATGGCATATTTTAATGATAATTCTATATTTATCCACCAGTCAGAATGTGCAATGCATCTTCTTTTTATTTCTTTTGACCGGACCTTGAAGGGCTGGATATCCAAATAGCTTCTTTTACCCCGAAGCAAATTAAAGCTGCCACTAACAATTTTGATCGTGCAAACAAAGTTGGCGAAGGAGGATTTGGACCTGTTTACAAGGTTTTGTGGCTTTCCTTTGGTTATCACCACTAGTGCTATTTGAACCTGGATTACTTTTGAAAGGTTCTACTGAAAATAATATTTCCATGAATGAGATGCAGGGTATGTTAGCTGATGGTACCATGATTGCTATCAAGCAGCTGTCATCTAAATCAACTCAGGGAAATCGTGAGTTCTTGAATGAGATAGGCGTGATTTCATGTTTGCAACATCCAAATCTTGTGAAACTTCACGGTTGCTGTATAGAAGGAGATCAACTATTGCTAGCATATGAATATATGGAAAATAACAGTCTTGCCCGTGCTTTATTTGGTAAGTAAAACATCCAGTGCCATATACAATAAAAAAAACCTTCATCCTAGAAGTTTAACACGATTGATATTTTGGAAAAAGAAAATATTTCTTTGGATGATTTCCCACAGGACGCCCAGAATGCAACCATTTGAAACTGGACTGGCAAAAAAGGCAAAAGATCTGTGTTGGAATAGCTAAAGGTTTAGCTTTTCTGCATGATGAATCAAGACTAAGAATAGTTCATAGGGACATCAAAGGCACCGATATTCTCCTTGATAAGGATATAAACCCTAAAATAACTGACTTTGGGTTAGCTAACCTCGATGACAAGGAAAAGACCCACATCAGCACTAGAATTGCTGGAACAATGTAAGCCATTTTGCTTTTTTATGGTAAAAACTTTTGTGCATATTGTAATTTTGCATTTGTTAAAATTGCTAACCTTTCGGTTTAAAAATTAATTAGTACATAATTTTTCTATATGCAGAGGATATATAGCACCAGAATATGCATTATGGGGTTATTTGACCCACAAAGCAGATGTTTATAGTTTTGGCATTGTGGCATTGGAAATTGTAAGTGGGAAGAATAATATGAATCGCAGGCTGTCTTCCGGAATGGGTAATCTACAATGAATATTTACATTTGTTTATTAAGATATTAGAATTTCTTTCATGCTCCTCAAATTGCATGTGCATTGATCTTGGATTCTGCTATACTTACATCTTTTTATTAGGTTTTCATATATCTTAGCTCCCTTGAAGTATTTTTATTCTCTTTGGTTGTTTCCATGCTTGACAAACAACGCATCCAATTCAGACACCATAGGATAGATTAGGAACTTAAATTCCTATAAGAGAAAGCGAAGATAATAAGAATATTCATGTCGATAAAGCAAAAGATATGTTCCCATATTATGATTTGTCATATTCTTGTTTCAAGACTTCCTAATGACCAAATACAAATACCCTTCCATTTCAGGCCTGTCACTTACAGCAAAGTGGGAACCTACTAGAACTAGTGGATGAGAGGCTAGGATCTGAATTCAACAAGGTAGAAGCAGAAAGGATGGTTGAAGTGGCTTTCTTATGCACAAATGCTACACCCTCCTTAAGACCAACCATGTCTGAAGTAGTGAGCATGCTTGAAGGAACTAGCATCATACCTGATGTAATCCCTGAAGAAAGTGATCATAATGGAGATTTGAGGTTTAAAGTCATGAAGGATCATTTTAAGACAGAGATGAGTGACAGATAGCAAGGAATTCAGGACCATAACACTAAATCAGTCAGGTCTTCACATGATTCTTCCTATGCTTCTACCAGTGATCTATAATGATTCATATACGAACCATACAGCCAGAAGTGGCCATTACAAGTAGATGGAAAGCCAAAGCGAGGTTTCCACATAAATCCTCTCAATGACTGACTCTGATCGTCAACCAGGATGATTTGGAAAGCTTTGGAATTGTATAATATTATTATTAAACAACCCAATTTCATAATAATTATAATATTGCCATGTGAGCGCATACTGTGGATGAAATGCAAATTTAATTACTCATTTAATTTTAGTCAAATAAAATCCAGGCTGTTCTTATCTTGAGAAGAAGATATTGCTTTTTGTTTTTTCTCCTTTTGATATTCCTTGCAAAAGCCAAAACTATCGGTGCCTAACTTCCTTTTACAATCTTTTTCTTCCCTCTCTACCTAACAAACAACAACGTGGAATTTTTATTATTACTGTTATTTTTTATAATAATAATAACAATTATTAGTACATTAAAAAGAATTATTATTATTGCTATTATTCTCGTATCAATAACGACTCTAAATTTTAAATTTTTTATTTTATATATAAACTTTAATAAAATATTAAATCGGAATTTAATGTACTTTTATCACCAATCCTATTTTTTTTAAATATAATTTTCCTTGATAATTAGAATTGTTCACCAACTTGCTAGATGTAGTTGTTATTTTGCCATAATTTTCCGCAATGAGCTGTACGGATTTTGAATATTTTAAGGTAATGACTTCTCCATGTCACTTGATTTGGATTCACATGAAAAAATATATGAAATTTCAATGTAAGATTTTTATTGTTTTATCGATTTAAACCTAAAAATTATTATTGTGGGCGGAATTATAGATTAATGACATATTGAACTTTAACAAAGTAATTTTGATTTATATTTTTAATGAAATATTGAATATAATAAACATGGATTTCACAAAATTTATAAAAAATATCACATTTCATTGTTTTATTGGAAAATAAAATTTATAAATTTAAAAGGATATTTTAGAAATAAAATGTAGTAGTTTAAATTTTATTGTTTTTATAGTAAATGAATTCAGATTTTGTATGCACGTGTAATGATTGCAAGAGCGCGATTGAAGATTGCCAATTTTCTTATAGCCACTCAATGCTCACAATTTTTAAAGCTAATTTAAAAAACAAATTATAAATAACAAAAATATGTCTATTGGCTGTGGAGAGTCAACTTCTTAAATCTTGCCTTTCTTCAACATTGCCTTTCATTAACTAGTTACATCATATAATAATACGTAGCATTCAATTGGAATTTGGAAAATACTCTGCAGTTTGAAGTTTGAACTTTAAACTTTCAAGAAAGCCATCTTTTGAGAAAAAAACATCATTCACTCAAAAACTCAATAAGATACATGCACTAGCACATAAATCTATCATGGGTTAAACACTTATGCCAAAAAGAAAAAAGAAAAATGAAAAAAGAAAAAACAGGCGTGAGTATGAAATTTTAATATGGGGTTTCTACAATTATAAAAAAGATATTTAATGGTATAAAATAAATGAAAGAAGGAATACAAATTCATAATTAATGAAAGAGACAGATCAAAGTCCAAACTGAAACCAAAACAGTTTATCCAATTCAATTCCAATGTCTTTACTTTGAGGAAATTATTTTTTATAAACTTGCTTCAAATAGTCACACATCCACAGTTGCATTAAACTAATTACTATACATAGAGAGAATTATTATTATTATTTTATGGCTCTGACATGATTATTTTTCCTTTGGATTTCGCAACTGCTTGAATTATTACTCTTACCACATCTTGTAAACTTGTAAAATCAGCTTTACAATTTACAAACTTTCCAACTGGGTTGTTGTTTCTCAGCTGATTCTGTTATTCCAGTTCTTGAAAGTCATGCTTGCCATGAAGCTCTTTGTTTTCTTGATTATTGCTCTCAGTTGCTTCAAGTTGCTGAGATTTACGGGGGCAAAGTTGGTCCAAGAAGAAGGTGAGTGTCTGTGATCTCTCTCTCTTGGTTATTACATTTGTCTGGGCGTGCTTAGCTGAAAACTTGCACAGAACTGCGAAGGAATTGGAATTCCAGATTCTGGGTTTTGTGTTATTTGCATTTTAATGGAGGAAAAACTTGTTTGGTGCTCTAAGTTTGTGGGAAAGGAAAGAGAGTGAGATTTGAACGTTACGTGTCGGGTTACTTGGAGTTTTTATAAAGGAGTTTTCTGTTTGAGTGCTGAGACAATTTGGGAAAATGAAGGAACTTAGAAATTTTGATGCTTGGTTTTTGTTTGTTTGGAAATTGATGTAATAAAGGTGTAATCTTTTTATCATTTGTTTGCGAGTGAAATTCTGTTTCTTTTAATGAATTTTCTATGCAATGACATTGAAACATAAGCATTTTCTGGTGTTCTGTAGTTACTGGAGTTGTTTTACGATTTTTTTCATCTTGTACCATAACTGTGACTGGGAATAGAAGGTCATGCTAGAATAGGAAGTGGATTAAATTTATAAAAACAATTCAGGACATACGAGGATCTTGCGTCCAGAAAAGGAAAAACACAAAACAATCACGTGTTTTCATCTCAAATTTTTCTTGTTGTCAAATTCTAAGTGCAGTCATCTCACTGGTTATATTGCTCTGTTTGGAATTTCTATATGCATTTTTCTTTAGGGTTCATCTCATATGCTAAACTCTTGCGTGATTCTTATTTGCTTATGGATTATGTGTAGTTGATGCTCTTGAAGAAATTACAAGGACAATGGGTTCAACATACTGGAAGTTTAATGCTGATTCTTGTGAAATTGATGCGGTTGGAGTAACACCAGTGCCGCCTACGAATGCGAAGCACAACATAGAATGCCAATGCAATAATGGGAACGTTAATGATTGTCATGTCATAAAGATGTATAGTTCCCTCAATGCCAATGCAATCCATGTGCTTAAGGGCATTTCAGTATCCTTTTGTTTGGAGCTTATTTTATGTTCGCATCCATTTTTGCTTCCATTCTTGTTATTGTTGTTGTGTGTTGGGAAAATATTACGATAAGACATGTCATTTGTTAGTCCAGCAATGTTATTGCATAAGCAGCCTTTTTTTTTTTCTTTTTTTTTTTTTTTTTAAATTAGTCCAGCAAATGTTATTGCATTAAGGCAGCCTTTTTTTTTTTCTTTTTTTTTTTTTTTAAAGAACAACAAGTATTACTTTACATTGACAAACATTAATATAATTAATGTCTATCTGTTTTTTTTTTTTTTTTTTTTTTTTTTTTTAAAGAACAAGAAGTATACTTTACATTGCAAACATTAATATAATTAATGTCTATCTGCCACTGCCATGCCCCAAAAGTGAATGCAACATGCATCCAATAGAAATCAGTACATAGCTAGTTAAATAGGTTCTGCATCCTTAAATTGTAGGCTTATTTTATATAATACGCTTGTCTTACTGCTGTTGTTTTGATATGATGGGAATGGTCACAGAGTATATTTGTTGTGTATTAAGTCTACAAAATGCATCCTAGGATAGCTCCGGATGTTGTAACTTGAGAATGGAAGCTCCATTAAACAATAGATTTCTAATTTTGTTTAAGTCTCAGCAAATGCATACATCACCATCACTCACATTTATACTAGAATTATGTAGATGTATGTGGGAGCAACTGCGTTTATCATTATAAAGGAAAGTAATTAACGATACATGATGTTTTAATTTATTGTGGCAAGCCCCACTAGGTAAGAGAATCTTGAAGAACGAAGAATATTGATTTTGTTTTCTTTGTTTCGTTTCTTGCATTGTTGACATGAACTACATAAGTGTAATGTTGAATACATTTGAAATAAACCAACTTTCATCATGGAAAATTTAAATTCAGCCTATTTCCTTTGTTAGAATGGTGTCATGATTAATGTACTCTTGATTGCTTTTTTTTTTTTTTTCTCCTCTTTTTGGCTTCTAATACCAAGAATTTGACTTCCCCTTTATTTCAGAATGCTCAAAGGTTATAATCTTCCTGGGGTTCTACCTTCTCAACTTGTTAAGCTTCCTTACATCCAAGAAATGTAATAATCTCCTGAAATGTTCAAATATCTTCTTTGATTTTTCTAGTTCAACATGCTATTACTAGACTTGAAGGCAAATGAAAATCTTTAGCTACATTTTAATGACTTTTCCTTTCTATTGTAGTGATTTTGCTTACAACTTCCTTAATGGTTCTATACCACGCGAATGGGCTTCATTGGGATTGACTTTAATGTGAGAATTTACCAACTTAAATGCAATTGAGTGTAGACTTTTCCAATCATTCGCTGACAAGCTTATTTCATGCAGCTCTGTTCTTGTAAATCGCCTGTCTGGGGAGATTCCAAAGGAATTGGGAAATATTACCACTCTCAAGTATCTGTAAGTTCCTTCCAAACCTCAGCTGATTTTTTTTTTTTCCCCATTTTTCATGGAATTATTGTGGTGATCACAGACACATTTAATATGATTTCATATCAACGGGAAAGGTTATTAATGTAATCAATGATTTCTGAGTTCCCTGTTCAGTGCATTGGAAACCATTGAAGGGCAGACAATTCAGTTATCTTAGTAGTCTCAATAACTTACTTATACTCCTTTCTTTTTCCTTTTTGGTCTTTCTTCAGGTCCCTTGAAGCCAACCAATTTTCTGGTGTTATACCTTCTGAACTTGGAAAGTTAACCAACCTGCAAACATTGTATGGTGTCATATTTTTCCGTGGTCCTTACATTGCAAAATATTATCTAAGGATGAGATATTGTGTATTCTGACAATCTCTTGGTGTAATCTTGTACTTTCAGGATGCTCTCTTCCAACAAGTTCATTGGAAACTTGCCAGTGTCCTTTGCAAGGCTAACTAACGTAACTGATTTGTAAGCTTTTATAGCATTCTCCTTTGATACAATCATTTACATTGTTAGTTTTGTCAAATAAACAGCTTTTGATCGAACAATGCAGGAGGATAAATGATAACAACTTTAATGGAACCATTCCCAACTTTGTACAGAATTGGAAAAAGCTTACCAGATTGTAAGATCTCTATTTATCTTTATTTCCAATTTTTGAGTTACATATTCTTATTTTGTAATGGTTCTTATTTAAAATGTGAATCATCAAAGAGAAATGCATGCAAGTGGACTGGAGGGGCCCATCCCATCAGATATTTCTCTTTTGAATAACTTAGTTGAGTTGTAAGTATTAAGTCTAGTCCCTATTACTCTTATATGATGCAATTATTCTTTAGCGCCTTCATCCTCTTTTTTCTCATCTTTGGGTAATATTATTACAGGAGAATTAGTGACTTACAAGGACCAAGCCAAGGTTTCCCTAACCTAAGTAACATGACAGACATAACAAGATTGTATGCTGAGTTTGCTGTCAAGGCATATATACTGTAGTTGTTTCATTTGATTATGGTGATGTAATGTGATTCAGTTATTTATGCTAGGGTTTTGAGAAACTGTAACATTTCTGGGAAGCTTCCTGCCTACATCTGGAAGATGAAGAATTTGGAAATGCTGTAAGTAGACCAATGTAAAGCTTGGTGCGTACGCATCCTAAATTATAACTGTTTGTTATATTCTTTATTAGTAATTATCTGTAAATGGCACATACATAAAACCTATGTTTCCTTTTCTTTTGTTTCTATTTTCTATTTTGGTCAGCTCAAGGCATTAGTAATTTTACTTCGGTAGCAGGACTGCAAGAAAACTATTACTTGTTGGCATTATTATGTTCTGTTTGTTATAGGGATATGAGTTTCAACAAGTTAGTTGGGAGACTTCCAGATACCATACCTGCAGAAAAACTGAGATTTGTGTAAGTATATGGCTTGTGTTTTTGGCTTGATTTGATTAAATTCTTATGAACCTCACTGCAAAGATTAATATATTTTAAGATCTTAACAAACAAGCTGAACATTAAGTACAAAGCTGATGTATGTAAATTGAGGAATGTGTATATGCTTTTGGGCACTTAAACAAACATATATGAGATTTTTTTTCATAGATAAGCTGGCTTTCTGGTTTGGACCGTGTCATAAACTCTACACCAATACAAATCACAATTTTTATATCAGAGTTTTTATAATTGCTTCCGTGGTTTATTACTGATATAGATATTAATTTGATTGCTTGGGTAGCTTTTTAACTGGCAACTTGCTAAGTGGAGATGTGCCAGATTCAATCATGAAGGAAGGAAGCAACATGTACGTATCTTAACTCAAATATTATTTCCAAGATTTGTCTTGTCAGTTTCTCTCTTATATTTGTCTCCTTTCCTATCCTTTTCATTGTTATGAATGCTGAATTAGTGAATTGGTTTGCCTCTGTTTTATTTATTTCGCCAACCAATATATGGCCTTGGTTTAAAAATTTTTAGGCCAAGTGACTGACTCTGTTTCCTGATGCTTGTACACAGTGACCTGTCATATAATAACTTTACATTACAAGGGCCTGAGCAACCTGCTTGTCGGGAGAACATGTAAAGATAATCTTCGAGTAATTATCCTCAATGTGTCGTCTGGCTTCGTATAGTTTTGGATCTGAGTTGTTTTTTCATTTTTTTTGTTTCACTAGGAACCTAAACTTGAACCTATATCGAAGCTCGACGGCATTGAACAGCTCGTAAGATGCTTTCTTCTTATTTTGTTCTGTTCTTTGTTTGGAGCCTTACTTTAAAATATGGAAGAATTTATAAGTTAGATATATTTTCTATTAATGCACTTTGTAGATGGAATGCTAAATTATTTTCATTTTTGCTTTCTGATAGCAGACAGCTTCTTCCATGTTTGAAGACTTTCAAATGTCCTCAGTGTGAGTAGATTTCTTTCAAGTTTGATTTTGGTATTGACAGCTGTAAAATTTAATTCTAAGTTTCACGGCCTAATTCATAATTTCTTCAGAACCAGTAAATTTACCTTCAGATGCTTCATCTATTCTCTTCATTTACTTATTTATTTCTGTGATTGCAGATTCAAGTTGTTTGCATGTTAACAGTGGTGGAAAAGATACAACCGTCAAGGAAAACAAAACATCCATTTTATATAAAGGAGATGTAGCAGTTGAAGGTGGTACAGCAAAATATTTTATAAATGAGCAAAGTTACTGGGGATTCAGTAGCACCGGTGACTTTATGGATGATTATGATTACCAAAATACTCGTTATACTGTGTCTCTGTGGTCATCAAACACTACGGAATTGTACTCAACAGCACGCATAACACCAATTTCTCTTACATATTTCCATTACTGTTTGAAAAATGGGAAGTATATGGTAAAACTTCACTTCGCAGAAATACAATTCACTAATGGCAAAACATATGAGAGTCTGGGGAGGCGCATATTTGATATTTATATTCAGGTAAATTGTCACACTTATGAAATCAAACATTTATGAATTGATCAGACGTTTATGAAGTTGTAACAGAACTGATTAAACTTTTATAAAGTTGTAACTATTACATTGTCACAGGAAAGATTGGTAAGGAAAGATTTCAACATTGAAGATGAAATTGGTGGTGCTCAAAAGCCTTTAGTAGTACCAGTACCTGATGTCAACGTGACCAATAATATCTTGGAGATCAGATTTTATTTTGCTGGTAAAGGAACAACTAGAATTCCTGACAGAGGGGTTTATGGTCCCATCATATCAGCCATCTCTGTAGCTTCTGGTGAGTCTTCTATATAGTATTTCCTTGCTATTTTACAATTGTTCAAGGTAATTTTAGTTTGATGTAATTTATTGTTTGATTGGCAGATTTGAAACTTTGTTCAGCTGCTGGAAAGAAGGGAACTGCTTCTACTGCTATTGGAGTTGTTGCAGGAGTATCGTGCCTTATTTTCATTGTACTGGGAATTCTTTGGTGGAGAGGCTATTTGCCAGGAAAATGGGGAAAAAAGAACGGTAAATGTTTTTTTGTATATAAAGAGAACGAAAGTTATACAATATTAATATATACCTTGTTTAGTGAAATTCCATATTGGAAAGCATTTCTTCTTGCAGATGCTGAAAGAATTGCGCATGTATGATTTAATTGTAAGACCTGAAAAAACCATATGATATTCCAACTTTCTTTTGTGAAAACAATATTTCAGCTGAATAATGATGATTATCCTGGTTATCATAACAGTGTTAATAACCAGGTTATAGTACTAAGTTAATTATGTAAACAATTGATGGGTCAAATGTTTCACAAATATAGCATTCTGGTTTTCTATAAAAGGGAAAGAAAGTATATAGACATATGCTTCTGTTGACAGATGAAAGGTACCCTTCTTAAAGGGTTCGTAGCCATGCTTTACTTTGTTAATATAACTTGCTAGATCCTACTGGAGTTTATTTGCTTTCTTGTGCTGTTTTCATCTAACTATAACTCCCCTTGGTGTTAAATTAAAAATTGACAATCCCTTGGCGCTTCCTTGGACAGATCGTGAAAGACTAGATTTGCCGACAGGGACCTTTTCCTTGAAACAAATCAGAGCTGCTACTGATGACTTCAATCCTGCTAACAAGATTGGAGAAGGTGGTTTTGGTCCTGTATACAAGGTATTTTAGCCAACAATTTCCCCTATTCCTATTTGAAGTATTAACACTGTTTTCTTCTTCAATTATATGAGGTTATGAGTAGTGGTTATGATGCAGGGTGTAATGTCTGATGGAACTGTTATAGCTGTAAAACAACTCTCATCTAAATCAAGGCAAGGAAATCGCGAATTCTTGAATGAGATAGGAATGATTTCTTGTTTGCAACATGCAAATCTTGTCAAGCTGCATGGATTTTGTGTTGAGAGTGACCAATTATTGCTGGTGTATGAGTACTTGGAAAATAATAGTCTTGCCCGTGCTTTGTTCGGTGAGTCTGTTTGAACAATGTTATATGTGAATATGATCTGTTATGTATGAGATTTTCTTGTGGGATGATTTGTAGGTAATGAAAATAAACGGCTTAACCTGGATTGGCCTACGAGGCATAAAATCTGTATTGGCATTGCTAAGGGTCTTGCTTTCCTCCATGAATCAAGATTTAAGATTGTTCATAGAGACATCAAAGCTACTAATGTGCTGCTTGATAAGGACTTGAACCCAAAAATATCCGACTTTGGATTGGCGAGGCTCGATGAAGATGAAAAGAGCCACATCAGCACCCGAGTTGCTGGAACCATGTCAGTAATCACATTCCTTAAAACATCTCTGCGTTTGATTTTGTGGAGTTAGCAATATCATATTTTGTCAAGTGATACTAATTTTTCTTTTCCAAAAATAATCACAATTTTGATTTTCAGAGGGTATATGGCACCAGAATATGCGCTATGGGGTTACCTGACCGACAAAGCAGATGTTTACAGTTATGGAGTTGTGGCATTGGAAATTGTTAGCGGGAAGAACAACAATAATTTTATGCCAAGCAATCATTGTGTTTGTCTCTTAGATTGGGTAAGCTTACTTTTTCACTGCATTAACATTGTTTCCATCGGCACAATTTACCGAGTTTGAAATGATCATGAAAAGAAATTGTTATCGTTTACTCTAATTGCAGAAACTTTTGATGAACTGAAAATTTTAAATAATGAATAAGAAAGAATATATTGTAGGCCTGCTATTTGCAACAAAGTGAAGATCTGATGCAGCTTGTTGACGAGACATTGCGGTCTGAGTTTAACAAAGGAGAAGCAGAAATTATGGTCAAAGTAGCTTTGTTGTGCACAAACGCATCCCCTACAATCAGACCAACCATGTCCGAGGTTGTGAACATGCTCGAAGGCCGAACGGACGTTCCGGACGTGGTTCCAGAACCAGGTGGCTACACTGAAGATTTAAGGTTTAAGGCCACAGAATAGATATTTTGCGAATGGGCTTTTGTTTATTCGTTGGGGTTAATCCCCCTGAGCGAAAGACAACAGAGCATGCATTGTCTTACTAGCTTTAATGGAGTTTGAATGGCATTGGGAATCAACCTGCATATATAGAGCTGTGAGAGGCGATAACTGCACACACAAATGATTATTCTGTAGTGTCCTCCAGAAGAGTACACAATCCATTGTGTTTGTCCTATATTATAGATTGGGCCCTCAATGATTTATTCCGTTGTTCCTTATCGCATTCAATGCACTTCACTTGAGCTAATTAAAAGAATTATGTTATCCACATCATACGGTGCGAATTACAAATCAATATACGACAGAATGTAGACGTTTTCCGGAAATGATCATCCGAGCAATAGAACGCAATATTTTGTGTGAGCTTCCGGTTTACTCTAATGTGAAACTGTGAGGAAACTATATAATTTGAGAATATTGGAAACGCGATAATATTTATGCGAACTTAATTCCCATGCCTTTTTATAGCAGGATAGAGCATAAGTAATATCCTCTCGACAGTAGGCAGTGAGCACTACGCACTATTTGCGTCTAAAAGTGAATGTGATCCTGATGGGCAGCGTTAGTTGAACGCCCGCTAGGAACATGTTCGCGGTCTGAGTTTAAACGGAATTTTAAGAGATATAGCAGAAAGTTATGGCTCAAAAGGTAGCTTTGTTTTGTGCACAAACGCATCCCTAAACAATCAGAGCCAACCATTGTCCGAGGTTGTGAGCATGCAATCAGACCAACCATGTCCGAGGTTGTGAACATGCTCGAAGGCCGAACGGACGTTCCGGACGTGGTTCCAGAACCAGGTGGCTACACTGAAGATTTAAGGTTTAAGGCCATGAAAGACCTCCGCAAACACTCTCAAAGTTTAAGTGGGAGTCAAACCCAAAACTCAACTACAGCACATACATTTGGCTCTTCCTCATCTGACCATAACACCTATGAGATCAATCCAGAATAGAAACCCTAACTGTACCTGGGTACTAATTGGACACTTGAAGAGAGCCATTGTCACCAAGAAAAAACAAGTTCTTGAGCAATTGCTCATTGGAATTTTGATAATTAAATACAGGTGGGGATGCATTGATATTGTGTAAATATTTTGTAAAATTTTATGAAATTATAAATATAATTTATTCAAATATTTTGTAAAAATGCGATTTGAGTCATCCTCGAAAGATCCGTTAGATCACTTCCTAATTGATTTTTCCTTCTAAACCTCCACATAATTTTCCGTTCACCTTTCCAACTTCTATGGCCATTCCTATATTATTTAGATAGATCTTAATTTTAGAATTACATCAGCAAGTCTCTGTAGCCCAGTGGTAGGGCATTTGCCTTTTAAGCAAGCGGTCGTGAGTTCGAACCTCACCAGAGGCAAGATTTTTTTTTTTTTTTGGGCTTCTATTGTTTGTTAATATAGTATCATAATAATTTTACAAATTAAAAAAAAAAAAAAAAAAAAAAATATAGGTATCATAATGAATTTTACAAATTAAAAAAAAAAAAAGAAAAAAAAAAATCAACTTGTCTGAATCTGAAAGTTGTGGTCAAAGTGAAGGAATCAGTTAGCAAATCCCAGCTGCGGCCTTAAGAATCTGCCGCAGTAGCCAGTCAATTTGGAAAGGATATCATGCTAAAAAAACTGCAGATATTCTCTGCAGCAGCAGTCGTTACGGCATATGCTAATGAGTTCAGAAAGTGTTAAACTTGCTATTTAAAGGAATTGTTATGCCCATTCGGTATTTTCTACAGAAATCAAACAAGGGCCCACTATGAGATTTAAAAAAAAAAAAAAAAAAAATCAACTTTCTGAATCTGAGTTGTGTCAAAGTGAAGGAATCAGTTAGCAAATCCAGCTGCGCCTTAAGATCTGCCCAGTACCAGTCAATTTGGAAGGATATCCATGCTAAAAAAACTCAGATATTCTCTGCAGCAGCAGTACGTACGGCATATGCTAATGAGTCAAAATTTACTTGCATATTTAAAAATTTATCCATTTCGTATTTTCTACAAATCAAACAAGGCCCTATATTTATTTGTTTAGTGGGTCAACAACGCCCATCTCCAAAGCTATAATTTCTATACATTCATTTAACAACACCACAGCCACAGCTGTGTCTCCATCCGCAACAATAAATCAGTATGCTTTCTAACCAATAATGCATGCATGTAGGATGTAATGACTGACCTTTCCACAATGACATGCCCAAACAGGATAGAGAAAATTTCATTTTCAATTCACATTTCAATATTATTTGTAAAAGTCATTGATTTATTTTTGAAACTTAATTTTATTAAATTATTTAATTCCTTCAACTAAAAAATATTATTTTTTACTATTCAATATCTTGTAATATTCTGATTATTTGGTCGTTAATTTCACATTTGAAAAAGATTATTGTTCAACTTATATGTAAGGTCCATCTTCAAACTTCAGGCAAGTTTCTTGACATTCCATCTATCTAAGTAAAGCTTGAGATGTTTTGTTTTTTCATTAGTAAAATAAAAACGAATTATTAGGGAGGACAATATTGTAATTTTTTTTTAAAAAAAAAATTACTAGTATACAACTATGATTAAAGATTATTAATGCAAAATATAATAATTAACATTAATAGTTTAATTATCTTTTTTATCAGTAATCAAATTATTGAACTTGTCTATAAAAGTTCTCAAATTTTCAAATGGGTTCCAAGTGACTGAGAGAGAAACAAGAAGATGGCAAGATGTGGTGATACTTTGAGAACCACCTCTATCTTCCTGATAATGTGCATGGTGGTAGCAATAAACATTGGAGCACAAGCTCAGTATCTTCCTAAAAATGAAGGTATAACTAGCTGTAATAACTTCATAACCGGCAGCGAATAACCCAAAATTTGAAAATCAAATATATGAGAATTTGATTTGTGTTTGTAGTCCAAGGTCTACGCGAAATAGCAAAACAAGTTGGGAAAAAAGATTGGAACTTTAGTGTGGCTCTTTGCAGTAATCACTCAAGTTGGCAGACACCAAAATCAGCTGATAAGCCATTGTATAACAATAGTGTCATCTGCAACTGCTCATACCCACTTGGAGCTTGCCATGTTATTAGCATGTAAAAGAATAATTCTTTATAACATATTATCCAATTAAGTTTTTACCCATTCTATTTGATAGGTTCTAATACTAAATTCTTTTAATGCACAGATTTATTAAAGGGCAAGATCTTACTGGTGCTCTTCCAACATCTATTTTTTTTAATTCTTAAATTTCAATGTCATTTAAGATGAATAATAGGAAAATTATATGAATACAATTGTCATTTTAATCATAATAATTGTTATTTCTTAATACGTGTAAAAATAGAAAGTGTACTGTTGTTTTTTTAATGGAGGGAGTACAATTCACTGCAGCATAGACTGCCTGTAAAAATAATGGGAATTTGAACTTTAGGACCATGATAATGATTTTGCCTGTAACTGCAAGCAATTAATTTTGAAATGGATAAAGAATTTGGTCAATTAATGTTTTGCTTTCTCTCTTGGTTGGCTATGGCTTCCTCTCCCTCTCTTTCAAAAGAAATCTGAAATCTTTTGAAAAAACTGTCTTCTCGATTTTTTTACCCTATTTCGTCTTTGTCTAACATAACATAACATAACATAACATAAATGTTTAATAAAAAAGACAACTTGTTAATCAAAATGCATCAAGCAATGAACAAAGTTCCGGACTTCCGGCTATGGATATGTTGCAACAGCAGCACGTGCTTCTTATTTAATTAAATGATGGCTAAAGCTAAGAGCCAAAAGTGGACTATTTTTTTTTTTTTTGAAAGAGTAAAAAATATTCATTCACTCAAGGAAAAAATTCCGAATACAATCGGGGACGCGGTCCCAAATTTGAGTACGAGCAAAACG
The DNA here is from genome assembly GCF_014843425.1 of Jatropha curcas. The sequence goes on from NW_023590978.1 coordinate 245,643, forward strand.
ATAAGACGCTCTAGCAAGAATATGAGCGTTAATATTCGCTTGTCTACGTACTCAAATAATCTTAATATCAGGCCTAGTATCTAGAATGAACTTACAATCTGACGTAACAATACCGAAATAAGATAATTCTAATATTTTGGATTTTAAAGCATGAAAAACTAAAAGAGAATCCAGGCAAATGAATCCATAACCATCCCAAAAGTTACGGATGTGGACCAGACAAGCTCAAAGAGCGACAGCTTCAATAATAGAAGGATCACCACCACCGTCATAGAATCCTGAAACTGCTTGAAGGAAATGACCATCATCATCTTCAAAAACAAACCCATAACCAGCAAGTCCTACGTCTTGGAAGATGGCTCCATCCACATGCACATGCCATGAAGAGCTAATACCTGCAGTGATGTTTTGTACACTAGGAGGCGACCAAGGACCAGCCAAAAGTGGACTATTGAGTGAAGTCTTCGCGGCCTTGACTAGATATTATATTTATTACATGTGGACCCATCCATCATCTCAGCCCAGTACAGCCACATAACCCATAAGATATAAACTTTTCATTCGAGAAGGTAACATTACAGCGAAGAATCACGCAAGTAACTCAACTGGGGATTATCCATGTTTAAACTATCCGTCTACTGACCATTTCATTGATTTGCAGCTCATAGGCATAGCTCAGGAAGGAGAATATGGCAATGTTCCTTCAAATTTTAAGAACTTTTTTTAGCTCAGTTGTGTTTGTACTGCTGATTTTCATGGCCATGTTAGCAACTGAAGTTAAAGCACAAGAAGGGCAACTTCCTAATGCTGAAGGTAAATCAATTAATGGGTTTTCTCCTTAACCCCTCAAAATGCAGAAAGTGACAAGCTTTACGTATGTGCAGTGGAAGCTTTAAACTTCCTAATGCTGAAGGTAAATCAATTAATGGGTTTTCTCCTTAACCCCTCAAAATGCAGAAAGTGACAAGCTTTACGTATGTGCAGTGGAAGCTTTACAAGAAGTGGCAACACAATTGGGGAAAAAAGACTGGAACTTTAACGTAGATTTTTGCAGTAACGATACAAGTTGGGCCACACCAAATTCAGACCGAAGTGCATCAAATGGAGTGATTTGCAATTGTTCTTTCCCTGATGGAGAATGCCATGTAGTGAGCATGTTAGATCCCTCTTAACTTTATGTAACTCATGTTCATATTTCAATGTTCAAATTACTTTTTGAATTGTAGCGGTTAACTAACCAAAAGTATTACTCAATAATTTTTGAGACTGGTGTGATACGGATTGATGTTGTGGAAGGGTAATAAATGCTACTTAGTTATCTTTTCTAGGTCAATGAGAAGTTATAATTACATTTTTCATTTGGAATACTATATTTTGGAATTTCTATAAATTCTGGTGGTGGAATTTATGGACCTTGATTCTTGTTATACAGAAGGCTTGATAGACAAGATCTTGCTGGTGTGCTGCCTCCTGCTATTGCGAAACTACCTAACCTTACTAACCTGTAAGAAGTTTGTTAATTTCGATCAATTTGTGTACACCGTTTAACACCTGTAGAATGGACTGGAAGCTTATATCAATTACAATTTTACTGGTGCACAGTTCTCTTGATCGGAACTACCTCAGCGGTAATATACCAAGTGAATGGGCTTCTATGAAGTTGGAAATCCTGTAAGCAGTGTCTGCAAGTCAACGTTATTATCGCTAATGAATGTTCATTTGTACTGAATTAATATGCACTGCAGGAAAGTTTCTGCTAACCGATTAACAGGACAAATCCCAGGCTATTTGGGAAACATTGTGACACTTAGAATCTTGTATGACAGCTCGATCTCTCTCTTTTATTGCATTTTCAGTAGAAAGTAATTTAAACTGTTTACGTGATTAGCTTGTGATAATCTTGAGCTAAAATTTATTCAGGAGCCTCGAGACAAATATGTTTTCAGGAACTGTTCCCCCTGAGCTTGGAAACTTGGTTAACTTGGAGATTCTGTTAGTCCCTTAAACCTTTTCTGTCAGAAAATAGTCTTTGATTTTGATAATAAATAGTAAATTGACATTATTATTTGTATATATTGTTTTTGCTCTTAGCGTTCTTAGCGCAAACAATCTGACTGGAACATTACCGGTGGCTCTCACAAATTTGACAAAGCTAACTGAGCTGTAAGTCTTTGTAACATTTGACAATGTTGCAATGCTGTTAGGTTTAAAATTTTTTTATCGAATTAATCTCTTAACTTTTGTTTCTTTTTAATCTAGTTTTTGATTTGGGTCATATGCAGTAGGATTAGCAGCAACAACTTCATTGGAAAATTGCCTAATTATTTTCAAAGCTGGAAAAATCTTCAGAAACTGTATGTCCTAATTATTTTCAAAGCTGGAAAAATCTTCAGAAACTGTATGTGCCTTTTCCTATCTCAAATTCTGAATCTAATATGCTAGTTTCTTAATTCTAAATCCCTTTTGAATTGCATGCTAATAGAGAAATCCAAGCTAGTGGTCTTGAAGGGCCCATTCCTTCTAGCATTTCTGCTTTGAATAATTTAACTGAACTGTAAGTTTTGCCTTTTAAGTTGATCACTCATACAATCTTACTTATCCTTACATCCTCATGTGCTTTTGAAAGTTGAAAACTGTGTATCTGACAATTATTCTTATTCTATATTGTGTAGAAGGATTAGTGACTTACGTGTAGAAGGATTAGTGACTTACAAGGAGAAGGTTCAGAGTTTCCGCAGTTAGAAAACTTGACAGGGATGAATAAGTTGTAAGTCCTTATTGACGTTGATGGATACTTTAAAATAAGAATATATCTTCTGCAGTAATTTGGCTTATGCGAAGATAATTCATGTTGCAGGATGTTGAGGAATTGTAATATATCCGGATCTATCCCACCATTTTTTGCAGCAATGCCAAATTTGAAAATTTTGTAATCATTTGTTCCCTTGCTTCCATTTTTTTTCCCTATATTTATACAAGAAAAATTGGAGGCTTATTATTTATTATAATTAAGATTATAATTGACTTATTATTTTCCCTGCAAACTAATTTTTAAAGATTTTTGTCATCAGTTGTTTTAGTTAAAAAACAGAAATATTTCCATGCAGAGATCTCAGTTTCAACAGATTGGGGGGAAGTCTTTTGGCAGATCTTGAAGGTCTAACGAAAATGGAGAATGTGTAAGTTTCTAAATTCATGATGGTGGTTAGATTGTATAGCTTCTAGTGCATAGGGAGGCTTTCAATGTTTCAAAATTTAAATTTAACAAGTTGACACCTCACTTTGTAGCTTTATATTTTTTTGAAGTCCAACAACACATCTAGCAGAAGCAAAAAAAACTTAAATTTATATGCTTAACTGTTATTTATAATATGATCGCCTTCTAAATTTGGTTTTATCAAGGATGCCCCTATCCTACCATGATCAGCAGCTGCACAAGTGCTTTATGAATCTTTATGAAAATTTGTGCTTTATGAATGAAAATCTGAGTTTGATTCTCATTGAATAAACATCAAATTTCCTTGATTGCTCTGTACTGCTTTTTGAAATAGTAATGATGCTAGAAGGATAAACTGAGAGGAGACTTTCTTTTCCTTTTCCTTGTATAATATAAAATTATAACACTATATATTGTAACACTTTGGATAGCATATAAGTTAACCTTGAAAGTCAATAATGGCCTTTTGAGGGGAGAAAGTTTGACTCTCTCTCTTTACTCTCTTCCTTTCTCCTTTTCACGAAGTATAATGATGAGTGTCTGCTATCTAACAAATTGACATGATGCTGCCTGATGAATAGGTATCTAACAAGCAACTTGCTTTCTGGATCCATCCCTGATTGGCTGACAAATGGAGATACTCGTGCGTATGTGTGTTTTCCTAAATCCTGCATTTGTTTTTGCATGAAAATATGTTGATTATGTATTATTATTCCGTCCTAAAGAAATTAATATGTTGATTATGTATTATTATTCCGTCCTAAAGAAATTATACTTCTGACTCAAATATATATTTGTTGTGCATGCATGCTCAGGTAGCCTTACAAACATAGATTATGTGTGTAAATTCCTGATCTGGACAAAGATTCACCTCTTTAGTTCAGTTGTAGATTCCATTCTGCCATATGGAATGCATGAATCCGTATCATCTACTAAAAATTTTTCGATGTTGTTCTTGCTTTATATGGAACATGGAAGTGGACATTGGTGTTGAATTTTTGCCTTTCATCCGCATAATTCTTTTTCATCCAGTCTCAGGGATTGAACCCAGAAATTGGGTGTTGAATTTTTGCCTTTCATCCGCATAATTCTTTTTCATCCAGTCTCAGGGATTGAACCCAGAAATTGGCTCAGTAGCAAAAGTGTGTCCTTCCAAGTGCTTAAGTTTAATGAAGACTTGGGATCAAATCCCGCAGCTGGAGCCAACTATTTTGCTTATGGATGAAGAGGGTTGTTTTAATTTTTATGCTGGCAAGGTGGGGTTTAGGGGTTGGGGAAGCTAAATCCCTTGTGTTGCCTGCTCCACGGGGCCTCTAATGTAGAAAATTTTGGGGAAAAAAAGTTTAACTGCCTCACAAAGTTGAGACTGGGCTAGTGCCTGACATATGAGTAGCCCTGGCTGTTCATAGTGGATTTAGAGAGATAAAAACCACGTTGGTGGAAACTGATAAATTAAATGTAACTTGAAAGAGTTCAAAAGATTTCTTCTTCTAGCAATAGAAGAAGACAAAAATTCGTGTACAACCATACTGAATAATTGACATAGCAGCCAATTGTAATTTTCTGTCAACAATTCATTGTTTAAGTATTAATATTTGGGGAAAACATGTTAAAAGAAGTTTAATTGTTTTGTGCAGTGAAATAGATATTTCTCACAATAATTTTACTGAAAGCTCTTTGCCATCTACTTGTCGAGATACACTGTAAGAACAACGTATTTTTCTTTGTTTGAAGAATTTCATTTTACTTTTACATTCTAAACCTTATCTTTTTGTTTATTAATCAGGAATTTGTTCAAAAGCACCTCAGGAGTCAACGACTCGTAAGATTCTTCTTTATGAACTTTGCTATCCCTAACCTCTGAACTCCATTTTCTTAACATTAGCTGATAGATCTTTCTTACACTATTTTTCAGAAAACCTGCTGAATGTCTGAAAAACTATGTTTGTTCCAAAGGTACTCATTCTTCTGCATCAAAGCACATGCTGCTTCTATTATGTTTGCTCATGGCTGATCACTGATCACTATTAATATGTTGAAACCTCTATATAGACAGATATTCATTGCATATAAATTGTGGTGGAGGTGCAACTAAAATTGGAAGCATCACCTATGAAGCGGATGAAGAGCCAACAGCTGCAGCAAAATATGTTCCAATTAGGGAGAGTTGGGAAATTAGTAGTACTGGACATTTCTGGGATAAAAACAGATCCTCAAGCGACTACACAGCCCAAAATTCATCCATCCTCAGGATGGAACACAGCCAAAATTCATCCATCCCAAAATTCATCCATCCTCAGGATGGAGGATTCTGAATTGTATATGAGAGCACGTGTTTCCCCTCTCTCTCTTTCATACTATGCACGTTGCTTAGCAAATGGAAATTACAGTGTGAAGCTTCATTTTGCTGAGATAGTAATGAGGGATAACAGATCCTTCTACAGTCTTGGGAGACGGATATTTGATGTTTATATCCAGGTGAGTAGTCAATGTTATTGAAATGCTTTATCTGTAAGGGAAGATTATCTGATTAAATTTGCATGTTGTAGGAAGATCTCGTGTTGAAGGATTTTGATATTGCAAAGGAAGCAAAAGGGGTAGATAAGGTGATCATTCGGGATTTTAGAGCAGTTGTTAAGGATGGAACTTTAGAGATCCGCTTTCATTGGGCTGGGAAAGGGACAACAGCTATCCCAAGGAGAGGAACATATGGTTCTCTCATATCTGCAATTGATGTAGAATCTGGTTAGTTGTTCCTTTTAAATTATAGAATTTTGTGCTATCTTGTATGGCGCATGTACTAGAATGACATACTGCAGATGCATATCTATATATTATAGGCAGTGAATATTACATAGTTTTGTGGACTTGTTTGTGTGAAGTCTGACCATCCGTGCTATTGCTCTTTTATAATTTTGCATAGAATTCAAACCTCCCATTTCCAGTGAAGACAAAAGGAAGAAACTCATTGTGGCTGGAGCTGTTGTTTTGCCATTGTTCCTCATTGGCTGGAGCTGTTGTTTTGCCATTGTTCCTCATTCTCATTATTACTGGCACTCTTTGGTGGAAAGGTTATTTGGGAGGCAGGGCAGTCAAAGAACAAGGTACTGTGCAAAAATAAAATAAAAAAGCTGGTTTTTCTTTTCATCCCTTCACTTCTTTCCTTTTTTTTTAATTGGACTTACTTAACTTTGTTCCTCGTACAGAACTATTAGGTTTAGATCTGCATACTGGTGTTTTCACCTACAGACAAATTAAAGCTGCTACTAACAACTTCAATCCAACTAACAAGCTTGGAGCTGGTGGATTTGGAACAGTTTACAAGGTATATTACATTGCTTATATCCTATTTATTCTTGAAAACTGTTTATATTCTTTTTCTTACTTGACGTTAGCAAATGAATGATCAACTGTAAAAACAACTATTATTTTTTATTCTTACTTCAGGGAACACTATCAGATGGTACTCTAATTGCTGTTAAGCAGCTCTCTTCTAGATCAAAGCAGGGAAATCGAGAATTCTTAAATGAAATAGGCATGATTTCTGTTTTACAACACCCAAATCTTGGGAAATCGAGAATTCTTAAATGAAATAGGCATGATTTCTGTTTTACAACACCCAAATCTTGTCAGGTTGTATGGATGTTGTGTTGAAGGGAATCAATTATTATTGGTCTATGAATACATGGAAAACAATAGCCTGGAACATGCATTATTTGGTAAGCTTGCTGTTCTGTTGTTTTCTTCAATATGTAGTTTGTGCACCTTGATAAATAAATAAAAAAAAGAAGACAAAAAGAAAAAAAAAAAAAATTGGCAGCGGTGAATTTTATTAATTGCTCATGTATGGTGGTTGTAGAAAGAGAGTCTAAATTGGACTGGCCTACTAGGCAAAGGATTTGTATTGGCATTGCAAAAGGTCTGGCTTTCCTGCATGAAGAATCTGCATTGAAAATTGTTCATAGAGACATCAAAACTGCTAATATACTGCTTGATGGAGAGCTAAATGCTAAGATTTCTGATTTTGGTTTGGCCAAGCTTGATGAAGATGAGAACACACACATCAGCACCAGAGTTGCTGGAACTATGTGAGCTACCCTTTTTCTCTAATCCTTCACTAATCTTTGTTGCATGCTCTTTAGCAGTATGCCTTTGTTTCTTTATCTGATCTCGAACCACAATTATGAGCATGTGGCAAATATGTAGTCCTAATTTCCTCATGTCTTGAAAGTAACTGCAATTATGCCATGATTGTTATCAGTTCCAAACAAAAATAATATCTTTTTATTGGAAATGAATTATTACTTAATTTCGTTAGATGTATAATGGCATAAAATCCACGACAGCATATAAACATAATGTTGTCACTGATGTGGGAAAGGCCTGCTATAAAAGCATGGGAAAGACGCATTATGCATATATCTTTTCCTCACAGTTCCAGTCCCAATAAGTCTAGTGGGGTACATTCTTCTATTGATGTAAATTTCATATATTACATTCTTTTTTACAGAGGGTACATGGCACCGGAATATGCATTATGGGGTTACTTAACTCAGAAGGCAGATGTTTACAGTTTTGGGGTTGTTGCGTTAGAAATTGTTTCTGGGAAGAACAACATGAAATATCGACCAGATGAAGATTTCGTCTGTCTTCTAGATTGGGTAAGATCCTCTATCATGTTCTTTTGAGTTCTGATGCACTTGAATAAAAGCCACACCTAATGCACCTCCTCTATCATGTTCTTTTGAGTTCTGATGCACTTGAATAAAAGCCACACCTAATGCACCAGGATACTAAACGTGAATATCTGTTTGCTTCAAACAGAAACCAAGTTTCTTACTTTTTCTTTTTCTGAGTTGAACTTTTCAAAACATTATACTGATGCCAATCTTTCCGGATTTTTTTTTGTGCGCGCTCCATAAACAAGCGAGAAGTAATTTGTAAAACATTTGAATGTTAAACTGTTGTCAATTCATGTTACATCATGGTTTGTTTGTTAGCCTAGGGAATATATATATATATATATTATATATATATATATATATATATATTTTAGCCCCTTTTTTTTCAAATTTCTTTATGTTGTTTCAGGCTTTTGTCTTACAACAAAAAGGAAACCTAATGGATCTAGTTGATCCAAGATTAGGCTCCAAGTTCAAGAAGGAAGAAGTGATTAGAATGGCAAAAGTAGCATTGTTATGCACTAACACTTCACCTGCTCTCAGACCTACAATGTCTGAAGTAGTAGGTATGCTTGAAGGTCGAACTCCTGTTCGTGAATTGGTCATGGGTTCAGGATTTTATGGTGATGAATTGAGATCAAAAGTCTTGAGCAACCAGAGATCAAAATTATCCTTCATAGTTCAAGTTATACCCCGGTTCTTTTAATACATTCATAAGAAGCAACAATAGGAACTGGCTCACCTATACATCTGTAGATATACTAATGGCATTTAATAATCTCATTACTCAGAACTCGGAAAGTACATCACGGACTTATCCATTTCATGATTTTGCACAAAATTGCTATCATGCAGCTGTCTCTGTTTTTGCAAAAAATTGAAAGAAACAAAACAGATATCATAGTCATATATGTGCGACAAAATAAAGAGAACTACATTTGTTTGGTTCAAATGGAAATAGCTGACATTGGAGCTGAAGATAGTAAACCAATGAACGATCTCTACCCAGGGGGTAGTGAAAGAATTTTAAATGCTACTATATTGATAGTTGAATAATCGTTTACTGCTTCCGTAAGTTAAATCCTTTACTTGTTTGAAATTGCATATATCAAAATTTTGGACTTAAAGAGTGTTACATATGTGTATATGCCAATACAACAACATATTTCTATCCATGAACAGAGTAATCTGTGGTGTTTGAGAGTTTGGAGTAAACAATACAAATGATTCTCATTTGTTCATCATCCGTATCAGAATTTGATGTATCAAATTGAAAAATTTAATGCTAAGCATTTTTAACTTTAATATATAACTGTGTGGAGTTCAAACAAGATACAATTGTGCTTCCACAAGAAGCCTGCACACTCCAACAAAATTTAATGTAGTTTTAATCCGAAATGTACTTGGTATCAGAGACAAGCTGTCGTTCTAACTAACAGGTGAGACATCGTTAAATAAGAGCAACAAAAACTAACCAAGTGTGTAAAAACGAACATTACTTCCGAAGACTGTTTGATCTTTTAACAGAACTGATTGGAGAAATCACACGAAACATAAACAGATAAATAGCGACTTTTTCAATAACTCCAATATAATATATATTTTTTTTTTTTTAATTTTCAATTGACCACAATTAAACTCGAAATCAATTTCTAAAATAAAAATAACTGTCATGTATCAACATCTGTTAAATTAAACAATTGGGGGAAGAAAGACAAGTTAAATTCGTGGATTATATTTCTTGCCAAATAAAATAGTTACAAGTCCTGAAAACGGACAGGCCAACTACAACTCAGTGAATTCAAAGTTACAAAAAGCTATATAAAGAAATTGCAATATCATCGAAATAGTGAAATGAATTCATAAGTCCACGGCACAATTTATTGAGTATTGGAAATGGAATGAAAAGAAATTGTTATCTGTTGAAACTCTAAATGCAGAAGCTTTTGATGAACTAAATTTAATTAAATAAATGAATAAGAAAGAGATATTTGTAGGCCTGCCTTTGCAAAAAGTGAAATATGATGCAGCTTGTTTGACAGAGACATTGCGTCTGAGTTTAACAAGGAAAGCAGAAATTAAATGGCCAAAAGTAGCTTTGATTGTGGCACAAACGCATACGCCTGCAATAACAGACCAACATGTCGAGGTTGTAACTGCTCGAGGTCGTAAGGAAGTTCCGGACGTTGGTTCAGAACAGGAAGCTACACTGTCTAAGGGTTAAGGCAGAAAGACTCGCAAAACTCTCAAAAGTTTAAGTGGGAGTCAAGACCCAAAACCTTAACTACAGAGAAATACATAAGACTCTTCTCATATGAACAATAACCTCCCAGTATGCCCAGATTATCACATAATGAAACCCTACTGTAACGAAAGTATTAATTGACGCTTATTGAAGAACAGACCATTGGTCACGAAGGAAAATGAAAACTTCTTGATCAATTGATCTCAATTGGAAGTTTTGCTGAATAAATACAGGTGGGGATGCCATTGATGTTGTGGTAAATAGACTTTTGCTAAAATTTTATGAAATTATAAGATAATAATTTATTAAATTACAATACATACAAGATGATTATATCACACATAAATTTTATATAGATTGAGAGGCCTGTTCTAATTTGAAAAGATTTTATATCAGATCTGTGAGGATAAACTTTTTATTTAGATCAATTCCATCAATAAGCTCCAAATCGCAAATTGATCATATTGGCGAAAAATGCTTTTTGAGTCAATCCTCGTAAGGGATTCGTTGATCAAATTCATCATATGATGGCTCCTTCACACTCCACAATAATTTTCCATATGCCCCGGAATTTCCTTAGTCTCCTGATAGACGCTGAAGTAAGATAATTTAAAATAATTTAATATTAAGCAGTTCTGTAAGCCCAGTGGTAGGGCATATTGCTTTTAAAGCAAGCGGTCGTGAGTTCGAACCTCCCAAGAGGCAAAATTATTTTATTGGCCTCTATTGTTTATATAATACGTATCATAATAATTTTAACAAATTAAAAGTAATAAAAAAAAAACATCCGACTATCTGAGTCTGAGTTTGTAAAGTGCAGGAATATAGTTAGCAAATCCGCTGCGCTTAAATAGTGCTAAGTAGTAAGTACCTAGTCAGTTTGGAAGGATATCCGTGCTAAAAAAAAAAAAATCTCAGATAATTCTCTGCACAGCGGTAACGTAACGCAATTGCTAGATGAGTCAACAATTTACTTGCATATAAAACCTTGCCATTTACTTATTTTTCTACAATATACAAGGCCCTATTTTTTATTTGTTTAGTGGGTCAACAACGCGCATGCTCAAGCTATCTGATTCTTAACATCTCATTTAATCACACAGCACAGATCTGTCTCATCCGAGCAGGTAGCTTTTCCTAAAATATGCATGTCGTGGTAGTGTAATGGACGACCATTAAACACATTGCCATAGCTCGACAAGGAAAGAGAACAATCGTTTCATATTACATTCAAGTATTATATTGTCGATCATTGAATACTTCATCTGCATAGTTGAAAAGACTCTAAACATTTAATTGACATCTATTCTACCCATTCTTCAAACTAAAAGCATATTTCTTTTTTTACTTAATCAATTACTTTTGTAATAGTTTTGATTATTTGTCATTAATTTACATATGAAATAGATTATTGTTCGACTTATTTGTAAGTGTCCATTTTCAAACTTTAGGAAAATCTTTGAATTCCCCAATCTACTCTAGAGATAAAGCTTGAGATTTTTTGTTTATTCATTAGATAAAATAATACTTTTTATTAGCGAGGATAATATTTGGTAAATTTTTCAAAAAAAATTCATAGTGCAGACTATGGATTAAAGATTATAATGCATAACTATAATTAATTAAAATTAATAGATTTATTTATCTTTTATTACATCAGTAATCAAATATTGAACTTGTTATAAATAGTTCATCAAATTTTCAAATGGTTTAAGTGACTGAGAGAGAGACGAAGAAAGACGCAAAGATGTGGTGATACTTTGAGAACCACCCTCAATCTCCTGATAATGTTGCATTGTGGTAGCAATAACATTGTATCTTAAGACAGCTTAGTATCTTCTAGAATGAACGTATAACTAGTTCAATAACTTCATAACGGAGCGAATAACCAAAATTGAAAAATCAAATATATGGAAATTTGATATGGTGTTTTAGTCAAGGTCTAGCGAAATAGCAAAACATAGTTGGCGAAAACAAGGATTGGAAATTTAATGTGATCTTTGCAGTAATCACATCAAGTGGGCAGACCACAAGTTCAGCAGATAAGCACTGTATAACATAGTGTCAAATCCTCAACTGCTGCTACCCATGGCTTGCCATGTTATTTGAGCAGTTAAAGAAGAATCATTAATATTTATACAAATATAATATATCAATTTCGAAGTTTTTACCCACTCTTTTTGATAGGTTCTAATGCGAATCTTTTAAATTAGACAGATTTCATAAAGGGAGATCTTGCTACCGTGTTTTCCAAGTCAATTTTTTAGTTATTTTTACTTGTTATTGATGTCAATATATCTTGATTCATTCAGGTGTTATTACAGATGGAAGATAATAAAAAATTAAGTATAAATATAGATTTTTTTATTAGTAATGAATGTTATTCTTTTTAATTTATGTGAAATAGAAAGTTGATTATTTTTTTAAAATAAATGAAGTAAAATTCATAGGTGCAGCATTCGTGTGTAGTTTCTTATGGAGAATACATGGGAATTGACTTTAGGACATTGAAATGATTGCCTCAGTGGAGCATTAATATTTGAAATGGATAAGAATTTGTCATTAAGTATTTTGCTGTTCTCTCTATGGTTGGCTATGACTGTCTCTCGCTCTCTTCAAAAAGAAATCGAAAATCTTTTCAAAACCGTCTCATCGATTTTTTTCTCATATTCTGGTCTTGTCAATATCACATAACATAATGTTTAACTAAAAAGGGACAACTTGTTAATCAAATGCATCAGAGCTATTCAACACCTTTTTGGCTATGGATACTAGATTGCATAACAGAGCACGTGCTTCTCATTTTAATAAATGGATTGGTGCCGTAAAAGCTAAAAAGCCCACAGGTGGATTATTGTTGATGTCTTACGCGATCCGGACGTTCATAAATAAATTATATTTAACATGTTGACCACAATCATCTTAGCAGCAAGCTATAACCCATAATAATAAAACTTTTCATTTGAAAAAGGTGAATTACAGATAGAAGAGAGGTTATCGGGCAGTCTACATTCAACTGGGGTTTTACAGTTGTTTAAAACTATTGCGTCTACTGAACTATATTCATTGAATTTGCAGTCAAGGCTGAGATCAGGAGGAGAAATTGTGCAATGTTCTAGAACTTTTAAGAACTTCTTATTATTGAGCTCAAGTTGTTTTTGTATGCTGATGTTTTCATGGCATGGTTAGGCACACTGAAGTAATCTCCATGCACGAGAAGGGAACTTCTAATGCTGAAGGTGAAATCATTAATGGTTTCTCCCTTAACCCTCAAAATGCAGAAAGTGACAAGCTTTACGTATTGCAGTGGAAGCTTAAAAGAAGTGGCAACACATTGGGGAAAAAAGACTGAACTTTAAGTAGAACCTTGCAGTAGACGAATACAAGGTTGGTGCCAGACACCAAAATTCAGATCGAGTCCATATTTTTTCAGAAATAGAGTGATGTTGCAATTGTTCTTTTCCCTGAGGAAAGAATGCCATGTAGTGAGCATGTAAGATCCCCATAAGTTTATGAATCATGGTTCATATTTAATGTTCTAAATTAACTTGTTTGAATGGTAGGCGGTAACCTAACCAAAAGTATACGTCACTATTGTATTTGAGATACTGAGTGAGTTTTTGTGGTAGTGGCCAAGGTGATACGGATTGATGTTGTGAAAGGGTATAAATGCTACTTAGTTAATCTTTATCTAGGTCCATGAGAAGTTATAATTACATATTTTTTCATTTTAGAACTTAGATTTTGGAATTTTTATAAATTCTGGTGGTCGGAATTTATGGACATGGATTTAGATTAATGCATGAAGGCTTTAGCATTGGACAAGATCTTGCTGGTTGTGCTGCTCGGTGCTATTGCGAAAACTACCTATACTTACTTTCTGTAAGAAGTTTGTTAATATTGATATTTGGTGTACACGATTTTAACGACCATGTAAATGGACGTGGAGCTGTATATCAATTACAATTTACATGGTGCCAGTTTCTTGACGGAACTTACCTCAGGCGGGTAATAATTACAGTGATGGGCTTCTATAATTGGAAAACCTGTAATGCAGTGGGTCTGCATTCAACGTTTTATCAGTAATGGAAATGGTTCATTTGTACTGAATTAAAATGCACTGTTGCAGGATCGTTTCCGCTAACCGATTAACAGGACAATCAGAGGCTATTATTTGGGAAAAGTGACAAATTAAGAGGCTTTGTATGACAGCTCGATATCCTCATTTTTTGCATTTTCAGTAGAAAGAATTTAAAGTTTACGGTGATTGCTTGGTGATAATCATGGAGCTAAAATTTATTCAGGGAGCCTTGAAGAGACAATATGTTCGGAACTGTTCCGCCCCTGCTTGGAAAAATGGTTAACTTGGAGATTCTGTTAGTTCCTTAAACCTTTTTTTTCAGAAATAGTCTTTGATTTTGATAATTAATAGGTAATTGAACAATTAATGAATTTGTATAATTGTTTTGCTCTTAGCTGTCTTACGACACAATTCGTGACTTGGAACAATTACGGTTGGTCTCCAAATTTGAAAAGCCTAACGGAGTGTACAATTTGTAACATGACAATGTGAATGCGTTAGGTTTAAAATTTTTATCGATTTGAGTCTCTTACTTTTGTGTTTCTTTGTTAATTAGATTTTGATTTGGTCTATAGTAAGGAATTAGCAGCACACTTATTGGAAAATTGCCTAATTTATTTTCAAGAGCTGGAAAAAAATCTTCAGAAACTGATATGTACTTTCCTAATCCTCAATTCTTAATTGATATGCTAGTTTTTTTTTCTTTTTTTTAGTAAATAATTCTAAAATCCTTTTTGAATGTGCATGCTTAATAGAGAAGATACAAGCTGTGTCTTGAAGGGCCATGTCCTTCTAGCATTTCTGTGCTGCTTGAATAATTTTAACTGATACTGTAGTTTTGCTTTAAAAGTTGAATAATCACTCATACAATTTACTTATCCTGTGATATACTGATGTGCTTTGAATTTGAAACTGGTATCTGACAATTAGTTCTTATTCTTATATTGTGTAGGATAGGGATTAGTGATTTACGAGGAAGAGGTTAGGAGTTTCCGCGTGCAAACTTTGACTGGGATGAATAAGTTGAATCCGGTTATTTGGACGTTGAATGGAGAGTACTTAAAATATAGATATAATTTCTGCAGTAATTTGTGCTTTAATTGCGAAGTTATTCTGTTGCATGAATGTCTGAGGACTTGTAATATCATTGATTATCCACAATGGTTTTCTTGCACTAATGCCAAATTTTGAAGTTTGTAAATTTTGATATCTTGTTCATTTTTTTTCCCCCTTATTATTAGCAAGAAAATATGGAGGCTTATATTTTTATAATAATTATAATAAGTATTATTTCCTGCAGACTAATCTTTAGTTGTCAAT